>CM060900.1:64876521-65459021 GCA_030762935.1 Hymenopus coronatus
TATTATTATTAATATTATTATTATTATTATTATTATTATTATTATTATTATTATTAGTAGTAGTAGTAGTAGTAGTAGTAGTAGTACTATTACTATTATTATTAGTAGTAGTATTATTACTATTATTATTAGTAGTAGTATTATTACTATTATTATTAGTAGTAGTAGTATTATTACTATTATTATTAGTAGTAGTATTATTACTATTATTATTAGCAGTAGTATTATTACTATTATTATTAGCAGTAGTATTACTATTATTATTACTATTATTATTACTACTATTATTATTACTATTATTACTATTATTGCTGTTATTGTTATAAATATTAATTATTGTTATACTTATTATTAATATGATTGGAAATAAGTGTGACGCTTTATGTAAACAAACTAGGCAGAATTTTAAATCGATTTACTGTACTTCAGCGATAGATATGGCTAGTTTCTGGCAATAAAATAATGAATAAGGAAGCAAATAATATCATAAATATTAAAATCGAAATAAAATTATTTGTATGAGTGTCTGATTTTTGGACAGAAAATAGCCACACGATGTTCGATAAAGTTGGAAAATAGAAAATAGAAATCAAGTTGTGTTGATTGAGCATTCAACGCTCCATACTCGCATACTGTTGTCTGATATCCAAAGAAGGGCCATCAGTTTGCAGTACCTGTAGAACACTCCTAACAGTAAACCACATCCTTACAAAATATACCACATACACTACATTTAGACAGAAACACAGAATATCAGAAATTACCACAGCTCTGAATAATCTAAATATTTTCACTATACTATTTATTTCAATATATAAAAATGTGTAAGCTGTAACATTTACTTTGTATTGTTTATGAATTTTACCCCTGTTGTAATTACCAGTGTAATATTCTATGTGTGTTTAAGAAATAGTCTTTGTTGTTCTATTATAGTTTGGTATTGAACCAAAATTTTGGTTAACCAATCGGACCAATGCACGGTGCACAGCTTAATTTGCACCCGTGAGATTTTATCTAACTGAAACGCTCCGCTATACACCATTGTCCATCTTAGAAATTTTCTTATGAAAGTACTTAGCAGGGTAGTGTTTGCATGTACAATATTATAATGCGGAGATATTAAGTTGTTCTCCTACCTTTTAGCTCCTGTACATCAGCTCTTCCGATGCCTTGTGGTAGACTAACTGAGCCGTATGCATAAAACGTATTATCTTTTACTTAACCTAAAGAAAACCAATCAAAGAAATAGCATATACTGGCTTTATTTCGTATTCATAAATAGTGATCTAATGCTAAGAAGGTTATACATTCATAGGAAATGTTATCTTTCGATAATAACAGATTTTCTTATTACCGGCCGCTTTCGCTTCTATTCGATAATTTCCGGCTCTGCCATTCTCACTTAAAACTTAACACAGGTTACGGAAGGCGGCAAATTCAAACAATTGAAAATCTAGTATCAATATAACCTCTGTAGTAAAATTGATATTTAGTGTTATTTATGGATACTCTTTAACTACTATGATTCTCAGCACCCATTCTACGAGTGGGCGTGAAAGACCGCTTAATTTCACTCAGAGGCCTCTTTTCAAGTTGAGGTTCTTTTATGGGCCTAAGTCTAGGACACAGCACAGCCAACTTCATTTCTCTTCCGAAGGAGGCCCTGCTAAGGATTATTACTCCCGAAAAAATGTATTCTACTTGCTGAATCTTGAGGTTCGTGCAGCACAGTATGCCTTCTGCAGTAGAAAAGTTATACTTATGGCGTCGGTTGGTGTTAGATGTTTTGATTTCGTCATACTTGAAGGAAATTTAATCCGCACATCAGATTTTTCTGTAATTGCTTTGTTGTTCTTGAAACACTACTCTGATGGCCTCCTACTTGCCACCCAATAGCACTCTAACAGCCAGGATCTGCCAGCTACCTAAAAAAAATCCCCATTTTTACTTTCTCTATACGTACTATTTACTTAGTGTAAAGAGAAGGAATTGTATTCCACCCAAAATTTTGATAGCGAGACGTTATCTAAAATACATGTTTTGAAGCCCTCTGAATCCCAAAAAAGCATTTTAGAATAATGTGTGTGGTCTGTTTGTGTGTGTGTGGTTCGCATAGCTCAAAAACGAAAAGCTCGTTAAATACTAAACTTGGTATTTAAGTTCAATATCTCTCAAGGATGGTAGAGAAGATTTCCAAGAAAATCCTCCACCCCCCATCTACCCTTTACGTGGAAATGTTTATGAAAATTGTGATTTTCTAAAAAATTGCTCAAACGATTTTAATTAAAATGTATATTAAAGATATTTATATGGCAAAACAAAACATAAGGTTATTCTGGGAATGACCTTAAAAGAGCTCTTTTGTGAATGAATTCTGCTGAATTTATTTGTAAAGTGTAAGAGATAGACAAAAGCTTGCTACAAAAAAATGTAGCATATAGTATTTAAATTATTAAGTTAACAATAATACAATATTTGCGCCATACAGTCGCATGAGTCTAAAAATACTTGAATTTAGAATATTAGCTACATATCTATTGTATATATCTTAACACCATTAGAAATACACACACACATACATATGCTCGCGTGCTAGGACATCAGAACCATAAACAATACAAGAAAGAACACTGATTTCACACTCACATACACACACAAACACGCGCTCACACTTGCATTCACAACTACACTACGATTCATACATATAGATTACTCAAACACCAAATATGTCTATACAATATTTACACAAATATTCTATCTCTTAGTGCACGAACTTCCATTAAGTATGTGCCCAGGCTTGGCCAGTTTTAGCTGTTTAAATTTTATTGTAAATTGTGTTTGAAAGTAAGTTGATAAAAGTTTAGAATGAATGAAACATATTATTGAATAAATACATTTTGCATCAGAACAATGTTTATTAACACTCTAAATGAAGTGCACATACTAATCCTTGATAGTACCAGAATTTTGTTTGCATTTTTTACCTGAGTGCATTTGATCACATAATTGCTGATTGTGTTACAATTTGTTGTGCATGTGTGCATATAGAATGTTTAGATTACGCTGGAAAATCAATGCATTGGCAATTGTGCTATGTAAAACATTTGTTTTATCACACGACCAATTTTTTTTAAAACAAACGCTCAATTCCTGCATTTGAGCTCAGGATATACAGAGGAAGTTCTACAATTTTAGGCAGGACTGAAGTTTTCTTTTAACGCTTTGAATATTCCAAACCATGTATTATGCACTTTTTCCTTGGAATTTTTGCAGTAATTTAATTTTTCAGCTACAATCATTTTGACAATACAATGTTCATCAAACAGCTGTGCACTATCAATTTCTACACTACTTACGGCCGCGCCGTGACAGAGTAGTTAGACCACTCGCCTCTCACCTAGACGGCCCGGGTTAGATCCCAAGCGATAGCATGTGAGATTTGTGGTGGACAAAACGGCGCTGGGGCGGGTTTTCTCTGGATTCTCCGGTTTCCCCCACCATCGCATTCCGCCGGTGCTGAATCTTCATTAATGTATCATCAGTGTCACCGCCTGCGATGCCATAAGTAGTTAAAGAGGGCGCTAAACACTACAAAAAATACACTACTCACTTTCTAAATCAGTGGTATACTTGATTCTACATATCATTCATTGACTCTGTATAGCATTTCCCTGTGGATCTTTTTTCAACCTGTTCCAACGAAGTGAATTATAATCTAAAAACTGCTGCCTCATGACTCCAAATATTGAAGTGCTATACAAAAAGTGTAGATATCGTTAAAACGCATAGTATATCTCATATACCTTTGTTTGTGTAGTTGACCATTTCTGAGATATTCCTTATTTTTAGTTTCAGCTTTAAAATACTTACGCTTTTCTCATACGAATTTGTAAACTCTTGATCACACACAGGAATTTCAATCACAGCGCAACCAGCTTGATTCGACTTTCGCTTTAGCCTATGGTACTCCTTTTATTTCCCTTCTACTTACAAGGAAGCAAGTAATAAGACCGTTTGGCTAATTTTATCTCGATTAGCACGAACAGATAGAATAATAAGATTTTTAACAATAATTTGTTACAGAGATAGAGAGAAACTCATGTGAATGTTACATCCGATTTTTTGTTCAGAATTTAGCGCTTCTCCCAGTCTTCCATCTGTATTGCCTATAAAACAACCACTTAACCACTCCACATTCTGTGGTCGGGACGTGGCTGAGTGGTTAGAACACTCATCTCTCACCGATGTGGCCCGGGTTCAATCCCAGGCGTCCACATGCGGGATATGTGGTGGACAAAGCGGCGCAGGAGTGGTTTTTTCCGGATTTTGCGGTTCCCCCCGCCATAGCATTTCGCCGGTGCTCCATATTCGTTCCATTTATCATCTGTGTCATTGCCTGCGGTGCCTTTGTAATAAAAGCGGGCGTTAAATACCATAAAAAAGGCTCCGCATTCTGTGAATGGAAACGATTCAATTGTTTGAAGTTAGAATCCTTAGGATGTTTTCTCTCTCTAAGCGTGTTTCTTCTCCGAACTTGAAGAAATATAGCAATTGTATTTAATTATGAACATTTGCTAAATAAACAAATTCTGATGAAAGGCAGACTACTATATCTATCAGTATTACCTTCGAAGCAAACTTTTTTCCTAGGTTTTCTGTATAGCAATCATAGTATATTGTAAGGGTGGAAGTAAAACCTACTAGATCAACATTGTGCTAAGGGGAAAAGCATTTACGGCAGTTTTTGTCCATGCTGATTGTAGTTTTTCTTTACAAAACAGGATAAAAAGCATTTGCTACAGTTTTTATACGTGCTGGTCGTAATATTCCCTTACAAAACAGCGGGAAAAGCATTTGTTGCAGGTTTTGTGTATGCTGATTGTAGTATTTTCGTCCAAAACAGGATGAAAAGCATTTACTGCAGTTTTTATCATGCCGATCGTAGTGTTTCCTTCCAAAACCGGCGGAGAAGCATTTACTACAGTTTTTATCATGCTGGTTGTAGTATTTCCTTCCACAAAAGGAGGAAAGCGTTAACTGCAGCTTTTATGCATGTTGATCCTTCCAAAACCATAGGAAAACAATTTGTTACTTTTGATGCATACGGCACAATGTGTTTAACTCGCTGTAGTTCCTGTCCGCGTTTTTGATCGTAGAAGCTAATGAACGTCGGCTTGACCTTTCTGCAAATCTCCTGTATAAACTACCACGTCCCGAGTTTTAAGCACTATCAAAATGCACTAAGGATGACAATACACCTGCGACCAGAACATCTTCCACCTTGTATAGCTCGATATCAGCACTCCATCCTGGACATGGGTATGTCGTAAAGTAAATTTGGTCGTGGCTATCAAATCTACAGAAGCCTAGATGTAACATCCATAATCATGTTGTAGTTTCTCGACCATAACCAGGATAAAGGTAGAATTCTGCCGTTCTACTTCCTAACAGAGTTATCTTAACTGTGAAAACCGCCTTCATCCGCTCCCCTTTAAAATGGTAGCTTGTTTCCTCAGAGAAGCGAGTTTGTTGCAAGGAAAAATCCTCTCTGAACGATTCTACCCATAAAGCAGCATTCAAATAATGTGAAATGGCAGTGTCATAATAATCGCATTTAAAGCAGGAGAGATATATTAAAATAATTGATATTATTGTTCAGTAGAACATTAATCCACAGCATTCTAGAACACAGAATCGATAAAGGAATTAAACATACATAATTTGATATTTTTAAAAGTAAATAAAGTTGCAGCGATTCTCAAAACCTATAAACATTATTCTCGATTGGACATATTTCCCGAACATTTTACTGAAAGTTGTAACAAAATTAAGAGTGCAGTGTGGGGCGTAGGGCATTTTAAACACTGTAAAGTTTTCAATTATTATTATTATTGTTACTCTTATTAATTTTATTGTTGTTGTTTAGAAAAAATACACTTTGAATTATGAAAATGATTAGATTAATTATGAGCGAAGTTAGAACTATGAAAATACCTCTTTAGCAAAAATATAAGAAGTAACCAATTTCAATGTTTTCACCAAATACCAGCTTAATGTAAGAGTTTTAAACCTACCGTGTTTGCAAATAGAACCAACAAAATAACCTTAATCCCTTAGTTCACTTTGTTCTCCGCTAATGAACCATGACTTTGTTTATATTCCACTTATATTTTTTATAAAACAAACATTTAATTTTAAAACTTTCTACATTTATGTATTAAAAATAGCAAAAATGTTGTTAGTAATGTTTAATATTTTACAACGCTGGACAAATAAATGGCGTGTTATTTATGGACGCTCTTTAACTGCTGCGGTACTCGGCGTCTCATTCTAAATTGGGCGTGAAAGACCGCTTAATTTTGCTCAGAGACCTCTCTGTCAGGCTTGAGGTCCTTTTACGTGCCATAAATCTACGACACAGGACCAACGCCTTTACTTCCCTTCCGAAGGAAGCCATGCTAAGGATTTTTACACCTGAAAAAATTCGCCATCCTCCTCTGGGTTTGAACCCGCGACCTTGGGTATATGAATTTGCATGGTAACCGCGGAGGGTGATTACAACTCTGTACAGAGCATAGTGTAGTGAATATCAGAAAATATCAAATCAACAAATATCTGAATGCGAGGCAGGGAGTAAGGGAAGCGGAAAGTATTATGACAAAACAGAAATTAATACTTTAACACATTTGGTGTGTGGAAATGGAAGAGAATTAAAAGTTAATGAGATAGAAGTCCAGTTAGCTGATGAAGCGTTGTTGTAACGTTAGGGGGTTTGATGTACAAAACAAAAATAAAATTAATGAGTAACACAAAACAAATGATGACAAATGACTGCAATTAATTGTATGTAATGATATGCTTACATGTGCATGTTTATTCTAGTAATTTATGTAAATATATATAAATGTTTTAAATAAAATAAATAACTGATTAAAACGCTTAGCAATCTGCGTTGCGGCTTATGTTTTATATATATGCTCTATATTTCTAAACATTATGCTGCGGAGAAATTCAGTTGCACTCATACCGTTACCCTTGTAGGTGATTTCTGCAGCCATCTAGCTCCTTCAGTGCTAGTCTTAAGTTCTTTTTCCTCCCAGGGTATGAGTGTGTGGGTTGCGAGAATTTTATACTAATTATATTTATTAAACATTTGCTAATGATGTGGAAAAAACCAACTTTTATGTAAAATATATGGACTTATATGCGAGAATGCAAGGTGGAGTATCACAATGAATTATAAATTAGCAAATAAATTTTTATGTACCTTATATTCTAACAACTATTAAAGCTCGTAAACTAAAATGGCTCGGGCATGTAATAGAATACCTGATAATAGAATAGAAATATTCTAGAAACGAAATCAGATGAAATAAGATGAGAAGACCCAAATTAAGATGGATGGACGATGTAGAGCAAGATCTTGTGCCTAATCACGAATCCCATTATCTTTTCTGAACATACTATTGTCAAAAACTGACTCTTAGGAAATTGAGTTTTGTCTTATTCAGTTTCCCGGAACCTAGCTACCTTCACAGTTCTGATTGCTTTGCACCAACATAATCTTCCTTAAGGACACTTACATGGCAATACAGCATAACACCTGCTTCTTACACTATACATTATGTTTAATACTCATAAATTAACTCTTTACTTATCGGTTTTCACATAACTTGTCTGTTAAATATTTATTAATGTCACCATACTTATTCTGGTATCACTTTTAATAAATCTATCAAAACAAACTTACTGCAGGGAAACATACAGATACTTCTACATTCCTATAATATTTTATCCTATTTCATGATGCATTATTTGCTATCTTAAAACTTCATTTCAAGTATTCTTGTTCTTCAGTCAGGGCAGTGTCCACTGCAATAATGTACTACCTATGCTTATTCCCTGACAGAGGATGGCAAAGCTTTTACTATGCTTTAGTGTGCTGAGCAGTATGTTATAGTAGAGAGTAGAGAAAATCCGACAATGCCTTTTGGTTGCTTATGGTTCTTTTCTGTATAAAATGTTGACAGAAAAGTTATATTTTTTCCATATTAGCTCAGGGTGAGCCAATCCTTGCTAGTCAAGTACCAGACACACACGCACTAGCCTACAGTAGTGAGCAAGGAAGCGTGAGAAGTACGGGGATATTTTACCTAATGGCTGGAAGGCATGCTATGCCACGATTGTTCACACTAGCCCTTGGAGAAGTCCACCTCGTATTGGTTTGATGTCAAACGTCTTGTATTCAAACATTAACTATGAACACAGGTCACTTTCAGATTCAGGAGTGAAGAAAAAGGGTAGAGTAGGACAATCATTCAGAGGAGTAACCAGGTAAGCAGTACTGGGAATGGTGTGGCATAGGCATTTTAATATTTCCTTATCAACATAAAGGGAGGCACGGTTCCAGGCATTCATAGTTTCAAGTTTATAACTGAATAAACCTATGATATTTATAGAAAACTTGGATAAGTGTAATAATAATAATAATAATAATAATAATAATAATAATAATAATAATAATAATAATAATAATAATAATTTGCCAAGGAGAGTTAGGGGCTGAGATCGAAATTAATGTGGAAAAAGTTTGTTTTTATTCGTAGGACAGCCTTTGCCAGATTTTAAAGTCCAAAGGCACCATGTCAAAATCATAACAAAAATACTCCTTCATAACAAAGTTCAATGAGAGGTGAGGCAGTTTTGGCATATTATTTTTTTTTTCGTGGCGCTGTGGCTCGCGAGGGGCTTGCCCTATCGACCCGTCTGCCGACTTCATGCCTACCTATGCATGGCAGAGGTATGCGATCAACATATCGATGCGGGGAGGTGATGAGGCCAGCATCACGCATCTCTTAGTCGGAATATTTGCATTCTGGGCTGGGAAAACTGCCCCGTATTTGACGCGTGCAGATATTCCTTCGTGTGTTAATAGTTAGAGCTCCTATTTCAAGTTAAAACCTGTAAGCAGGGAACTGACTGAATGAATGAATGAATGAATGAATGAATTAGTGTATTTATTAACATAGCAATATCATACATAGAATTTCAACAGTTGCACGGGTCCACAGACCGTACGTGCTTTTGCAATACACATTACAAGCAATATTAAAACAACAACCACAACAAAGAATTAGAAGAGTAAACACGAAAATAAAAAGAGAAAGGAAATACACAGTCAAAAGCAATATTAAACAACAACAAAATTAAGAGTGAATCCGAAAATAAAGATACAAAGATATTAAAATATAGCAATTTAAATTTACAGCACAGAGTACACCTTCATAAATGCACCCTCTTATAATAGATAATTACACTTAAAAGACATATATACACATAATATATGCAACCCTAGCTCAACAGTGCCCTAAGTATGACATAATATATATGTATGTAGAACATTGTAGTCACTTTTGTTTAGTTGATCTTATCCCCCCCCCTTCTCTATTGGCAGCCTCCTCAGATCTCAGCTGTCTTGCCTTAAGTATAAATTTACCTAGCCCGTCCATGTTTTCCGTGCCTGCCAGTAGCGTCCAACATGCTTCTATCCCTACATTCGCAGTGGTAAAAAATCGCGGCAAATATTTTTCCCGCCATTCCTCCGTACCCCTACATCTTGCCAAGATGTGAGTCCACGACTCTTCCTCCTCGCAAATGGGACAGATTCTCGTACCATTCTCGTCAGAAATTTTCGTGCTCCTCCATGCTTCTAGTCTAATCCACGCGAGCCCCTCTCTAATGAGTTTGGTACCTGTTTTGATGTATTGCTCCATACCCCACTCCGATTTCAGCCCAGACTGTACTTCTAATGACACCTTCTCTGTGCATTGCGCAATCATTTGCTGTCTGTCAATATCACAGAGACGTTTCTTAATTTTTCTCCAAATACTTCGCCTGTTTTCCTGCTCCGCCATCCAAATGTCTCCCATCCCAATGGTTTCCAACCCTTTCTTTAATTTTGATGCCCACGTCAAATTACCTTCCATTCGCAACTGTTCACGGTAGCAGACTGCCCTAATTAGAGATTGGTTTCCGTGAACGATTCTCATCCAATATTTAACTACTCTGATTTTGCACTCTATCGTTTCACTATGTGCCCCGAATTCCCTCATTATTCCACAGTTTGCCGTACCCCTCCCTACACCCAGAATTCCTTTCAAAAATTGGGTCCTCACTTGATCCAGATTTCCTGTTTGTTCCCACCCCCATATTTCTCCTCCGTATGTCATCGTGGATCTAACTGTCGCTCCGTATACAGTTTCCATTAAGGTTATGGAGATATTCGGAATTCTGCAGCGTATCCGGAGAGCTTCCGCCGCTTTCACCCTTGCCTTGTGTTTCGCAATGTCAATGTGTTTTGTCCATTTTCCGTTCATTGTAAATGTGAGTCCTAAGTACACAAAGGATTTAACATTGTCCAGTATCTGTCCTGCATAGGTCCAAGTCTCCTCCCTGCTATAAACACAACCCTTTTTGAAAGTCATTGCCTTAGTCTTATTCACATTAACTGTAAGTAGCCATTCATCGCAATAGTTCTTAAGTTTGTCCAGTCCTCGTTGCAATCCGTTTACTGTCGTAGAGCACAATACTAAATCGTCTGCGTATAAAAGTGTTGGGATCTGCAAATCCGTTACTACTGGCGCTTGAATATTCTCTGCTATCATTGTATCAGTAATATCATCCACAAAGAGATTAAATAGCAAGGGAGATAAAATAGAACCCTGCCTCACTCCCCTATAGCTTCGGCAGCTCTTTGACACTCTGTTTCTGTCGTACTTCACACAGAATTCGACATTTTGATACATTGCATGCAATGCTCTAACCATTTTACTTGATAACCCCTTTCTGCCTAGTTTGTACCATAATGCATTTCGATTGATAGAGTCAAATGCCTTCTTAAAGTCCACAAAAGCACAATGAAGCTTTCCCCGCTTAACTAGCAGTTGCTTCGTCCTTAAAGTGTCTAATATAAAAGCAGCATCTATGGAACTGTGTCCTTCTCTGAATCCCATTTGAAATTTTGAAAGTTTGCCAAATTTAGATTCCCAGTCCTTTATTCGGTTATATAACACTCTACAATAAATTGTCTCCATAATTGGCAAAAGAGTAACCCCCCTATAGTTATCCGGATTTCCAATAGTAGGGAACTGACTGGGCGACCTGCGCTTTACCCATCTCACTTATCAGCGGAGATGGCGAGCAGGTCGCCCTCATTGTGAGAAGTAAAACGAAGTTCCACTGAGCAGTTTTAACTTGAAATATCCCCGTTGAGTACTGCAACTCTTTTAACGCTTGAAAAGACATTTGCATAGTCAAATACGGGGCAGGTGGGCCAACTGGTTTAGGACGAAATTACGACTTAAGGACGTTAAACATGGCAATTTTAGTTCACCGACCTTTTCTTTCACGGAATGAAGTTCTTTTACGCACATATAAACATTACAGGGACCATCGGTGTTACTCTTTTCTGAAGGAAGCCATGCTAGGGATTTTTAAGCCCGACAAAATTCGTCGTCCTCCGTCGGGTTTGAACCCGTAACCTGGGGTATTGGAGGCTGGCATGGTAACCACTGCACCACATGGTATTACGTATATAATGGTCTGTCTTAAATACAAGAATCCGTTTTTAAAATGCGCTGTGATTGGCATTCAAAACGGTCTGTTATAGTTGTTGTGGAACTTTATTTATAACACACATTTCACCCCACTTACAAAATATGCTATATGTTAACTTAATTTCTTTTCCTTTCGTAATCGGCTTACCCTCCCCGTATTTGGAAGACTGACAGTCCTCTAGGACTCTCAAGCCAAAGCCTAGAGGTCAGAAGCCTGTCGGGGAGCCAACGGCACAAAACCACAGAATGGAGAACCTGTTACGAGGAGTCGGCTCGTAGCCAGGCATGAACATGAGGAAGTGAATGATATGAAATGTAACAGAAATTAATGGTTGGAAAGGTGATGGAGCAATTGGCGGAATGAGTGGCGGGGGAAACCGGAGGACCCGGAGAAAACCCGCCCAGACGCTCCTTCGTTGGAATCCTAACTACGTTACCCAAAAGAAGAGTTCTAATGAGAGTAAAATTAAACGCCGAAATACGTCCCTTTCTATTCATTTTCTCGAATATTTGTATTTAGTTATTTATAAACAGTGTGTTTAATAAGTTTTGTTACTCAAAAATATCGGCACCAGTTGAACTAATTGCTCATATTCGTAGCTGGCACGATGAAGGCTCTAGTTGCGATCACATAGCATAGATTTGAAATTGATAGAAGTTTGTACTTTAACGTTTTACTTTTGTTTTTAATTTTATTGGCAACCCATGAAAAGCAATGTTAATTAATTGTTCTTTATATTTTTTAGGTTAAAGTCAAAAAGGCAGAACCAGATTAAAAAGTGCAATGTCATGTATTCTCGTGCCGCCATGTTGCTATTGTAGCTGAGTTGGTCAAAGCTGCGGTATAGAAATCCAAAGCTCCACAATTCAAATCCCGGCTGTGGCATCGACATTTTCTTTTTGATTCGATATCCAACCAGACAAAGCATATTTTTACTTACTGATTTAAAAACATCGCAATATATAAATTTATACACAGGCAAGGAGAGAGGGAATTAGATTATTGGAAGAAATATCGATAGAATAGGAAAAATCTGTTGGGTTGGAGCAGAAGAAAGAGGGAGAGACGGGGAGGAAAGTAATAATCACTGAGAATGGGTATGTATGTGTATGTGTGTGTGAGAGAGAGGGAGAGAGAGAGAGAGATGAAAGGGTAGTCCCCATTTAATAACACAATAACGATCTCAGCTAGCAATGTAATAGATTCGTTCTATATAATGCTGGCAGTGTTTAATTTTATAACCTAATATTTAATTGTTTCATCTCAATAAAAATCATAAAAAAGAATATTCTGCACTATAAGGAAGAAATTTAAATACCATCCATTACTCATATTGTAAAAAACACATCAAATCAAATTAAAACACTCATTTAATTGGAAATATTGATTAAGCTGTTTAAGCTTTAAATATTCTAAATCCCTAATCTACATTGCTGCATGTGACACTCAAGGGGATGTTATTCGACACAAATGGCAAATTCCAATTCAGGGCCCTAAAGTATAATTTCTTAATCTAAGTTTCGAAATTTTGACATTATCATAAGTTTGCTATTCAAGATGACCTTACAATGAGGTTTTCAATCATTTGTTGTATAGAGGAATCATGAATCAATAGAGAGTATTTCCACCTGCAACGTCAAACACTATTTTGTCCGAAGCATTGATGTAGTTAAAGTTAATATGATGACTCCAAAAAAACTATTCATTTTCGTAAACCGCGCTATTTCCTTTGGAAGTATTCTTTTTCTTAGCTTTTACTGTCTATAGGCTGTCAGCTGTTCCGTATATTTACAGCTATTTCTTAATCTACCTAAATCATGAACATCCTGTTAATCATTGCCTTATTGTTTGATTTTAAGATTTATGCTAGATGTTTTAGTAAACAAGGTTATAGTTTTAATCATGATAACTTTATTGTACATTTAATACTCTACAGTTATGCTCATTACATGTCCTAATAATTAAATTAAATTGCAATGTCTGAATGATGTTTTCTTCTTAATCTTCTGTCTCTTCGAGCTGCTGGTAGGTGTTGAGGAATCGTGCTCAGTAGGGGATTGGAGTGGTTAGCGAACTTGTTGTAGACCTTCGTATAGCAGTCCTACAGGATAGTAAGATCTAGTGGAATCTGAAAATACTGGTGGATGGTTTAGTTGTGGACATACCAACGTGCATTTAGTATGAGTCTAACGAAACGATTAGTAAACAAGAACACAAAAATTTTCCATATTTTATTCATAATTGTTTATCACCTAAATAATACTGATTGCAAAGTAGCTCAGTGAATAAGCTTTGTTTACTAATTATTTTAGTATATTTCATTAAATAATATATAAAGTAATAAATTTAGTACCTCAAATAGACTTTATTTTCGTCCCTTTCTGTACGCAGGCGGAAACTTCTGTGTTCCCCGGCAAACTTTAATTAGAGTCGTCTTACGTAATACTTGCTTACACTTCCCGAAGAAGACACATATCACCACTGATTGTAAAATTGTAGTCTGCCGTAATCATAATTGTACATTTTTTTAACACACTTGCCTTATTGAACACGTTACTCTTGTACATATAACCACAGCTGGTTGTTTGGTTAAGCGCACCGTTATCAACCAGGTTAAATGTACTGCATTCTGATTGGATGTGAAATTACTGATGTAATAACGTATAACACGATTTCTGATCAGGGTGCAAAACTCCCTAATCAGTGGCTGCTAATTTTACGTTCTTTCTTATCGATTCTAGCCAGTTTTTTATTTTACAGTACAATGCCCTATCCTGGCTGTCCAGGTCCCGATTGAGTTTTTATTTATGGACTCTCTTTAACTGCTGTGGTTCTCAATGTCCGATTCCATATTCGACATGAAAGGTGGGCTAATTGTGCTAAGAGGCCCCTTTATCAGGGTTTAGGATACCTTAAATGCCATAAATCTACGACGCGGAATCAATTGCTATACTTTTTAAGACGAAAAACGCATTACCGCTGGGTTTGAACCCGCGACCTCGGAAAACAGAGGCTGACGTGTTACTCCTATACCACTAAGGACGACTATTCACTTGTATGGAAAACAGAAATATTTTGCTTACCCCTGTTGTGTATACAGTTGGCCCAGAGGGCATCGATTTCCTTTCTCCATTCAGCCAATCACCAAGAGTAGTAGAAAAGTCTCTGAAGGTCGATCATTTATTTTCTAAAAATAAAAAATGACACTCTCTTTTAATAACGGGTTTTATTTCACTATTGTCATGGGGAAATCACTACCCCACAAAATACAAATTATCACATATGTTTGCACAGTAAAACAGCAAATAGTCCGGATCTATTTTGTGACTAGGAGGGCGTAGTAAAACGATTAGATGGTAGAGCTAAAATCCAAATGGCATGTCATGTCTTTTATTAGCTGGAATGGAACACCAAATGTTTAGGCCCACTAACTATATGGAAGAATCTAAATTGAAAGTGATTTTTCAATCTGTAACATATGTGAGGGAGAAAAGAAAGAAAGAGAGAGACAGAGATAGAAAAAAAAAAGGAAGTGAGAAATTGTGATACTGACCACTGTTAGGTTGCTGATTGGCGGAGCAAATTCATAGGTGTTTTGTTTTGCCGTACAATAACAGTCTATAACAAATACGGCACTATAGTTCTTTAATCGTTCCTTAACGCGAATTGGTTTGGAGGAAAGAAAATTATGTACATATTATTATTATTATTATTATTATTATACGCCTTTGTATAAACTTGTTTTAAACGATAATTTGTATACAATCAAGGGTAGAAAGTACAGAACTGACTAAAAAAAAATTCTTTTGTTAGTAGGACCACTGAAGAATGGAATAAATTGCCTGTAGAGCTTTTTAGGACTGCCTTCTGACATTAAAGAACTTTAGAAATAATTTAAAGAGAATATGTGTTAGTTAATTTGAGTAAATGTTGTGAAGTAATTAAGGATTTAAAAAACTGTATTAGTGTATATCATTATTAATGTATATATCTGTAATATACTATAGTATTAACGTCGAGGCTTCATAATAAATGTTTATAAACTAGTGTTAATTGACATAAGTATTGCTATAATGTATAAAAAGTATTTAGGGATTTAATAAAACAAATATATGTAGCATGTTAGTTGTATTACTATTCTTAACTTAAAATTATTATTGTCAGTGAATTTTTTACATTTAACTCTGCCACCGGGCAGTACTCAATTGCAGAGAATATATACATACATATACTTCAGATGTGTTCTAAGCTCGTCAACTGATGTATACATAAACGTACAATTATATATTAAATAGATAACAAGCGTAAATATACACTATCAACTAATTATTGTTAAATAATGAGCAGATTAGCTTTGTATTACTAATGATTCAGTTCAAATTCGAATGACTGCTCATGCACCAAAGTTAAAATATTCGTATAAGGTCCTGATATTTTCATGGTTTGTTGAGAATAATCCATGAACAACTGTGTAAAGTTATATTGCTAAAAGTACAGACATTTCTCGGAATAAAGTTGGTCTTGAGATAAATGTTGACTCAGATGCGCAGAGTCGTTACTGATATTTAAGACACCCCATTTCGCATACCGTAGGAGCCTAGAATACTAGTACACGGTTTAAAAGCAGGAGCAATCCTATCAATCTGCCGAAATAAAACAAAACCGAGGCAAATCTTAAAAGGTAGTGAAAGGAAAATGATCACTCATTATTTTTCGATGCTTAGGGGACACGAAATTATTTTTTTTTAGCGATTTGGTAAAAAGTGTCGATTTTTGGATTTGTTGGGCAAAAAACATATTTAGAATTGCATTTAAAGCATTTCGCTGGTTAAATGACTCTCTAGGTCAAATTCTAAAGAAATTTTCTCAGGTTCAATTTGTTATCTTTTCCCACAAAAGTACAACTGCAGGGTTGAAAATTTTCTCTTAGGTTCTGCAGAATGGTAACAACAACCAAAAAAGTGATTGGAATTTTGATACTGGTCATAATTAGTTTTAAAACTTTATTAATATAATAAAGCGCTTGTTTTACAATTTGATCCAGTTTATGGTAGGTGGAATATATTTACAAAAAATAACATCCACTATAGGAAAATTTCAGTCGGGCATTTTCTTAGATAGGTATTAAAGCATCTTAAGAAATCTGGTGTGTTTCGTTCACATGACTTTCTCTAGCTGTTCCAATCAAACTATCCTTACCAAAGATTATTATTTTATCTACACCATTCTGATCGAGACAAGCATTAGCAAAGTTGGTCGTATTACTTGCCCTATTCCTGAAAGAGATGATGGGAACAGGGGATGGTGGACCGGAAATTTCGGGGGATAAAATTAACCTGCCCAGCATTCACCTGGCGGCTCGAGGAAACCCCGAAAAAACCTATGGATCAGATAAACCGGCCACGGGTATCGAACCCGCGACCTTCCGAATACGAGACTCAGACGAAACCGACTGAGTCATCCCGTCATAGTAGAGCAGTGTATTGGTGAGTCGAATAACTGTGGTTCAAATTCCGGCTATTTTTTTATAGTGTTTAACGCCCGCTTTTATTACTTATGGCACCGCAGGCGATGAAACTGATGATAAATGGAATGAAGATGGAGCTCCGGTTGAATGCAATGCCGGGGGAAACCGGAGAATCCAGCGAAAGGTAGCCTCTGCGCCGCTTTGTCCACCATAAATCCCACAAGCGGCCGCTTGGGATCGGCTGGGTGCCGGCTATTTCATTGAATATTTCAGTCCTATTCCACATTTCCAAAATATTTGTTAAATTGCAAAAGAAAATGGCAACGATAGTGCACAGTTTCAATGTCACATTAGTAAAGTTAATAAGTGAAGCCTTTTAAGATAATTAAGGAAGGTGTTGTATGGTTTTGTTACGTAACAAAAAACGAGAGTTGTCACCTTGGGGCAAATCATGCCAGTTGGTTCATAGTTCAGCGAGTTGCTCGAACGTTCCAGGTTTCCAAGTCTGCTCCAGACTAATTACCCCCGCTTTCATTTACATTATTGCGAATCACCTCGCAGAATATAGCAATAGGGGAATATGTAATTACAGGAGAGACCGGCATGTAAATTTTTTGCGGCAAAATGTGATACTGAAACAAAGCTTACTTTGTGAACGTCCTTTATATTTGATGCACTTCATTTTTGTGTCAGTCCACTGCTCTGCTTTGTGCACAGGAAAATCTCGCTTTCTCCTTGCTCATCGGGACCCCAAGCTTTATATTCCTTGTCGTTTGTACTGCTTGTTTTCCCGCATCTGCTTCAGACCCTCAGGCGAGCTGCTTGTTAGTGAAGCACTTTCAGATGATGCAGTGATGGCAAGTAAAGCGATATTAATGAAATGTACCAGAGAGAAACATTCAAATAACAGAGCAAAGCAAACAGACACTATATGGTAAAGGCGGAAAGACATGATGAAAGTATCTTCGACGGATATACTTAAGAATAGTCTTATTTGTGTACTGTATTGAGGGATAAATGTTGATCATAGTTGCTTCAGTAATGGAAAATAACTTCAACAGAATACAGGACAGATTTCAGAAATGTAATGCCTGTTATAAGAGTAATGCCCGTATTTTAGGATTGACGCCCTTCCCTAGGGGCCAACGGCACGAAACCACAGAATGGAGAACCTGTTACGAGGGGTCTGCCCGTAGTGGGGCATGAACATGAAGTAAGTGATATCAAATATAAGCGAAATTGATGCTTGGTGGATTGAGTGGAGGGGAAACCGGAGAAAACCTGGCCAGACGCCGCTTCGTCCACCACGATTCCCACATGCGGGTGCTCGGGATCGAACCCGGGCCGCTTAGATGGGAGGCCAGCGGTCCAACCCCTCACCCACGGCGCTGCCTCACCTTATACTAACACCCTGGTTCAGATTATAAAGATTGTCTTTTTTTCTTTCTTTTTTTGGTAGTTTAACGTACTTTAACCTGGTTGGTCATTTCAGACGATGAATGAAATGTGTGAAATGATGCTCAAATGATCTCGGGGTCCATGGAGCTCAAAGTTACTCGACATTCGTCTTCTCAGGATAAGTGAAAACCCCCAAAAATCCTTATCCGAGTAACACCTAAGCGAGATTCGAACTCACGACCTGTTGAATATGAGGCAGACACGCTATTACCATACTATCCAGGCGGGTTTATAAATGTTTTATGCGTATAAATAAGACCCCGTGTCCAAATTCTCTAGGGTCAGTAAACTTCACCAAAGGAACGGATATCCTCAGTTGCAAGGCGAGCCAACTTATTATCGTGGTTTTTCATGTAATGGTTTACTTATTCCATTACCTTCCTTACCATCATTAGTGTGTCAGGCTACATACCATATAAGGCTGGTATTATCCAATGCCCATAGCTATATGCATCCATCTCATTCAGGGCTTTGCAAGTTCTTGGGAGTGCTTAGATCTGCAAAGTCCTCTTCAAATAATATCTGCTTATTTAAGGTATTACGTTCTCTAATTTTGAATATTAGGGCTATAAAGGGCATGTTTACGAATATTAAATATTGGTACATAATATGTCTTAAGCAATAGTTGTTTAAGGGACAGGGAGTGACGCTTCAAATTTCTTTATTTCTGTATAATTTTTTCTGAAGATTTTACTCTGCCTACATTGCTGTTATGTTAGTATGAATATAATATTTTATTCATATTGGATATGTACTTTGCGACATAGTCTTTATTTCATAACTCTAGATATATTGCATAATCAAAATGTTCCACGCGCATCAAAATTTGAGAAAATTAATTGGAATTTATGAATTGGAACTATGAGCCACACATTAAAATTTTAAACGGTGATATTTCAATAATTTTGCTTACTAAATTATTTTTTTAAAAAGTTGGAAACTTTAATCTCTAAACCTATACATTTGTTCATAAGAATATATTTTTTAAAGTATTATTTGGTATTAATTTGGTTCTTTGTAATATTACAACAGATACTTCTGCATATTCTGAAAAATTGTAATTGTATTTAAATAAAAAGTTAGACGCGTGGAACATTTTGAATGTGTAAAAATTTAGTTGTGAGGAAAATGCTGTTTTGTGAAATAGTATGCCAGTAGAGTAGTCAAAACTTTCACTTTCCATGTCCTTTAAGGCTAGAAAATCAAGTTTTAATACTACCATATTACAGTTTTATTATGATCAAAAATAATATGCAGAAATTGATAAGTACTTCTTTTCCTGGGTTTCATTTGAATAAACTAGCAAATACAGAAGTTCATATGTTCATTTTACCCGAATATAACTTAGCTTATTATTCATGAACAGTCAATAAGGGATTTATAATACGTTTCGTATACGTATATCTGTCATTTAAGTTATCAAGTAGAATGTAATGTGTTCTTTGTTGTACCAGAAGACGAAAAAATACTAACGAATCTTGGAAATACATGACAACTGTGAAGAATATGGAATGAAGATATATTAGAAAGTTAAGTAGCAAGATTACAATCTACATATTCCGTCGAATTATAGATGAGGTACGTGACTTTCAAACAACCACTGATAATCATAACTAGCAATCTAAGATATTTGCAAAAAGTGAACCACAAAACATCAATAGCGAAGGAAGATTTCGTTAGGAAAGAAAGTGTTTCTCGGAGCCCTTGAGCAACTACAAAGCAAGAAGTAACTAATGAAAAATGAGTGAAAGTAAATGAAACGTAACTTTGGATCAGAATATGCCGTGTGAAATGGAATAATGTAAAAAATGGATCTGCTTTGGAAAGGATCAGTGAAACTATTCCGGAAGAGAAAATACTAGGATATTAAATAAAGAAGGTGCACTTGCTAAAGGGAAACGTGGCTCCTGGCAGAAGTGCTAAAGGGTAGTACTATAGATCATTTCCGGTCAGGAAGAAGTAAATGCTAGAGAGGGAGATGTGAGAAGTCAGTATTTAGAGTAAGGAACTTGTCTGAAATTTATTTCTCTGAAGATGCTGGTAGTGTAATGTAAAGTGTGCTGGATTACTAGTCCAGTTTCTGAGCAAGCGATACTCTAATCTCAATACAATATAGCAAACGTGTGCATTTATTGGTTTCGAGAACTACAAGTGGTTCATTTCTGATTATTCATTTCTTAGTACTTAATTGGTATCCATCCCTCTTCAAAGAAATTTCTTTTGAAGGTAAATATTTGCTCAACTGTAGGGGTTCTAGGTCTCTTTATCAATATCTTTTGTGCAAGCTGATGATTAGCTTATACAATAGCTCTATAGGATGTAAATATAATGAGTATTTATTTATTGAGTTTCCAGTTTTCAAAATATGTGACCATATATCTCTGACCTTCTGTGTGTAGATAACCACGCTGCAGTTTCTATGACAGATGAGGTCAATAATTTATGTAGAACAAGGTTTACAGGTAGCATTTTAACCCGTTAGCACTGTTTTCAGCGGTTTATGCTAATTATTACGGTTAAGAACGTCACACAAGAATAAACAGTTGCCACAACTTAAAACTAGTAATTTAAGGGGACAGCAAATATGAGTAAAAACACATTTTTTGTTTTGTTTCTTGTATGTAAAATACTAGAGAATTTTTTGATATAAATGCTTCAATTTTTATCTTGATAGCACTATTCTAAGGATTTTTAAAGAGGATTTACCAAAGGACTGCATTTAGTGGGCGTGGTCGGTTAATTTATTAACATTTGTTTTTGCTATGAACGGAATTAGTATATTTAAATTTTCCATTTTTTCAAGGAAGGAAATGTGGGAAATCCCTAAAATAGCCATACTGATATTTGGTAACACTGATTACTGATTTATCATGACAACCTAACCTAGTCAGTTTTTGTGTAAACATTTTAGTTTGTTATTGATATGATAGTGAATATTTTGTTGTTGTGTTTGGTTGTTATTTCAATTTGTTTACAATGCCACGACACAGTAGTAAGGTTTTCAGAAAGCGGAAGTTTGTTGAAAAACCAAAAGATATCACTGCAAATAAGGTTGATATTAAAGATCCACATATAGATGCTAAAATAAATATTAAATGTTTTTCTAAAAAAAAAAAAAGCTACAGAACTATGGAGGTGATATAATAATTTATTGAAAGATGCTGATGAAAACAGTATTAATGAAATAATCAATATTCAATTACTATAATATATTCTTCATATCCCTGGAAATTCCTCCTATGGTGCTGGAATGTATTGAAAAGATTAGTTCTAACTTTGAAGAGTGATATCTCAATTTTTTTTTATACTTAAGGGACATTTTCTCAGAGACTGTTAGACATAGAAAGCTCATACGTTCAGGCATTATGTTTATATAAGTGATAAACATTTTAACTTCGTCATTTTTTAAAATTATCTATAGTTTTGAAATTTTGAAGTGATTAGTATATTTTAATGAAAAAATGACTACTGAAAAAAAAGTATTCACTCTTCAAATAATTATTCTGCCCAAAATAAATCCCATGTTAAAGTGTGTACAAAAGTCCATATAATATACTGTAAAAATTTGAAGGAGGTACAATAAACAGTTTCTGAGAAAATGTTCCTTGAAGGCTTACATTTTAACATTCCTATATTATAACTTACCGGGTCCCCTTAATGAGCTTTTGAACAATGTTACAGTTACTTGGCAAAGACGTACCCCTGTAAACCTGAGACACATCAAAGATGACAATGCTAGCGGAATTATGAGAAAGCTATTGAAGAATCACTGGGATGATGGGTCACGTGTACTTATTATGTTTACATCCTTTACAGCTATTGTATACTCTAGTCATTAGCTTACACAAAACATCTTGTTAAAAGAGACTTAGAACCCATATAACTGAGAAAATATTTACTTTCAAAGGAAATTTCTTTGAAGACGGATACCAATTAAATACTATGAAATGAATAACTAGAAATGAGCAACTCCTCATCATTTGTATTCTTCAGAAAACGTTAGGGCATGTGCATTGTATCTTAAGAAGAAAATGTCTATGTGTGACATTCTCATTACTTTCTCTACCTGTTGTGCAAACAAATTGTTCTTCCGAATGATCATTCATGCTGATCAAGATAAGCATTAGCAAAATTGTGTTATTACTTCCTTCCTTGTAAGTAGAAGGTAAATAATGGAATACACTAGGCTAAAGCGATAGTTAAATGTTTTAAAAGCTTACCTAATTCGATTGTCATTGAAATTCTTTGTATTGCCAGGAGTAAAACAAAAGAAACACGGACGAATTCTTGTTTGAAAAAAGTATTTAAAAGTGGAAACCAATAACACGGGATATCTTGGTAATGGTTGAAACTTGTGTATGTTTTAAAAAGCTCTACATTTTTGTGTAGTAAGTTTTATCTAAATCTTATGGTTTACCGGTTATACAAAAGGCATCCAGAATACCGAGCTCTTCAAAATCTTTTCCCAAAAAACTCAAGATATAAATTTAAATTGTCATACAAATATGTAAAGGTATGGTATTTTAAATACACTGCTTTTATAATTTTATAACATCAAAACTTTCAAAAAATATACCATTTAAAAAGGGTAAATCTGAAAACCCATCGTGTCTGAACCTGGGGATATGTTTAACTTGAATACGAAGTTGGTATTTCACGTACTTTTCGTTCTTGATATATGTTGTTCCCACCAGACACAGACGCAAACACGGACCTTCTCCTAAATATTTTTTTTTTGATTCAGGTGGCCTTGAAACATGTTTCCAATGAAACCTCGGTATCAAATTTTTGGTGAAATACAGTAACTTCTTTGTCAAATAAGTACATAATACATACGTACTAAAGAAAATAAAAATACGTTTTACAACATAGTCTCTTTAACAAACATGAAACCCAAGTTTTGGAATATAAAATCTGTAACGTATTATTTTGTGAAGATGCCGTTCGCATAGTGGTTTTTGTATAAGTGTGAAGGAAACACTATGACTTGCAAGAAAAACGTTTCGTGAAAATGTCCAACTATTGAGAACAGCTGTGTAACGCACGTATAGCTATCTAAACTTCCAGGGAGGAAATCTATTTTTCTCAAGGTCCTACGTGATTCTAGCGCAACAGGAACAAAAGACCAATAAGAATACGTGACTGCGGTTGCCTAAAGGGAAGCAGTAAAAGTGAATTCAATCAAAATATTGTAATTCTGTTAGAATTCGCAGCTCCACTCCCAAAATTATGTTAATTCTGGAGATGTACACCTTTAACATGATTTGTTTCTCCATTTCAATTTCTCTAAGCGTTCCCTTCGAATCAGTAGCCTCTCTCTCCCTGCCTGTCTAGAGTGTACATTTCATTTCAAGGTAATTAAAATGAAAAAGGTTATGAACACTTATTTTAGGTTCTGGTGACAATTTGGAATTTAATTAAAATGCTTAATAGACTTTAATTCATAGTGTTTCCCTTTTAACCAGAAAATTACGCTGAACGATCCAAAGTTATAAAGCGTCTTTCCATGTACAAAAATAATAGTAGAGAAAATTTAGTCCGCCTTCTTAAATATTTATTTGGTGGAATTTTGCTAAGTTATAACATTTGTCACAATGAAGAATGTTACAGAAAAATCAATAATAAGCGAGTTATTGTAATGTTTTCACATGGTGTGCCCTTGTACACTCAAAGACATTAACAATGCGCCTGGATTCCACCGGTGCTCCTTCTTCGTTTCATGTATCATTAGTGTCATCGCCTGCGGTGCCATAGTGGTAAAATCGGGCGTTAAACACTAGAAAAAGGTCGGCTGAAGGAATCCATACGCAGCAGTAGGGATTGCCAAACAAGTGATGCAGAAACTAATCGCACAAAAGAAAAAAAGAAAGTAAACTATAGTTAAGCTGAGTATTACAGATGATATTAAAACGAATAAAGAGCTTTTTTACAGTTTATTTTCATAGATTTCACAGTTAGATTACAATTAAATTTTTCTTTGCATTGTATGGTTGGTAAAAAGTGCAAGATGGTGTATTAGGTACTCATTTTGGTCTAATCTGCAACTTTCATGAAAGCATTTTAAAGAATAACTTTTGTTTTTAGGTAATGCGTGTCTAAAATGTGACCAAAATTAGATTACCAATTAAATGAATGCAATGGACAGACACGTGCTTATAGATAGACATGTTCAATTTTAAA
Source organism: Hymenopus coronatus (assembly GCA_030762935.1). Taxonomy (NCBI): domain Eukaryota; kingdom Metazoa; phylum Arthropoda; class Insecta; order Mantodea; family Hymenopodidae; genus Hymenopus; species Hymenopus coronatus. The sequence continues at coordinate 64,901,243 of CM060900.1, forward strand.
CCCGGTTTTGTTGCTTATACTTTTTAGGCAGTTTTTGTATATTCGCACGACGCAATTTGATACCAATTTGCTTCAAAACTTTTAAAATGTCTCTCTAAGATACACAAAGTAATACGGCCATATACTTTTCAAATGGTACAATTTTAATAAATAAAATAATTTGAAGTATACCAATTATTTTTGTGAAATTAGTAGGGACGCTTGGAAAAAAGTATATAGATCCTTTTCTGAACTTACCTTGTTTTGTGATATTAATATTCTTTAAACATGCATGATATTTAACATTGTTATTGTAACATTAAATTTGTTAGGTTATGTAGTCGGCTTATCCTCCCCGTATGAAGGACTGACACCATTTTACAACTTACAAGTGGATGCCTAGGGGCTGTCGCGGAGCAAACGGCACGGAACCACAGAATGAAGAACCTAGATCGAGTGGTTGACCCGTAGCCAGGCATGGGTGTTACGAAGTGGATAGTATTAAATGAAAGCAAAATCGATGACTAGAAAGTGATGATGGAGCAATTATTGATAGAATGAGGGGCGGCGGAAATCGGAGGACCCGGAGAAACCCGCCCAGACACCGTTTTTTTCAACACATGCTGCGCTTTTGATCGCGCCCGGACCGCTTAGGTGGAAGGCAAATGTTCTAACCACTCTGCCACCGCCGCTATATTCATAAAATAAGAATTAATATTTTAACTGTATAACCCAGAATTTTGAAAACTGGCAAAAGATTTACTGTTATTATGTGTGACAACTGGCATATATACTGTGTAATATGGCCAAAATTATAATAAATTAAAACATTATTTTTTCACAGTAAAAAGCTTCAACCCTAAACTTTAAGAAAATATATCATTCCTATAAGTTGAAGCATTTAAACTACCAATTGATTGAACTATAAACTTTTATTAGACCGGTCTATCTTTAAACCTTGTTTTCTCGTAAGCCTTTTTTCATCATTTTTCCATTCTGAAAATATTCTTCATATGAAAGTGTTATTTTCTGCCTCACACTAACAAGTTAAAGAAGATTTACCTATATTTTCGAAATATTGCTCCAATTTTCAGAGACAAATTATTAAATTTTGAAAAAATCAAGAGTTTTGTGGAGTACACAAATAAATAATCTGTAACTTTTAGTAGCAGTTATAATAAAACAGGGATTAAAATAAAACATCTGATAGAGTAGATCTATTTATAGACTCATTTACTGCATAGCTAAAATGTATTTTTTAACTATCTTTCAAAAATACATCATGTAGAGAACTTGCATTAGAAAAATGAAAACTATGCAAAGCTTTTATTTAAATAAAAATTTAAGGTAGAATGTTGAAACGTGGCAAAAGTCACTGTGTATTATGTGTAATATCCGGTGCAAATACCTACAAGATATCTTGTATAACGCGAGTTTTCCAAATTTCACAGATGCAATACCTGCTTCAAGCGTCATAGGATAATAGCGTTAGTCAAAATTTCAATCATCGAAAGTATTTTTTATACAAACCCATAAAAGGAAGTTGTACTTCTGGTATAGACAGTATTCTTTTAAAATGAATACATGAATATTCATTTTCTAGTATATACTAGGAGGAGCAACGCATACACTTTTTAGTGTGGTAACTGCGGAGATTCTTCTTCTACTACCGAGCAAGATGGGTTCAGGTGGCTTCAAATATACTCCAGATTCAGAAGGTCGCGGGTCCATCCGTGGCCGGTCTACCTGTCACATGTTTTTATTCGGGGTTTTCCGCCACCCGGGGAATGCTGCGTAGGTTTCTCACATTCCCCGAATTTCCTGTCTCTTCATGCTGTTTGCATTGTCATTTCATTCATGCTTCATCCCATTTGTTTCTTTCAGAGTTAGGCTGTGGGCTTGATGTTCAGTGTGGCGTGGCAAGGAAAAAGATGACCAAACTTCGGCTGGTTGCCGGGATGAGAACCACCTTTGGTAGGGGCGTTGGACCCTGTGTGAGGCAGGGTCCGCAGTCTGCCCGTCCGATATTTGGGGTGCTTTAATCTAGAAACTGTAGGAAGTTAGTCATTACTGTGCCGTCGCTTTTGGTTTTGGCTGCGCGGTGTATCTTTCCACCTTACCTCTCCCTCCGGGAGGGCCCCACCTGGGACGTTTGTACCGAGCCTAGTTTTCTCTCTCTTCAAATTCCTAACCCATCTTTTTATCTTCTTCTCCTTCCTCATCCTCCCACCACTTTTTCTCCCATACTCTTGACACTCTCCATGTTATTCTTTTTGCTAGAATCTGCTTTCTGAATCTAATGACAGGGATTCAGACGGGTGGGTCCAATTTTAAGTAATTGCGGACTACTTGGGTGGGAACAGCCAACGCATGTAGATAGGTATTTTCTCTGTATACTTTCTCTACTATGTATACCAATACGGAAATCCTTATATTTAAACCAAAACAAAAAAAAAAACATAAATCTTTTAGAAACGGTCCGCGCGCGCGTGTGTGTGTGTATGTGTGCACGCGAGCAAAAATTCCGTTAAACACCAAGCTTCATATTAAGTGCAACTGTTTAAAGTATTTGCGACAAAAACATTTCAGAGAAAGTCCGTCAACCCAAAACTAATTTTTACGAGAGCAAAATGTTTTAAAAAATTTCGATTTTCTCAAAATGACTAAGGTTTTAATTTATAGGCGGCGCATTAGTAGAATGGTTAGATCGTTTGCCTCCCACCTAGGCTGCCCGGATTCAATCCCAGGGGACCACGTGTGGGTTTTGTGGTGGACGAAACGTCAGTTTCCCCATCCATTCAATCTACCAACTGCTCCAGCATCAAATTTCCTCTCAACCATTTCTTCATGTGCATACCAGGCATTGGGTTCAGCCCCCATCCCTGGATACTCTTATCTAATCCACACTCTGCTTCACAAGACATCTTACCTCAGGCATTTGCTTGTAAGCCCTGAGGATATAAGTCCTCCATGTGGCTAAGATAGGCAGATGAGAAGAATATTTAAAATATGCTCATGACAAATGTAATGTATATTTTAATTTTATTGTAATGGCCTCTAAAGCCTTCTTCGTTTGAGTGAGTTTTATGTAACTGCTAAACCTTAAGAGATTTACAAAAGCTTACCATACAAAATATTTAGATCGTGTTAAGCACGTATTTTATGTAAATACTTTTTTCTTTGGAGTTAACCATTTCCAGGGCCGCGCCGTGGCCGAGTGGTTAGACCACTAGCCTCTCACCTAGACGGCCGGGGTTCGATCCCAAGCGACCGCATGTGAGATTTGTGGTGGACAAAGCGGCGCTGGGGCGGGTTTTCTCCGCGTACTCCGGTTTCCCCCGCCATCGCATTCCACCGGTGCTCCATCATCATTCATGTATCATCAGTGTCACCGCCTGCGATGCCATTAGTAGTTAAAGCGGGCGTTAAACACTACCAAAAAAAAAAATTAACCATTTCCGAGATATTCCTTGTTATTGATTACATCTTTCAGTATTAATAATTTGTTCCTTTTTTTCTCTACTGACCATGCAAAGAAAATCATTTCTACGCCACCACATAGCCACCCTTTGTTAAAATATTTTCCTGTAGCTTTAGCCTACTGGAAGCCCCTATTCTTCTAATACATACAAGGACATATACGTGTATAATAAAACAGTTACCTCGATTAGTATGAGATAGACAGAGAATAAAATAAAGCAATGAAAAAACAGAAGTTCAAGAGCCACTTGAATCTATTTTTGGCCACAATCGTTCAAGAAGTTGAAAATTTGATATAGCAAATGTTTGTTGGAATATTTGGGGACCCATAGATAATGGCCATTTAAATAGTTTCGGAGTATATTTTTGTGGGAGTAGTTTATTGCACAAGAGATAGAGAAAGTCATGTAAATGAAACGCTCAGATGTTTTAACAGTGTTTCACACTTGTCCTGCTGCACATTCCACCACTGTTACCGCTGACGTTGAACAGCGATGGTACATGAAATGAAATGGCATGTTGGAAAGAAAATTTGGAAGGACATGTGCCTAAGTTTAGTGTGTCTCCCCATTTGCCAATTATGTCATAAATAAATAAATAAATAAATAAAAGCTGCAATACTACATCCCGGTATCTACTTACCTATACCGGAACGTATATCTACAGATTTTAACTCTATCTAACCTTCACCAAATTTAAAATTTATAATTTTACAGATATATATATATATATATATATATATATTTAAAATTATTAAATAAAAAAGAGAGGACTGAGAACACCATGGAGAAAACCTCGGTACCGGCGGGATTAAAACGGCAGACCACCTGTTCACGAGTCCGTCACTTAACGATCTCGGCCACCCGTGCCGTTGCTGTCATCATTAAGTGCGTGTAAGTTAAAACTGAAGTAATGTAAATAAATATCCAAGGAGGGAGCTGTTAATAGGATATTTTAACGCGAAGAAATGTCTTAGGACAGCTACATCCGAAAACACCGCTACATCTTGTACGGAAGCAAGAAGCACCCTCAGCTTTGCTGGTGTAGTGTTTAAAATTAAGGAGGAAGTGAAGCGCTGCTTTATGTACCGTGTGAATTGTGCTTTATGGACTGTAGTTAACCGTGCTTTGTGGGCTTCCGTCCACTAAGGATGAACGGAAGCTACCACGTGTCGTATGGTCCTCTATATAACAGCAGTCGTTGCCCCTTCAGGACGCGCTTAAACGAGCAGTTCTGGTTCAAAATTACATCCTTGTGGAAATGAGCTGCCTTCATAGGCGACTTACTTTTTTAATGGGTGCTTTTGTTTCGTTTCAGAATTATATAGACTGGACCTGCAGAATATGATGCTGTTGTTAGTGATAGCATAGCCTAAGGGGCCTAAAATAGAAATGCTAGTAATAAAATAAAACTATTTATAAAAGTAAACTCATTGCTGGATTTAATTCCTTTAGCACAGGCCAGCAGCTAAGCGCAGAGACGCACGGAAGTGTTCAACAGCTCACTATATGGCATCACTGGCGCCCCACGGAGGCTATACGGGCGCCGGGAGGCTGGAAGGAGGCTTCTAAAACGGCACCTAGCCTCAAACCAGTGCAACTTGGGGGAAGAGAGTTTCACTCGGAGCAAGCAATCGTATCGTCTGCCCGCAAAGCCTCAAGCCACATCTGCGCCATCCTGAAAGATGAAGAAAGGAAATGGGATGAAGGAATGAAGGGAAAGGAACCGTGGTAGATAATACAACACCCCAGCTTTCCTCTAAGCAGTCCCAGGAAAACCATGGAAAAGTGCGCGGTCATCGGGGACCGAACCCGGACCTCCCGAATGTCAATCCCAGACGAAACGCCTGAACCACCTGTCTCGGTTAATTTTTGACATTATCACGTATTCATTGCCCTCCCTAGATCCAAACAAGCATTTTAAATTGAGGCCCATGTTTGGTGTGTATGTGTGTATGTGTGTTTTAGTGTGATGGCTGGCTTCCTGTTATCAAAAAACTAAACTTTAGTCAGATACAAAAGCTTGGTATTTAATTTTTGCATTTTCCAACGATGATAAGCTCCTACAGTCATTTACATGGACAATATTTTGCAATTTTTATATTCTGAAACAGGCCTCTAATAATTTTAATTAAACCACCATACGTATATTTATGACAGTCCGTCCCGCTAGCGAAGTGGTAGTTCCTGCCAATAGTGCGGGGGACCCGGGTAATATTTCTACTACCAGCGTGGGGATTTTTTCCGCGCTACTAGGACTGGGTGTATGTGCTTTTTTATCACTATCCCGCGGAAGGGAAATGGCAACACCACCGCTGTGTTATTCTTGCCTGAATAATAGCAATGACAATGTGCTCTCTCCATTACTTCCGTCCCGGCCTAGATCGTATTTTTGATTGAATATTCGCCATTATCATATCTAACATATTTACGTGGCAATTAAGTTTCTATCTTGAGTGTTCTACGAATAACCTATGAAGTCCGCTTCATTCTGAATTGAGTTGGTATAAGTGTTAAACTAAAATTAATTCCAAAATCTTACTGTCAAAATGTATATCCCGTTAAAGTTTACAATTTATCTCAAAGTATTTCATGGGGTCAGTCTTTTTTTGTTATCTATTGGATTGAATTTTCAAATATTTACACGTTTTTTGAAACGGTAAATCACTATTACTTATTCCTTTCTCTACACGTACTATGCGCTTAATAAGTAGAGAAGTTAATGTATTCCACCCAAAAATTCGATGTCCAAATTTCACCCGAAATATATATTTTGAGGTATCCTAAATCCAAAAATCAATTTTTAGAAAAAGGTCTGTCTGTGTGTGGATACCACAGATCAATAACGAAAAGACCATAAAATACCAAACTTTGTATTTAAGTCTAATACCTCCTAAGGGTGCGATACAAAGATATTCAAGAAAATCCCCCTCCCCAAACCACTCTTTATAGAGTAAAATTTTAGGTGGATTTGTTTTCCTAAAAACTGGCTGTAACAATTTTAATATAAACACCATATATTAAAGACATTTGTATGACAATTAACAAGCATATTTTGAAATTTCTGGGAAGAGACTCCTCTTCGTTCTGAATAAATTTTGCATAAATCGTAAACCCTACAAAAGCTTATAACACAAAAATAGCGGTCTCGTTAAAACATAGTTTGTCATATACACTTTATGTAGGGAACCGTTTCCGGATATTCTTTGATATTGGTTTAATTTTAAACTGCAGAGCTTTTCTCAAACAATAAGTCGTCAATGTTTCATTTGTTTTCTCCTCGCCATGCAAAGAAGCGAATTTTAATCACATAGCGACAGCTTTAAAAATGCAACTATCGCTTTAACCTAATGAATACCCTTAGTTCCCTTCTACTTAGAAGGAACTAAGTAATAAGACCATTCTGATAATGCTCATTTCGATTCGCATAAAGTAGAAAAAGGACTAATAATTTGTAAGAAGTTTGTTTATAGAGCAGATAGAGAAAGTCAGGTGTCCATTTTTTTTCTTTCATTTCCTTTCTCGGGACCTCCAAAGAACATGAAAATACAAAGCCCTCACATACCAATCCTAGTTTTAAAAAGTATGTTTATAATTTTAGCATTCGGTATTCTTATTATATACCTATAACGAAACCTTAAACGAGTAATGGGAGTGTATCTGTTTTAACAACTGTATAGAAGAATAAACTTTTTTAGGAATGTTTTTACAGGAGTGAGTAAAGATAGATGTAAATACAATATATAAGATTTTTTTTGTTCAATTATGAAAAAAAAAACCTTCAATAGGATTGAATGGCATGTCATTTTTATTATTACAACAATATAGCGTTAGTCGCGATTTTGTTATATATGCAGAAATTGTTACCTATTTAATGTAAAACATAAAAATTTTGTTTTGTAGAAAATCTAGCTATTACTTTTTATCAATATAATGGCTTCAAATAAATGTGGATCGAATAAATAGATGTATAAAATATAAAAATGTCGTTACACACTATTTTCAATAGAGAATATTTCCTTTTGATTGAGATAAACCATTATGCATCTGTATATACAAATAATCAAGCACAGTGTTTTGTTCAAAACAAAAGCATGTGTCTCTACACCTTTGAAACTCAAAATATTCATTTACTCTAACAAGAATTAAAAGCTTTCCAGGTTATCAGGATATATACAAATGTGACATTATTATACAAAGATTGGGCTAATCTGATACCTGCCATTGTACCTTTCTTTGTTTTCCTGTGATAACACATTAGTTGATTAAAATGAACCTACACGGCATTATAGCGAAAGGAGCTATAAAGTATATTCACAAAGGAATTATGAAAAGATAAACAAATGATGGACAAGAGGTAAAGCACTCTAATTGATGAATTAAATAACAGATAAAAAACACATTTACTATTTATGAGGTACTAAATGAACAATAATACTTCTTAAACCGGGTAGAAAACCATAACTTTTAAAATGAATTTTAAGCTGCTTTTCCGTTTGCTAATTTTAATTTAAGGCTTTAAAATGCGAATCATAGAAAAATGGCTTTAATTTTTCGTTCTATTAAGAACTCAATGCACTACATTAGTATCAATATTTAACGCGACTTTCAGAAAAGGATTGTTTCTCTTCAAGAAGCACAAAGATAGAAATAATTTAACAATTCTAACTAGTGCAATACATTTTATACCATAATTGTTTCTACATCATTTTGTTGTTAGGGCTCATTGAAAAATTAAAGTGCATAAATTAAACTCATAGGTGCGTCTTGGCAACTACAATTGAAAAAGTTAATGTAATGGAGGAATTTAGCTTTAATTAGGATATCATTTGGGATGCAAACTCAATTAGGAAATTAGGAATATATGGTTCATTATTTTACTAAGTTTGCAATCATTCAGCTAAGTATGTTCCAAAGTTAAATGTTTGTATTTTATTTGCCCCATTTGACTCCGTCAATATAAAACTGTTAGGAATTAACAGAAAGGTCGGTTTTCAGACGGAAAGGAGGACTTATATACTTGTTTCAATTTGTTTTCGATCTCTTGCTAGCTGTTAACAAGATATCTGTATGTTCATGCATGATTTAATGAATATTATTAACCTTACAGGATTTTTTCATTTAGATGCAATGCTCTTAAGTTTTTTTAATTGACCCATTAGAACGTTTTTCACTATGGTAACAACCATAATCGTTTCTATGGAATGTTCGCATCAGACTTGTGATGTAATGTTAACAAGGTCATCCTCTATATATGCGTGGTTATATATATGCGTGGTTATATATAACCACGCACACTGTTCATTAACTAGATGAGTATTGAGTCACCTGGCATATAATTTCTAAATCGTTATACAGGGTGTTTCAAAACGACACCAAACGTGATACGTGAATATAATTTTCAGCTCTAAATTCGACTCATACAAAAACTGCCAGAAAATCACCATGGATTAGGCAGTCGTTTATAACCAAATGGCACGCGCGTGGCCCATTCCAAGAGAGATGCCGGTTGGTAGTGACGGTCCCAGCATCATGGTGTAGGCGTGGTTTGATAGACATGCCGGCGTGGCACAGATAACCTTAGTGATGGAAAACGTAGCATGTGGGTGTGACTTATGACCATCGTTGTTCATTTACTGCCTAATCCCAAATGTTAGTGATTTTTAAACACACGTAGAACTTTAAATAGAAGAGTTTGAAACTTGCGACACCAAGTTTCAGACAAGTCAATGTGTAAGCTAATCGACTGCTATCTTCGTTTGGTGTCGTTTTGAAACGGCCTGTATAGCAAACCTGTTGCTCTGTACTTTGCAATTGTTTCTGCAGAGCCTTCACCATCTTAAGCTGGTATAAACCATTAACTCGAATAACGTCCAGCTATATATTCACCACTGCATTTATCACTTCCGATTTCCTTAACTTGTTTTCGTTGCAATATGCTTTTCAGTTTTATATTTTTAATATTGAAACACTGAAAACAATGTCGATACATTATCAAAAACAAAACAAAGAAGAAATAGTATATTAAGATGTTAATAAGGTTTTATGAATTTTGTTTTGTTTCTGAAAGATTTAGAAGGAATTAGTTGCTGTAAAGTGTGACAAATGGCCAGAAAAGAAGGAAGATGCAAAACATGACACCGCAAAAACGAGTTACTTCTGAATTTGTGGCAGATAAAACGTGGATTTTGAAATACTATTGAACAGTTATTGAGTCAACTATGTTTACGTTTAATTCCCTCTCTTGGTCCATTAAACACCGATCAAATAAAATAACTTTAGCTTCTTTGCATTGCGTCTGGTAATGCTAGAAAGGGTTCTGCTTTTTTCAATAGCTCGGAACAATACGTTGTAGCAAACACATTCTACCTCAAAATTGAGTTTATTTGTGGACGCATTTCTATATTGGGCGCGTAAGACCGCTTAATTTTGTCACAGGTCTCTTTATCAGGCTTGAGATTCTTTTAATGTCGTAAATCTACGACACGGTACTAACGGCTTTTCTTCTCTTCCGATGGAAGCCTTGCTAAGGATTTTTGCCCCGAAAACATCAATCACTCTTCGCCAGGTATGAATCTGCGATTTTGGGAACCAGAGGCCAGCCTGTTACGCCCAGGTCACGAAGAACGACATTCTATTTCCATGAGTATGGTATGGCCAAAGAGCATTATGAAGAATTCTATAATCGTTACGATGTATACAGTCTTTGCTTTGTTTGAATTTTTTTATTGTTTTATACTTCAATCTCTAGAGTTGAATACCATGTGATTTAATTAAGAATTTATTCCTAGACGCAAACATGGAGGACAATGGCCAGCATTTCTTAAAACTCACTCGCGATCAATTTTATGCACTAGAAAAAGAAAAGGAGACTTGTGATCACCTTAGTTCTGTTTCTCTCGGACTTTTCTAGAGCATTCATCCTCACTTCCCAAGAAATCTGCAACCACAAACAAGTGAGTGTGTTCAGAGTAGAGTAGAATCAGTCAGCGAGTAAATGAGTTAGTGAGTGCGTTTCCGGTGCGACGATTATTGTGACGTGCAGTAAGTGCTGCTAATGCAGGAGATTAGAGAGGACCTGTGATATGCTCTCCCCAGCGAGTGAACCATTGGGATAAAAGGCTCGTCGTGCTTGCTTTATTACACCGTTATGTCGCGAATATAACGGTGAGAAATAAATGGTGTGAGTGCAAAATATTAAACCGGAGCACATTAGTTAGTGACAGCAAGAAACTTGTGAAGTGACTTAAAAACTGAACAAAGTTACACTATTTTTAAATTTATTTCTATTGTATACAAAATGTTGCCCACCTCTCTATATTATCTTTAAACCAAAGAGAGACTTCGATGATACACAAATAGTTCGTGAACATTTTTTATTTCTATCTTAGATAAATACATAGAAGTTGAAACGGTATGTCGCCAAACTGAGTGAGCGCATCAGCATATGTTTTAGTTAATTAGATTATTTAAGTTAATTATTAAGTAAAATATCATTTATTTAGTGTCACAATATATATTGAAGGTTCAGAGAGACTGTTCCTGGAAAGTATTTCTAACTTTAAACCCGGAGTTCTCAAGTGGCAATATCAGTGTGTACGATGTTTGCTTTTGTATTACGAGAGGGGAAACGATGCTATTATTTAGTCGCGTCTCGGAAAGAGTAAATGGATGTGACATGCAAATTGGGAATCACGAGAAAATTGGGGTCAAGAATCACGTGAAAGTCATGTTGATTAAACGAAAATAATCACGTCACGTCAGAAGCGCACCCCAAGCTATTTTAGACGCCAAAATGGACCAATGAGGTCGCAAGTTGCGAGTTTTGCGCGTGGATAGGATTTGCTATAAATTTAGAGTATTCATGGAGTTGAAATGTAACTTCACGTGGAACCTGCGACACCCAGAACAAGGAATCCACGCAAAATCGCAAAGTGTCCGCAAAGATTATTATTGTGATTTAAGCAGTTGAAATGTAATTTCACGTGGAACCTGTGACACCCAGAACAAGGAATCCACGCAAAATCGCAAAGTGTCCGCAAAGCTTATTATTGTGATTTAAGCAGTTGAAATGTAACTTCACGCGGAACCTGCAACCCTTGTGATAAGACATCCACGCTAGAAAGTTCAAGTGTCCACAGTAATCCTGCACGTAACAGTTGTAATTAATGCCGCGTAAGTTCGAGTTTCCTTTGTGCGCATTACGCTCTATTGCGAGTGAACTTACGGAATTAGAATCGCGCCAGGAACTGTAGAACGCTGAAAAGGGCAATAAACCTTGATAAGTGCCGACATTTATTTTGAGCCAAATTTCCGTTCCCCGACTTGAGATCAGCGCCGCTCAATACCTTGAGCTAAACTAATAAGTCTCAATTGCTCATCGCTGAGTCCGCAAATAGCCCAGGAACGTCGAAAAACGACTTTACCAGCTGCAACGCCGGAGAGAGGACCAGTCGTCGCTACGCAGCCCAGCGTCACCCTGATCTTCCAGATCCCCCGCCTCAAAGTACGGCTCGAAACACAACGACGTTTGTAACAGCGCGAATTACTTTTAAGCGACTGAAAATATGACTGCTGATTTGTCCACTACAGAGAAGAATGGATGAATTCGGCTGCATTACAGAAGTGATAATAACTTTGCTATTGGAATCTCATTACTAAGACACATCATTTTTGTATTTTTAGGAATATTTAATGTTTAACAAAATCCGCCGAAATCAAAAAACAATTATTTAACTTTCGAATGAATAAAAAAGTAGGCGTTTTTCAGCTTATGCGATTGATTTTTGTCTGCTGCTTGTAAAAATCAATTAGATATAGTGCTACATATGCATCAGTTACAAAAGGCTCAGGTCATTTTCGAAGTATGCATTGAAAACGAAACAGGTTCTGAGAAAATTACAAACCAAAGCATATTATCTTATTTACAAATTTGTAAACGATAGTAACAACCAAGGGAACTTATTCTATTTAAAGACTCTGAAACGGATATAATAACTGCGCAATATTGGTAAAAACCTTCGTACCGAAGAATAAGGTATGATAGCGAGCGAGGGGGGGGATATCGGCTATATATGCGCGCGTATGACGCTCGATCATAGTTGCAGCGTAACTTCTGTTGAACAACATTAGATATGCCTAAGTGTGGCGAAATGAGGTGTGAAATAAGAAAGTGAGTATAATAAAAACTGTAGATTAATTATCCTCCTATTAGAGGGAAAGAGGTAAGGTACGTATGCAGTAGGTATACAATTGTACTTATAATATTGGGGTTGATAAACATATTTTTTTAAAGCTTAAAGTCCTTTAACCTGGTTGGTCATATTGGACGATGAAGTAAATAGGTGAAATCATGCTGAAATTATCTCGGGGTCCATAAAGCTTAAAGTTAATTGACAGTCGTCTTCTCAGGATAAAGGAAAACCCCGAAAAAAAACTACCCAGATAACTCACCCTAAGTGAAATTCGAACTCACGACCTGTTGAATGTGAGGCAGACACGCTACCACCACACCACCCAGGCAGGCAATAAACATATTGATGAACAATTCTACTTTTAGCTAAATAGGAGCCTTAGTCATTGGGCATGAACTGTAGATACTCATTACCCTAAGTATTTCCAAATGAGTGAATAGGACAACAGGAATCAACTGGATGGCTATAACATTTGCATATCTTATTCCTTATTATTGACTTATTAGTCACTTTTTATATATTATAATATTTTTGCACTGTTGACATCACTCAGTTCATTAGGAACGAATGCCAGAAAGACGGTTGAAATGCTTTATATGAATGTGATCTTTGTGTTCGTAGCTTTCACAGACACCAGCACACAAAACTCGTTTTAAATTGCTACGTATTTGGCAACACCGGCCTTCGATAGTGTCACCGGCAGCCTCTGCAGCTGGCAGTTTGTCGTTAATTCTGAGGAGATGCAAAACAGAAGGTTGCGCGTGCACCTCTGATATAAACAGAGTTCTGCAAGTGTCGACACCTACTACCTACGCGAGGTCATTGGTCAGAACACGTTTGATGCTTCGCTACCGTCGCTTGCCTGTGTTCAGTGGTTTATGCTGATGTCATTGGCATATGCCACCCAGGTTTAATGTAACTTTACAAGCCTATTTTTGGCTAAACCCATACTTGCGAGAAATAGACCTTAGGTGACATTTATTCTGAAAATGATACGCTTTTGCTTCCACAACAATCTGTTCTTTATTCTGCGGCATTGACACATTAGGACGTTTTAAAGCTGTAGTAGAAATAATGTTTTTGTTGTTTTTTTTTCTTGTAAACCATGTCTTAGCGAATAAAATTGCAATAGCGTCATTTATTAAACGTATCATGAAGAATATTTTCTTAACGTATAGTGCATCAGTTATATTCCACTCTGTAGACTACACCAACGCTGAAAGCCAATACCTCCAATATTCAACAAGAGTAATATAATGTTATATGTTACATCATGCATTAATATCATATTATACAAAGATTCCCTTACATATTCCATTATTCAATTTCCTTGTATAGTGCAATAAGATTTGCCTTTGCCGTTCCAATGTGAATTATAATATATTATAGAAACAAAAACGCGGAAAATGTGATTATGCTGAAATGATTACAAATAGAGTATTTTACCTAGAATCACCTCGTAAGATTATGACATCATATCCCTTCGACCCAGTTTACTACGAATCTGAATGTACTTAAGGAATGCGCCTGTTGTTATCAGTTTTCAGTAGAGCGTATAACACAGTATTTCTATCATTCGCTGCGCTTCTAATTATAATCTGAAAATAACTTTGGCAAGTCGTAAAATGGAATTGCCCCAAAAGTAAGAATATCAGCAATTATAACTCTCCTTCTCGTCAGTCAGTGCCGAAATTAGTCTGTTGTTAGCAGTTTATAAGGGAGTGAATACGTAATTCCGAACTCTCATCAATCTGCATTAATTTTCTGCTGAGAAAGGTAAATGAGACTCATTCAAGAGCAATTCTGCTCCACTGTGTTGCGTTTATCTAATTTCCACGTCACTGTAAAGGTTATTTACGTCCCTAGGTTTATTAAACGACTTTTTTGAATTCATGGAGAGGGTAGAGCGTTTATGCAAAAGCGCTTTGATACAAAACCTTATTTGCATTTCTGTGATTCCCTTTCTGTTGAACGCGAACTTATTTAGATATTAAAGTTGCCATTTCAGAATGAATCGTCTATAAAGTATTTTGGAGAGCCAGTAGTTTAAGAAACTGCCTCTCAGTGCAGAATGTTATCAAAGTATTCGTTTGCATATAACGCCAAAACCAGGGAACATTTTACTAACTAGCTAGTTTGACCTGGAGATGACAATTATTTATACAAAGATGCAGAGCCCGATTTAACTGTAGCTTATTTCTCAACAAGAAGAACCCGGATAGCCTGATAGTCATATATGCAAGTCATCAAAACACTTCGTAAACCACTATGTAACTAATGAGTCAAAAAATTACGAACCGGCTGCGTAGTTTTTTCCCTGTCCGCGTTCTCGGCGCTCGCTTCCGTTTGCCACTAGTCTACAAAGCGCGAGTGAAACCACATAACATTCTGTAAAACTACTTTTAAAGGCTTTAGTTACCAACACTATGAAAGGAGATGCTGAATCTGGCCACTGTTGTTATTCATATACTTTTGACATCTCTTTAAGAAACTATCCATCACTTGCCATAGTTTACCTTGTGAAATGCTTGCAGTTTCCTGGCGGATATTATGTTTAATTCTTCCAAGTTGTCTGGGTTTATTTTGTATGCTTTGTTTTAAGTTTCCCGGAGAGTGAAATAGCAGGGGATTAGGCCGGGGGACCGGGGGTGCACAAATCTCTACTAATAATCCTAACCTGAAGCACACTTTGAATAGTTTTCATTGAAAGGTTGGCCGTATGAGCCGTTCATAGATGTTGTACGACCTGATACTTTTACACCTGGAAATCTTTTTGTTAATCGTACTTTCACTTGGCGAGCTGACTTAACACAAAAAACTCATAAATACACGCTGTGCTGTAGAAAACATATGCTGAGCCATGATACTTTATGACTAAGCACAGCACAAAGTAATAAATCACTCGTAGTAACTGAACTACACCATATCACCATCAACTCAACATTACACTTGCAGAGTAGAGAAAACCTTCGTCAGAAGCGTGACTTTGTTTACAGCAGCAGCTCAGCATCATGTGCTCACACGCCCAGTGGAAGAACACGGCGCAGCAGGTTCGGAGGTTTTTGACTCCTTCTGTAATTTCTCAATCGTCACTGAAAATGGCCCATGGAAGTAAACAATTTTATGTCATTGATGATGACCTCATGGTATAACAATCGAGTTAAATTAGAGTCATAAAATCCAAGCTTTTGACCATCTTAACTCTTGTCTTCGTCATGGAAGAAGAATTCCTCCAAAATGCAAAGGAGATCAAGGAATTTTATGAGCATGTTCTAATAGAAAATCAAAGCAGAAAAGGATTTGCCAGGAAATTATTTATATTCATTTTCTCCACTTCTGCTTTGAACCGCCTTTTCTGTGAAAGGATTTTCCTGGTATAAATGATCTGTATCTTAGAAATCATTGCTAAATTATCGCTAAATACCTCTGAAGTCTAGAGAGCCGAGCGGGCAAGAAAAGAAGCATATTTAAGATAGATATTTAAAAGTAATATAATAACCAGTGCGTCAGTTGGTGACTTGATAGTAATAAACCACCGTAAACACCAACACGATTGATACAGCATAGCTGCAGTAGAAACCCGAAATAACGTAGATTCTGGAAGACATGCTTTACCCCCGCGGTGTATCGAAATCAGAGCTTAGAAGTGACAAAACCATCCGCCGAGGTGTAGGGCATTCGGGCAATAATAGTGTGCAGTACATTATAAAGTATGTGATATAAAGTAAAGTACGACACTTTTAAGTATAATTACTCATCAGGTATGCTGAGAGTGGATTCCAGTCTTTTAATTAATTTTAATCTATAGTACAATTACACTGTACACATTTTACACTAATCTAAACTTGCACCGTGTTAAGGAAATCGGCAAGTTTTGTTTGACGGACTAATACACAACGTTTTTCTCCGCGTATTGTTTAATTGTAGCAAATGTCAACAGGCGTGTAGTGAGGGCGAAAACTATACTGCAGATTCGCTTTTTCAAGTAATTTTAAACTCAGCTTTCAGAAGTAAAAGAATAATACACTTAAATAAAAGTTACGGTATATTTTTCGGGAGCCATACTTTCCCTCGCGTTAAATCCGAATCTGCGGTATTTCAAACCGCGCTATTTCGGGCTTCTACTGTAGTTATCTTGCACCAGTCACGTCGGCATTGGTTGGTGTCTATCGTGGTTTATTAATCCAAAGTGCACTACGACTATTTAGTCACCAACTGACGCACTGGTTATAATATTTATTATATTGTTTTCATTTTAAACACCTATATATGTATATTAAGCTACAATTATATTAATTATGCTAATTATACAAGTGTTTAAATATTTAATCACTATTATCAGATTAGATTATATAAAAATAATTTGGTATTACATTTATAATTTACTGGAATCTTTTTTATCTGTTTATTTTATAGTTTGATGTAACTGTTGTCTGCTTAGGGTTTTATTTTAAAGAAGTTCTGTGTACCGAAGAACCAAGAAATTTGATTGCTTGGTTTTGATGAAATACGCCGAAAGCATATTAAAACGTAACTACCCGTGTCAGCTTTCTGCATACTATCTCATGTTCCAGTGCCTACTTTAGCATTTAAAATACAACCACCTAATTTAGCTAATTATCAATTATGAGGGAGAACAAGTATGATAGTCATATTCATTGCAATTATGTATTTTAAATGTTAATAAAATAATGATTTAGGTTTTCTGAGGAATTCTCTGGCTCTGCTCTAGATCTTAGTGTAGAACTTGACTCTAAAAAGCGTCATCAAACGTCTTATCTTTTTAGTTAACTCCCGCAGGATACGTCTCTTATAGCAGGTGGTTTAACTACCCCGTATTAGACGTTATCAGATATCTCTTCGCGTGTTGCAAGTTGAACTCAAAGGGGTTATTTGAAGTAAAACCCGGACAGTGGAGAACTGGAGAGGCTAGCCTTTGTTTACCCCTGTAAATAAACGTGACCGCCTCCGCTGAAAAGCAAGAGGGGTAAAACGAAACTCGACCATCCAGTTTTCTACTTGAAATAGTCCCGTTGAGTTCTGCAACTGTTTTAACACACGAAAGGATATCTGCACACGTGAAATTCGGGACCACCTGGTATGGTGGAAAAACGTTATTAACAAGGTTTTACTGCTTATAATGTCTGCTTAGGTATTTTTTTCCTCCACTTGTGTTTACACCATGACATTAAATATGCGGCTTTGGTTTAACTATTCAGATAACATTATCTTTCTGTTGGTCTCTGTTTACCCTCCTCGTATGCAGGACTTACCCCCCCCCCCCACGGCTTACAAGCCAGCGCCTGAGATCAGATGTCTGTTAAGCGCAGCCTCTGCGTCACAGAGAACCCAGGAGGGGTGATCAGCCCTAATTTATAGCATTTACCGCCCGCTTTTACTACATATGACACCGTAGGTGAGGACGATGATGCATGAAATGAATATGAGCACTGGTAGAATGTCATGGCGGGGCAAACCGGAGAACCCGTAGAAAAGCCGCCCCTGCGATGCTTTTTCCACCACATAGCTCAGATGTGATCGCTTGGGATCGAACCCGGGCCTCATAGGTGAGAGGTGAGTCGTCTAACCACTCCGCCACAATCAGCCCAATGCCTGGTTTGATAATGAGGAAATGGATGATATGAAATCATGTGAAAAGGAGACAGGAAATATGATTACGAAGCAGTTAGTGCAATGAATGGTGGGAAAACTCGGTGAACCCGAGGAAACCGCACTCAGAGGCCACTGTGTTCACCAAAATCCCATTTACGGCCCCTTGGGATCAAACCTTGTTGAGAGGCGAGCGGTCTAGCCACTTGGCCACGACGCCGCCCAGATATAAATTACAAAACTTAATCATTCAGTATTAAATGGTTATTTACGTCAAAACTCCCTATGTATTCATGGAAAATTTCTAAAGGGACCTTAATAAGTTTTCTTGAGTACGTTTTTAGCATCTGAAAGCAAATTTTGCAAATTAAAACCCAAAGCTATAATATGCAATATACGAGTATAATATAATATAATATATAAGAAGTAAGGGAGGGGGGGAAGCTGCCGATATTGCATTGCTCCTTGGCGCTTCTTGAATGATGAATGGAATTCTGTGGTAAGGCTGAGCTAGCTCTCAAGATAGATTCCTTCATGAATAATTTGCAGCTGCTTCACACGGTGCGCAAAAATTCCAGTCCTGTGAGGGATTAATTCCTAAAGTGCTTATCAAACTGTCTAGTCCATTTCTAAATATCTAGTATCATCGTATTCGTAGTTTGGAACATATAAATCACAGGGAAACAGAAAAACAGGCACAAAAATTCTCTTTTCGAAGTTGGACTGATGAAGCCCAAGAGCTATTCTCTAAATGTAAGTTTACTCATTAAATATTTTGTTCAATAATTTTTATTGATAAATGGTGTAGAGGAGGGTCTGTCTCTAAAACATATTATATAAAATAAATGTTAAAGAAATAAGAATATCTTAATCTTAAACATAATAGATAGGAAATAATGATATAATAAAGGAAAGACTAAGTAAAAATAATGAGGATTGATAGAGCATTTATGATAATCAGCCCTTGCCGAAAAGAATACGGATGGACTGTAAGGAAATACACTAGAATAATGGACAGTGAAATTTTTACAAACTGGTTGCAATGTGAAACATATACAATTTGTCATCTTTGCATGCCAGAAGTAAAAAACAGATATGAAACAAAAGATGACTTCTCAATTCAGAAAAGTTTATATATTTTGAAACTGATACCAATAACAAGGAATACCTCGAAAATAGTTAACTATACAAGCACTAGATCATTTTTTGGGTGGTAAGTTTTTGTCTGTATCTCACGCTCTAGCGGTTATACAAGTCATCCATAATGAAGAGGCACTCAGAAGCTATTCCCAGAAAATTCGAGATATGTACGTTTCGTTTGACTTAAAAACATGTTAAATACATAGTATTTTTATCAAAATGGTTAAAAACAATTTTGAGAAAATCAAAATCTTTCGAACATCGTTCCATGTAAATATTAGTTGGGGATAGGGGGATTTTCCTGAAAATTTCGTGTCATATGCTTAACTTAAATATCAAGTTTGGTATTTAACACACAAACACGGATTTTTTTTAAACTGTTTTTTTTATTTAGGGGAACCTAAAATGTATAGTTGCAATAAAATCGGTATAGACTTTGTGGGTAGAATGCAATACATTCTCTACCTATGTGATCTGTAACAACAAGTAGAGAAGTAAGATAAAAATAAAATAAGAAACAAAATGTAGCTACACTCTCGCAGCCGAAATCATAAGAGTGAAAGATCTTGTATGCCGTAGTCTATGCAGACTTCGGATCTACCTTTTAAAATGCCTTTGGAAAAACGTTGGGATTCTCCAGACCTCAGACCAGCTTGAATTAGTCTGAATCAGAGTACTTGCGAGTACAGAAACATTGACATTGGAACCGGGCTGGAAACCTTTAATTCACAGAGCGAAGTTCATAATATAATGTCACCTCATTTTCAAGATTGGTTCCTCCGTGAGGTTAGCTTGGCTTTCATGCTGTATTGCATATTGCAGGTTGATTGTGTGTGTCATGAGTAATTCACTGCTCTTTTAGCGCACCCAAGTTGGAAAAGTGTGCTCTAGACCAATGTCTACGAGGCCGACAATTTCTCACCTTAAAAACGTAGATGTGTAAAAGAAGAATTATTAAAAACGTACAGTAATTATATATACAGTAACGAGAAACTTAGTTACAACAGAATTAACGTTCGGAAGCTCTGAGCCTCTATGTGCTGTACAGGATGATTCAGCGAACCGAAATTATTAAAGTTATGTAATAAACATTAAATATATTAATTATGTAAGTTAATAAATGTAGGATTTGCAAATATGGAACTTGTCATTTTATGCATTTACTTTCTTTTAAATAAAGTCTGGCAAACGGTTTCTACTTATGTGAGCATAGTCTGAGAGCCAAATATTATATTCACCATGTGTCTGTGTGACATACAAACTAAAATAGCGTTAATTTCTGAACACTGCTATTATGGAGCAGACACATTTCCAACAAGATGATCTTTAACGCATAATACTGTTATTTGCTTTTCATTGTGTGTCGGCTATTTGGGAATAAAATAATCTCAAAAAAAGAAGACATTATGAGGTCCTCAATATCTCCAGTCTTAATGTCTGCAAGTGCCATTTCTGGGGCTGTTTGACAAAACTGAAAATGCATCTGCCTCCAGAAGTGAAATTCTTCCTCTGTTATATAAAATGACACGATATTAGCATTAATCTGGTATTTTAATATTATTCTTTACACCATTGTGAACAATTTGCTTTTGTTGAATCAGCCTGTACATAAATATGCATATTTCAAGCAATTATTTACATTAAAAGTTTAAATGATGACATCAGTTTCCAAACAATTAATCACCACCCCATTAGTAACTGTTCTACAACTGAAACAGTGGATGCAGGTATGTAAATAACAGGCTGACTTAAACCTTTCTCTCCCGGTGTCCGTTACATTGTAGAAAAAAGTCTACAAGAAATTTATAATTTTGAGAACTCATTCGTTTACTGCTGCACAGTGCTGGAGCTTAATTAAAATATATATGGCTATTAAATTATTCACACAAGCCAAATTTGATTCTTAGTGGATCCACCCAGTTTGGTGGATGAAACGTGGTACTAAGTAACCTCCGAATTTGTAATACTTCTGAAATTTCCTTTAAAACATACTGCCTATCGGCGATGCTGTTAATTCGTGTTCTGATGTTGTCTTTAATTTTAATCATTAAATCACATGATTCATACTCGTATTCATAATTCCAGTCTCTGGGGAGCATACAGAGTAATCTGAGCTAAAAAAATCTCTACCTACTAGCCAGGAATCGAACCTGCATATGAGGTGCTCTACCGACTGGGCTGCAGGGCCACCAGTAATCCTTGATGTTCATTGTTTCACTCAGATACGTTACAAATGCAAGAACAGTTAGTAAAGGCTTAAACTTAAATCATTTAAAGACACAAAGTGTATGCTATATCAACAAATAAGAATACCTGAATTTGTTGAAAATTACATTAATCCATATATACAATAATTAAATAGCCGTAAAGAACTGCTAATACAATCTATATCGTTTAGACAAGAAGAAAGGACAAGGAATATGAAAATATTTATTTTCGAAATTTGCATTTGGAGGAAGACGAAATGCCAGTAACAAAACCAAAATATCTGAACTGCTCCATTCACATGACTTTCTGTACATCTTTATAACAAATTATTGTCAATAAGTTCATTTTTCTATCTGCTTCATGCTAATAGAGACAAACATTAACAAAAAAGGCCTTATTACTTAGTTCCTTATTAGTAGAACTAAACAAGTGAATACACAAGGCTAAACCGATGAATGTGGTTGCTGTGGTATAGAGAGCCGTTTTTTTTTTTGAGTGGCCACAAGTTGCCAAGTATTTTAAAACTAAATTTAAAAAGAAGGAATATCTCGAAAACGGTCAAATCCACGAAAAAATGTATGACATATTGTGTGTTTTAACAAGATCTACATTTTTGTATAGTAAGTTTCTGTCGCTCTCTTACGGGTTACAAGTTACGCAAAATTCAGTAAAATTCCGCCAGAATGAACAGGTTTTAAGAAACTATACCCGGAAAATTCAAGTTACACATTTTATTTGTCATGTACATATCTTTAATACACAATATTTTAATCAAAACCGTTAGAGCCATTTTTGAAAATATCAAAATCGCATCCTTGAAAGATACCAAACTTAAATACCAAGATTGTTATTATCAGTATTTTCGTTTTTGAGCTTGCTGTCCAGACACACACCTTTTTCTAAAAATGCTTCTTTTGGACTCAGGGGGTCTCAAAACATATATTTCTGGTGAAATCTCGGTATAGAATTTTTGGGTGGAATACAATACCTTTTCTCTACACGACGTATATAGTACGTGTAAAGAAAGGAAAATTGTTAATTTAGATATACTGTTTTATTGTCTTGTTACTTTCTCTACACGTACTATGTACACATTGTATAGAGAAGGTATTGTATTGCATGCAAAAATTCGATACCGAGATATCACCGGAAATATATATTTTGCACCCACTGAATCAAAAAAGCACTTCTAGAAAAAGGTCCGTGTGTGTGGACCTGTGGACAGCATAGCTCAAATCGAAAAGTTTCAGTATCTTCCAAAGATGTGACACCAAGACTTTCACCCCAAACTACCCTTTACATGGAAAACGTTTTTAAATGTTGATTTTGTCAAAAATTGTACCAACAATTTTGATTAAAATGTCGTATATTTGAGATATTTGCATAAAAAAATAAAATTTATATTTTGAATTTTCTGGGAATAGCCTCTGAAGACATCTTTATTCAGAAAGAATTTTGCAGAATTTTGCATAACTGTTAAACAGTAAGGGATACACATAAACTTACTCCACAAGGAATTTAGAGCTCGTTAAAACACACAGTTTATGTTAAGTGCATTTTTGTCCTAGAGTTGACCGCTTTTAAGATATTCCTTGTTATTGATTTCAGTCTTAAAATACTTTTCGCATACGAACTTGTCAACGTCTGACCACGCAAAGAATCGGATTTCTATGCTATAGCAACCACATTTTAAAGCATTTGACTCTCAGTTTATCCTAGTGCATCCCCTTATTTTCCTTCTGCCTATATGGAACTAGGTAATAAAACCATTTCTATTAATGTTTATCTCGATTAGCATGAGATAGATAAAATAATAAGGTTATTAACAATAATTTGTTACAGAGATGTAGAGAAAGTTATGTGAATGGAGCACATCAAATATTTTTTGAATTGCCAAGTCCACTGATGAGCCTGGCGAGTAAAGGCTCACCCTAGAGCTAAGAGGCTACTGTTTGGAAGCTATGGTTTATGTTGTTGGCTTAACAATCAAGGACCTGTATAATTTATGCATATTTAGTTGCATGGCCGCTGTTACCTTCTATGTTGAGAATGCAAACCTACTGGAGTAACAAGATATTCATGAAAATTACAAATGGTGTACAGTCCTAACATTGTTCCAGTCATCTATGTTGCATATCCTTTGGCCTCTATCTTCACCTGTTTGTTTTGTTTTGTGTGCGCCTATGCCCTATTTTAATTAACAATTATACACACAAAACAGTATCTCTCGTGCTAACTTAGGCTGAATAGCACATGTAACGGCTATACTGAGGAATGTTAGCACAGAAAGATATGTAAATCTTAGATTACATGTTTAAATATACGAGGGCTGTTTTTTTTCGACCTCCGATAGACTATACGTAAAAGAAAATTTCATAGAAAACAATTATTTTGTTACTTAAAGTTTTGTACACTTATGGCTACTTGAGACATCTATCGCACCTGTGCACAATCTTTGCAATACCTGCTTCAAAACATGTTGTCGCCAATAACTTAAAATGAGCATTGACGTTGTTTTGAAGATCTTCGAACTTTATTTCGTTTGCGGAAAACCATTCAAAACGAACGAAGAGGAATGCTGGCTTCAGGAATTGTGTTGATCCATGACAACGCTCAACCACACACTGCTGGCACAAACCATTGGTTTCTTGAACAATTTCAATGGGACATTTTCAATCATCCGCCGTACACTCCTGACCTGGCACCCAGCGATTTTCAGCTTTTCCCTGAACCGAAGACGTGGCTAGGAGGGCAGCACTTTCAAACCAACGAGGATCTTCAAAACAACGTTCATGCTCATTTGAAATCATTGGCGGCAACATTATATTTATAGCCTATCGGAGGTTAAAAAAATAAACGCCCCTCGTATAATAGGTAGTTGTACTTTTTAAGAAGGCATGGTGCGCTTTAAGAATTAAAATTCTAGAATTTTACGTAGGATTCTTGGCCATAATACTACAATTTTAAACCTCGATTTACATAAATTAGTATTCTAGGTTTTATACTTATATTCAATTACTTCAAATAAAGTTTAATAGTAACATTACACATAGAATTTTTACGGCACTTTTAAGCTTTAGATTTTTACTTTTATGCATTCAGAACTTTATTTTATGAACGATTAGTTTTCTCAGAAACTATACATTATATCAAAGCGGTATTTCACGTACATAAAGACCAACTCTTAATGATGCAACGATATAACCTTTGAAAATGTGTTTTGACTCATCGAGAAAAGTTTGCATAAATAAAGCAACAAAACTTTAGTATTGATTTGTAAAACCCGTACTGTTTTACATATGCAATTTATTCCTAAGCTGCTACGTTTGCTTTAAAACGGTGCAATTTCATAAATTCTGTGTATGATTATTAGTCGAACTTGTTAAGTTTAGCTTAGGCATATGAACTTTACCTCTTTTGTGTTTTAAAATATTGTGTTCTTACTATACAGGGTGCTCCAAAACTATTCCTGCAAATTAATGCAGCTGCTAGAAAATATCAAACAAACTTATTTAGATAAAGAATATATAAACTCTGAAGTCAACTTGTAATGTTCCGGAGAAGTTTGTGAGTACACGACTTATTGAATGAATGAATGTTTAAGTGTATTTATTGAAATGACAGTGTCCTACATTGATCTTCATAAATCGCACGGGTCCACAGCCCGTACGTGATTTTGCAATACACAAAATAGTAATCAATATTAAAAAGAAAAAAAAGAATTAAAAAGGTAAACACGAACATAAAATAACAAACAAAAAAAAAATTCAAATACAGCAACTTAAATTTACAAGACAGAGTACACCTTATTCACATGCAATAATATACCCTATTATAATAGACAAATACACTTAAGGGAAATGTATACACAATATTTAACACCACAACACAACAATGACATAAGTATGACACAAGTGTGACATAAAATATATGTATGTAAAACATTATAATCACATTTGTTCAGCTATTCTTATCGGCCCACCCCTCTTCTCTATTGTCAGTCTTCTCAGATCTCAGTTGTCTTGACTTAAGTAGAAATTTACCTAGCCCGTCCGCGCATTCCGTGCCTACCAGTAGCGTCCAACATGCTTCTAAATCGCGGTGGTGAAGAATCGCGGTAAATAGAATTCCCTCCATTCCTCCGCACTCTTGCATCTTGGCTAGATATGGGTCCACGACTCTTCGTCCTCGCAAATGGGGCAGTTTCTCATACCAATCTCGTCAGTAACTTTATCATCTGCCATGCTCGTAATCTAATCCACGTGAACCCCGCTCTAATGAGTTTGGTACCTGTTTTGGTATGTTACTCCATACCCCACTCCGATTTTAGTCCAGACTGTACATCCAATGAAACCTTCGTGTATTGCGCAATTATTTGCTGTCTGTCAATATCACAGAGGTGGTTTTTACTTTTTCTCCAAATACTCAGTTTGTTTGCCTGCTCTGCTGTCTAAATGTATCCCTCCCAAAGGTTTCCAACCCTTTCTTTAATTCTGATGCTCACGTCGAATTACCTTTCAATTGCAACTCTTCATGGTAGCAGACTGTCCTAACTAGAGATTGGTTTCCCTGTATGATTCTCATCCAATATTTAACTGCTCTGATTTTGAACTCTGTCCTTTCACTATGCGCCCTGAATTGCTTCCTCCCTACGCCTAGAATTCCTTTCAAAAAGTGGGTCCTCGCCTGGTCCAGATAGCACACATTCTTGGCTTCAAACATAGCCTGGTGAGGAATGTGTTACATGACCAGCAGCTTCATCCTTTCCATCTTCAGCCCGTAGCAAAACTAGCACATGACAGTTTTCCCAAACGCGTGCAGTTCTAGCAATGGCTTTTACAGACACTAAAAGTGTTATATTAAGCGCTGCGTAATCTAATATATGTTCTAATATAGCTGGTGATCCAACTACTCCGCATTTGACGTTTGCAAATATCCTTTCGTGTGTTAAAAGTGTTGCTGAACTCGACGGGCTAATTTGAAATTAAAACGCGCTAATGGAGAAATAGCGAGAGCGACCTTCGTTTTATTGGTATTGTTTATCAGCGGAGATGGTGAGCTGGTTGTGCTAATTTCGAGGAGTAAAGCGAAGGATACTCGGGCCAGTTCCCCACTGGCCGGTTTGAGCTTGAAATAGTTCCGTCGAGTTCTGGAACGTCTTTAGCGCAAAAAGAGATGTCCGCAAAAGTCACCTGCTATATTAATAGTCCTACTTGACAGTGATCTACTTATTCTCCTATGCTTTTGCCGTGTCCACAATAACACAAATGAGGTCAGTACAGTATTTTTTAGATCACGAGGGACATTGCGTCACTCTTCTTCCAAAGACGGCCTGACAAATGCGGTTTTTCTGTTTAGCAGATAGGGTGTGTACAGCTGGAAACCAACCCTCACTGTTGCCAACTCTTAAACTTACTGTTCCCTTTACTAAGGTGCGATTCTCGACTTGCAAGCAGTCTCTCCTGGAAACAGATTTTACCACAGGGTTGTCTTTTGTTTGCTATGGTTATTGTCCAGTGGTAGGAGGGAGCGACCCCGTTTGGGGGCCATCATCTTTTGGAAAAAACTATAAGCTTCACGGGAGGTGAGGATAGTTTCACTTAGCTCAAGTTTGCACAACGCATTAGGTCCCGAATCGTGTCGCGTATCTTGGTGTAATTGTTAGGGAAAATGTAACATTTTGTTGCCTTACTAGTGTGTTTCAAATCATTCTTATTTTTTTCCACTTCTATGCAAAATAACTGAACATTTTATCCGACATGTTTAGCAATTATTGAGCTAATTCTGCTATAACAGAGTAATGTATTTCTACTCAACACTTTTTCCTTATGCAGAAGTATTTGTACATACACAGGAATTATGCAGACTGTATTATTTACTGTGGATGTAAAATAAAACAGGTGAGGGTGAAGGAATAAATATCCACAATAGTTGAAATGATGTTTACGAGTTTCTTCTGATTTCATTGTACATTCAGATACTATTTGTTGTTTCTGAATACCTGTGGCAGACAACTTCTAAGCCACTATATTTTAAGCACATACTGTATTAGCTTATAAATGGAACCCGTGGGGGTGGAGGGCTGCGGTTTTGAGGGGAATCAGCGGAGGGAGTCTAAATCTATCGTGAATCACTTTTTCACCACCCTTGGTGTCTACTTATCTCCCCTGCACAGACTATATTGCATAATTAAAATTCTAAGTCCAAGCAATGTGCTGCTTTTAACATCGTTTTATTTAATAGTGCCGATTCTGTAAGACCTCGATTATTGAAACATTCTCCTCTGTCCTATCGTTACAAAATATTGCAATTTATTGTGTTAGTTTGCATACAAAATGCGGTAAAATAATGTGTAGAAAACTGTCAAGTAAAAGCGAACCAACAAACCAATCGTTTTGATGCCGCACTTGCAATTTTGTGACAGTGCTGTATGCGGCCGTTCTCAAGTTCGTTTTGGTATGCGAGTCGTACTGGAATCGTCCAGTAGCTTCGACAAGCCTCTAGATAGTTCTGTGACGTCATTTTCCATCTATAAAAGGAGGAAGAATTGCAATCCAGTGGGTGCGTGTCTCGTGAATTGTAGTAAATTATGTGTCGGTAATTGTGGAAAGTCGTGAGTACAGGGAGTGCTTGTGCGCATGGCAGAGACCACACCTAGGTTTCGGAGAGACCAATGCCAGAGACGCACGGAATTCCCTAACAATTTTTGTTTGAAAAACCAGGCACCATGGTTAAGAACCACAGCGTCTAGAGAGGGTGACGAAGCGACTCTAACAACCCCTAACTGAAGCTCCAAGCGCGGAGTGAAGATTCGATTACAGACCGCTCGTATGCGTGCCATCTGCCCGGGGCCACGAAACCATCAACAACCAGACCTGAAAGGTGAAGATAAGGAGTAGATGAAATGAGAGAAGGAAGGTAAAAGATTCGTGGCAGTTGAGAAATACTTAGTATTCGCCTTGGTGGCCCGGGAAAACCACAGAGAACCCAGGGACCAGAGTGCGCAGTCACCGAGAATCGAAACCGGAACCTCCTATTAACAGGGGTGCTGCATAAACATATTCGAAATTTGACTTTAAGAAACATCTTTATTTACCAATCAAAATGAAATGTAATTTGCACAACAAGTGTGTACGTAATATTTCAAATAATGAGTACTCATACACAATGAGAAACTAACATTACATGCTTGTACCGCGTTGTACTGTTGTTACACATTTGTTGGCATTCAGGCGTGAGCCAATTGGCCATCTGTAGAAACTGTACTGCCTTTACTAAGACGAGTGCTCAGTATTACCGTACCCATTCTGGATTTAGATCATACGCACCTAAGGACAGTGACTAGTACCGTACAAGAGTGCGTTTTGTTTACATATATTACGCTACAGTCACAAGTAGGTTGCACAACTCAAAAAACTTATTTTGTTACTAGTCTTCAATGTCCTGCACGTTGCTTTACGTGCAGTGCATCCCACATGGAACTGAAGGACATTGTTACACAAGATCTGCTTCTTATGTGGTGTGCGCTATTCCTGGCAAATATATATTGCTTTCTAACCCTCCTTATAAATGCATTCAGTCAAAGTATTTCAACAATACTCCAGAAAGCAGAAACTTGTCAAAAGAGCAGGAGGTAAAATAAAAAGATAATAGCTGGGCATTGACCGTGGTAGACTATTTTCTCTCTTAGAGTGCTTCGCACTTCACTGCAGATGGATACCAATAGAATTTAGAACTGAGGTTGATTCTTCACAAGCATATAGATACATCTTCCAGAATAAGGTATTACAGATTAACAACTCAGGGTTCATGTATCAAGCATATGGATAACTTCAGCATACCTTTATGCAAATATTTGAATTATAATAAAAGCTCTTAGGGGTATAAGTTCAGATATTTATGTTGGTAATTAAGATGAACAACATTACTAATATCTTCATTTACAGACTACCAACTTTAGTTATTACGAGTGGTAGTTTTCGAGTGGTTGGTACCTCCAAGTAGATTTGACAACACAGCATACATGTTTATTTTCCCCGAGAGAGTGGGGAAGTGCGGCGGTTTGGTTGTGGCTTTGGAAGGGGAGGAGGAAGTTGGGTTGCCGGCCAGCTGAGGAAATGATTTGAGAATATCAGGGAACCTTAATGAAACGCTATCACCTGTTTCTCTTCCTGCATACCCTTTACTGTCCCGCACTTGATGCTTCACTCGTGCCCCTGGCCTTCCAAGTTCCAAGAATTGGTTTCAGGGTCGAGCCTCGCCAAAACCGTTCACAAATAAAGTTAACTGTTTCACCTTTACCCGTCACGCTAATCTCCCTTTTAATTTCCTTCCCACGTGAATCAATCTCCTTACATCGCGGACTTGTAAACTGTCGTTATGCTACGAGCTGTAACGCGACGCGGGTTCACTACACGAGGTCTGCCGTGCAAGTGACAATGTGAACACCATATTTTTTTCAGCTCCGGCGGCTAGACAGGAGTCTATTTGCCGTCCATTTGCTAGACTTTTGCTATTTTGGATACTTTCATCGATTTTATTGGCTGAGAATATGTTGCATTTATATTTCTTTTCGCGTCTTGTTTCGTGTCACATATTTAGGCGCCACGCTTCGTTCTTATAGCTATTAACGTTTTAACACGCCTGATTCGTGGAGCGTGAAAATCGCCTGGGTACTTTCCACTTATTGTCTTCTTCTCTGAGCTTCTAGGCTTTGCAATGATAATGACTTGTCCTTGCGCCACGGCGCTGGACTCATGAAATTTCACACTTTTAGGCGATTGTATTTCTGCTGTATGTTACCTTTTTAACTTGTTAGCTTTGTTTAAGTAGTTTTGATTCTGTTTCTTTATTCGTGATTGCATTCTATTTATAACTTTATTTATTTCCTTAAATTCCATCTGCTTATTTACGTTGTTTTTCCTTTTTATTTATTTGATTTCTTATATTGCTTTCGTTTCTTCTCATGTTTTATTATTAAATTGCTCATATTTATCTCTCGGGTTTTATTACTTCAGAAGGGAGTGTTGGAAGCAGTAACGCAAATTCGGCAGGCCTTGCAATAACAAATGTCGAGGTCACTTGTACGAAGCTAATAAAAGTGAACGAAAAATCGCTGTTACTATGTTCTCAGATATTCATTGTTTTTATCTTAAGCTTACATTTTCATAGAGAAATGCCTGTGAAGTTTAAATAATTGTAATTAAGGATTTGACTTTTATGCTTGCATTTCCAATACATGCATTATTTGAATGTGTAAATGAGTTTGAATACTTTCTGCAAGGCTAATGACCCCTGCCTGGCCCAACTTCAGGGATTCGAGGTGTGAACACATGAAAGCAAAATAGATGGCCTACACAGAGGGGCACTGTTCATTTTGCGGCGCAATCTTGGTCGTGCATAAAGCATCAGGTAGTAAATTATGTGAGTGTTTGTGCAAAGATTGCTAGGCGAAGAGAAAAAAAGAACAACAAAAAGCAACCAGCTCACTGAAATGGATACATATGAAGGTATTGATCATCAAAATATCCTTATCCATAGCCTAACATTCCTGCATAGGACATTAAAGGTTATATTAGAAGATTTGTACTTCTGAATTCTTTAGTTTAGTAATTTCAGTTTCGTTTTCCTGGCTAGATAACATATTCTGCATGACATTTTAAGCTACTTTTATCTCTTTATTTCGAATAGATGGAGTATATACCCGCAGATCAGATACACCTTTAACACCCCTTAATTAGTAATAAAATCTGTTTATATTACCTTATTTTCAT
Organism: Hymenopus coronatus; assembly: GCA_030762935.1. NCBI lineage: Eukaryota > Metazoa > Arthropoda > Insecta > Mantodea > Hymenopodidae > Hymenopus > Hymenopus coronatus. Next base: position 64,932,626 of record CM060900.1, read on the forward strand.
CTATGAGTAACATAAAAATAATTTGTTTTTATAGAAAAGTGATTTATTCATCTTTCTTTTGCTCTTTCTGTATATGCAGCAAAAGTTTGATCAAAATCTGACACAATTCATGTATCAAAACATTTTAAAGTTACTTAGCCATAGATTTGTAGAACCATTCTATAAATTTCCATAAATATAGGCATAGAACTTAAGATTTACAATCGAATTTAGAAAAAACCCTAGCAGGCTACGATATGTGTTTTAGTCCCTCAGGGATCTTATAGAGTGAAGTTTTAATATTGTAGCACTGTAGTTTAAAAATGTCGTGGCCATTCTTTGCATACTATTATGCCAGTGGAGAAATTTCTTTCAGAAGTTTCATATATTTATCGTCACTTATGAGCCGATAGATCTGTAATTATTCAAATAAATGCACTGCCAGTTGTTATTCGTGAATAAATATATTAGGGGTTGCAGTGTATATTGGAAATACATTTTTTGTTATTTACTTGTTACTAATTGTTACTGTATTTTGAGTAACTCATCTTTATAACATATATTGTGAAGTAATAAAAAATTTTCGAGTACTTAATATATTATTATTATAAGCACATAACGTTGTCAAAATATAGTAAGGGAATTATCGAAAATAATATCCTGCATACTGTTTCTTCAGTTCTTTTCCGTTCTATTCTGTTCAATTTATTTACACTCAAAATGTTAATAATTATAAAAGAAGAACCCTCAAAACATAACAAAGAATATTAACGGATGCCACAGATATATTCATAGCTTACGGATCTAGACGGCCTGAGTTCAAACCCAAGCAACCGCACGTGAAATTTGTGGTGGACAAAGCGGCGCAAGGGCGGGTTTACTGCGGGTTCTCCGGTTTCCCCCCCAAATCGCATTCCACTGGTGCTCCATCTCCATTCCATGTATAATCAGTGTTATCGCCTGCGGTGCCCCAAGTAGTAAAAGCGTGCGTTAAATACTATAAAAAAAAGCTAACAGAGGTTTATTGAAATACTTAGATGTTGTGTTGAATTGATCCAGCTTCAAGCATCCTATTGGTTTGTACTATAGCATGCTCCGCAGAAAACAAATCTCCCGCAAAGAATATAGGCATCATTTTACAAATATTTAATATTCACATACATACATATATATATATATATATATATATATATATATATATATATATGTATTGTTGTCTTTTTTTTCTCTTAATTTTGGTTTCAGGAGCATCTTGAGTGAAATTTCCACATTCTTTATAGTAGGAACTTAATTTGTTCTTGTGTGTGTGTGTGTGTCTTTATGTTCAAATTCCGATATCCTCTTCTTCCCTCTCCAATGGAGAAATTCTTGAAAATTATTGTCATTTTAATCTTCAAATTTCCTCCGTAAGCACGTAGTCTACCCTATTTCTTCTTTACTAATATGCTGTCTTCTGTTCCAACTGTTTTTAATTGAATATGGTATTCCAATAAGTGCTTCCTTAATAGTTCACCAAACAATATTATAACCGGTCTCTTTGCACGTTTGCATTGTGCTTTTGTCTTCGCTCAAAACCATTCATTTTATGTATACAGAGCCCAAATAGTAATAGATATCAACTTTCTGATTGTTTGTAGGGGCATTTATAGGGCGTGTCTTCTAATATCCGCTGGCCCTTTCGGGAAAGGAGGAGGGGTTGTAGCTTGCCTGTTTTAGTAACATGTAATTCCATAATGTTTCTGTTCTGCCTTTCACAAGCGAGGTGACCCGCGGCAATATTGTTAACATGTGGGAAGCAAGGCGCGGTAAAACAAATTCAAATGCTATGCAAATGAGAAGGTCTGTTGCGCAGTATTGAATTAAACGTTTCCAGGAAACGTAAAGATGGTTTAATGACATACACTAAAATCGTGAAAGCCAAGAAAAACAATGGTGGAAGTCGATGGAAGGTTATAAATATAAGCAGAGGTGAACCATTTATACCGTCTACAAGATTGCGTCGCAATCTGAAGCTACCTTACTCCCTTGCCGCCTCCATGAAACTGATATCCATCATCGAAAGGCAGCAAAGAAAATAGACTTGACTGAACAGTCGAATGGGGTTTGCTCTTGAATACTTGGTCAAACCAGACCGATTTTGGCAGCTAGTGATTTTCTCAGATAAAAAAGTTTTTTTGCTCTGATGAGAATGGACGAATGTATTTGTGGCGACCAGACATTACTCGCTATGTTCCAGAACAGGTAGCTGCCAAGAAAAGAAGTTGCAATACATAATACATAACAATTCTGCAAACTCCACACATCTCGAGAACCTGCTTATATTCATGTAAATTTCGAAACAGGCATTTGCTCTGTAGTCCCGATTAACCATGCGAAAGGTCACACCAAAATCAGGTCCACCAGTTTGAAAGCAGACACGTTACTTAATCTCACTTCCCTTGGAGGGAGATGGCTATACTTACTAGCGAATGAGTTGACTAACCCAGCTTAGGTATTAGAGCCGGTTAAAACCCGTGCCGCTCTCGGTCGTTACTCGTAAGCCACGCCACCCTCGAGAGTGTGGCAACGAGAGTCTCGTGTATCGAGAACTAGTGCTCACGAGCGAGGCGACTCGGGAAGTCTCGTAACTACAGGCGAAGTAGTTGACGTATGGTCCATGGAATAAATTGGGTACGTAATAACTAGGGACCGGATTTTTTGGTTTTAATCTATTTTTCCCCTTGTAAATTAGAAAGCTTTAAAGTATGTTTCAAGCGGTTTGTGTGCGAATCTTATTCAGCCTAAAAAAGCTAAATGGGACATTAAGACCTAAAACTCGCCAAACTTAAGGTGTTTTTTTTTCTTTAGTTCTTTGGAACTAACAATTTTTGTTGGCAATTCGTTTAGTTTTGTTTTGAGTGTGCATGTGGGGTTATCCAGGGTAAGAATGGTCTTGGTATAGAAATTGTGCGAATGAAGTATACGCCAGTGACATCTTGCGTTGTTGAAAGATCTTTTATTGCCAATAGGAATATATTAAAAAACAACAGAAAATTTGCAAATGTGACTCGTTGTGTATAGCAGCAGTGCTACCAAGTGAACCTTATTTTATGTGAGAGCTATATATTAAAAACATTTGCTTGTCATGTTAATTACAATGTTTAATGTGTAATATACATTGTTTTAAATTACTGTACATATTAATAGCATGATTCCGTGAAGTAAAACAGTTTTCTTATTTTTATCTATATTATGTTTAAAAGGCTTTTGTCGTCGACTTGCTTAAATAGCTAGGAAAAAGGCAGGAGCACTATTTAAAAGCCTTGGATAAGCTAGGAAAATTGTTAATCAACCTAAAGAGGTTAAAAGAAGTTATTAAAAGGCTATAACAGCATTTATAAAAAGCTAAAACTCCGGGCACTATTAATAACGCAAGATGACTCATCGCTTAACAGCACATGTGTATATCCAAACGCGTTTATGCGTTTGAATCAGCGATATTAATGTTAATGACACATTTGTATATCATATGCATATAACTTATACTCAAACTTCAGATAAAACCGAAAATAGATTTACTTCATGCAACATAAACTTCTTAGGAGTAATAAAATATTTAAATACTTATTTGTAGTAAAACTGAACATCACGTATATCTGCAGATTCTGTGATACCATATTTCGTTTTTAACCCGTTCTCTAGCGTGAGTTATTTAAATATCATTCCTGTCTTGTTAGGCTATTTTAAACTCAAATCATTTAAACAGATGAAATAATAGAAGTTACAGATCTTGGGCAAATATAGTACATGTTCTTCTCGTTTAGATAAACATGCATCATTTTATCACCTGTTAGCTCACTTTAACAATTTTATAGACGATTTCCTAATCACCTGAAGGAATGCTATAGATTTGTCATCAATTTTGGTATGTCATGTCTCGATGCTGTGTTGGCTTGAACCCGTCAACACAGTTCGTAACATATCAGTTTCGCATAATTCTGCAGCTGCTGTGATCTTGAATAAAATGAAATTGTCTAGCTTTGCGATTTGTAAACGGAATAGCACTTCTTCATCCTATACAAAAGTTTTAGTGAGCAGCGGGGTTGCCAAATTAAATGACGGGCAAAATTTAGTTTTCACGGATGACGGATATTTTGACGGATATTATTAGCAAATGTTAAATAATATTATATTGATTGTCTTTAGGAAAAACTGTCACGGATGTAAATCTTTGTGTACCTAGTGTCTGTTAAGCAATGTAACGGCTATCTTTTACTTGGAGCTAACAGCAAGAAACTTCGCGGGTGACTGAACAACTCCGCAAACAAGACACTGTGGTATATGGCCACATGTGTTTATCAGAGTGAATTCTGAATCCGCATAGTGAACGCAGTACTAATGCGTTCTTTGTTTTTTTAATTGCCTAATTGAACAGAAGTCTTGGCGGTATGTACGGCATTTTAAAAAAGAATAGTTAAATAATGAATAATTAAAGGAATGGTTGTCATAGGTGACCAGGGAACCTAGTAGTGCGCTGTGCCAATACTTCCAATGCAATGTAAATGTGCTCTTGTCATATTTACTTTTTCATGGAAAAAATAAGAAACATCTAAAAGCAGCTGAACCCTTTTTACTTCAGTCAAAAATACCATTTCAGCCTATAAAAGACACGTATGAACGTGCAGCTGCAGAAGCTCTTCTCACGTTGTTTGCAGTTAATCACTTCCCTTGATCATCCTTCAGACCTGACCAAGAAATTGTTGCAAAGTGCTGACCTTGAATTTTAATTTTTATTTTTGAAAGTAAATACGGAAATTACTAATTTTGATGGATATTTACGGATTTTTATGAGCTGGTCTGACGGAAAAAATAATCATGTGTTGGCAACTCTGGTAGACAACGCACTCAACCTGATCCAGCGGAACACGCTAATTGTAATAAAATGTAGGTCAAAATAAGCACATGCACTGCTTTCGGTTATTCAGCTTCATTTGATAGCTGAAAGATGAATGTCCCAAGATAAAGAGGAGATGTAACATATAATTACAATGGGTATCTCTTTACTTTCTCAGGAAAAAAGTAGCACAGAGGAGAACATACCTACCGAAGTATTTTAAACAAACCAGTGCCAGGGAAAAATATTTTGTTTTACTCAAATAAATGTTCTTAGATTAGAGCGGATAACAGAATTACTGCTTCAAATAATGTTTACTACTGATTTATAGCAAAACTATAGATCATTTGCATTCTGACTCTGCGAGTTTCCGCACATTACGCCGCAATCTTGCTATTAACGAGTCTTGCGAGTAAACGAGAATCTCGTAAGCTCTCTCTTCCTGCCAGCCATCTACTGGCGGCGAGAGCGCGGTTAACGGCAGCGAGAAACAAACGAGACTGGAAGCTGTTTTGATACTACATTTTGTTTTTAACCCTTTTCCTAGTGAGGTTACTTAAATATCATTTTTATCCTGGTAGACTATTTAAATCTTAAATCATTTAAACATATTAAATAATACAACTTACTGGACTGATTATGAGAGGTTCCGCGCATTACACCGCAGTCTTACTGTTAACGAGACTTCTGGGTCTTGCGAGAATCGAGACTCTCGAGGCTCCCGTAAGCTCGTTGGTGAACCTCTCTCCTGCCAGCTATGCGTTCAGCTTCTACTACGGGCTGCGAGAGGCGAGATAAGCGGCAGCGATAAACGAGCGAGACTGAAAACTGATTTGACCGGCTCTAATAGGTATGCTCTAATGGTTTGATATAGAACTCAAGGCGTGATACGTACCTGGAAGGTGACAGCATCAGCCAATAAAATGAAAACATGACATAATAAAGTACCCTATAAACGGTAAGGAATGCGGTGTACGCAAGAAGGCAGTGCTGGTTTCTTTTTGTGCCTTCTGTACTACCACACATATCTATAACTAAACAGTTTTAAATGCTCGAAGTACACAACTTTTAAATTAAATATTTTTGCAGAACTTCTTCTTTAGGTACATCGTGTATGTTATTCCATTTTTATGCTCAATTTGGTTCCGAAACTTAAATTGAACAGCATATTTTCATTCTGATATTGCAGTACTACAATACCATTTATTGTGAATTGTTTTACGATTTTTATATAACATCATAAATGTAACCTGTAAACGTGGGCATTTTTACACTCGTGGAATGTTTATCCTTAATGTTGAATTTTTTTTCACTTGTGAAGGAATCTCGCCTCAGCCACAAGTTGTACAATCACTTTAATTTGCCTTTTTAATTATTTAACTAGGTATATTTTAAGCTGTGTATTAAAAATCTATTATTTCCTAAATTCAGGATTCTGTGTTCATGACACAATGCTCTTTCTTGTAAATTTTACTTTCTCTATACGCTCTATGCAAATAGTAGATAGAGAAAGTATAGTATTCACTCAATAATTCGATGTGGAGATTTGACTAAAATAATGTTTTGAAATTCTCTGAAAAAAAAAAAACAAAAAAAAAAACATTTGTATAAAAACTATCCACGTGAGTGTGTCTTTGGACAGCATACCAAATTCCTTATACAAGTTTAGTATCTTCCAGGGATGTAGCAAAAAGATTTTCAAGAAAATTCCCTCACCCTCAACTACTCTTTGCATGGAACTCCTTTTTTTTCAAATGTTGTTCTTCTCAAAAATGGCTCTAAAGATTTTGATTACAACACTGTATATTGAAGATATTTACATAATACATAACATCTATAACTTGACTTTTCTGGGAATAGCCTCTGAAGACCTCTTCATTCTAGATAAATGTTACATAACTGATAAACCGTAAGAGAAGAAGCATACTACAAAGAAATACAGACCTCGTTAAAACACACAGTTTATACAATTTGTTTATAGAGTTAACTGTTACTAAGAAATTCCTTTTATTAGAGTCAATTTTAACTCAATTAAAACTTTTCTCAAACGAGAGGTCATCTTTCGTTTCACCTGTTTTGTTTTACTCCTTGCTGTTCAAGAAAACCGAATTTCAGTTGTTTCGGATATTGACTGGCTTTTTGAAAGATTTGACTATCGCTTTAGCCTAGTCTATTCCCTTATTGCCCTCTACTTAGAAGGAAATAATACAAGCATGTTTATCTCGATTACCACAATAGGTTGTAGAGAAAGCCATGTGAATGGGATACATCTGAATTTTTTGAGTGGAGGGGAAAACCAACACCTCCAACAGAGCAGAGGGCAGTAACAGTTGTGAGGCTCGCCAATAATGCATGGCACTACCCACTGAAACTCCTTTACTTGTTGGTGTATTTAGATGTTTCGTGTAATTGTGTATTCGGGTTACGCAAAATACCTGCGTTATTATGTGAAAGGTGAACATTGATTGCATGCGAGTGTCAATGTTAATTACTCGACATTACAGACGACATAAACTGTGAGTAATCCCGGGTGATTCGTCATATAATTTTCCCCAGCACGTACGCCCAGTGTGCATAGTAGGTATTGAATTCCATCCAAAAATTCGTTACCGATATTTAAACGTAAATACATGCTTTGAGGACTCATAATAAAAAAACACATTTTTGGGAAAAGGTTCGTGTGTGTACCTGTTTTTCTGTGTGTGTGTGTGTGTGTGTGTGTGTGTGTGTGTGTGTGTGTGTGTGTACAACATAGCCCAAATCCGAAAAGCAGCGTTTTCCAAGGATGTGAAAACCCCAATCGCAAGCTACCACTTACAGGGAATAATTTTGAAAAAGTTTATTTTTCTCTTAAATGACTCTAGCAGTTTTTATTAAAATACTGTATATTTAAAGACAAATAAAATTTAGGTATATCTTGAATTTTCTGGGAACAGCCTCTGAGGACCTCTTCAATCGTAAGCAATGGACAAAAGCTTACTGCACCACAAGTGGTCGTGCCGTGACCAAGTGGTTAAAACACTCGCCTCTCACCTAGGTTGCTCGAATTCGATCCCAAGCGACTGCATGTGGGATTTGTGGTGGAAAAAGCGGCGCAGGGGAGGGTTTTAATCGAGTTCCTCGGTTTCCCATGCCATCGCATTCCAACGGTTCTCCGTATTATCAGTGTCATCGTCTGCGGTGCCATAGTAGTAAAAGCGGGCGTTAAATGCTATAAAAATACACAAGTGTACATCTCGTCAAAACACACAATTTATGTCATACATTTTTTGTAGTGTTGACCGTTTCCCAAGTTACTCCTTCCTATTGGTTTCAGTTGCAAACTATTAACCGCTTCTCAAACGGGAAATCCTCTCTCGTTTCATATCTATTTTTACTCCTAGCATGCAAAGAGAACCGAATTTCAATTGTATCACACAGCGACCAGCTTTTAAGGGACTTGAATATCGCTTTACCCTAATGTGTTCCCTTTTTTCTTTTGCTTGCAAGGAAGCAATTAATAGGAATGTTTATCCAGATCAGCTGACGTAGATAAAAGAATAATCTTGTATAAGAATAGTTTGGTTGAAGAGCAAGTAGAGAAAATGCTTTGAATGAAACACATTAAATTTATTTCAACGTTATCTACACTGCATTGAGTTTTGAACCAGAGTTGATACGTATATACAGAATGATTCAAAATACTTTTACAACATTTGGGGATGGATTCCTGACATCGAAACAAGAGAATATGCTCATATAAGCATATACTCTAAAACGCTTCGGTTTTACGTTATCCATTTACTAATAAAAGTCACCTTCAACGGCTTTATTTGTGGTAGACAAAGCGGCGTAGAGGCAAGTTTTCTCCGAGTCCTCCGGTTCCCCCGTCATCACATGCCACCGGTGCTCCATCTTCAGTGTCATCGCCTGTGGTGCCACAAGTAGTAAACGCGGGAGTTAAACACTATAAAAATGGCTTTCCAGGTCCTACCTAATAACTTCATTTATTTAAGCACTCCTTCATAGAAAACTTTGACCCATTTTACCCTGGCGAGTTGGCCTTTTGTTTCCATGGCTACTTGTTAACATTTGTCATCAGATGTGTAATACATTCCCGCAGCATACCTTAGGACTGTCTACAGGACTTCATTCAGTACACTCTCACAGACTTAATAGAAAATGAGCCTCTGCAAATAAGAAGAAACACGTGATTTATACTTGTTGCTCTAGCACATTTAAGTCTCATTGTTTAAGATGCACTGGCTTGTATCTAGCATGACAGATGGATAGGTAGAGAGGGACCAGTTCCATGGCCTGCGCGTTCCCCTGACCCCAATCCTTTGGATTTTTACCTTTTGGGGCATCTTAAGTTATTGTTTTATGCAGCTAGATGAAGAAACTCTTAATCTATGTGTCATGTAGGCTTATAAAATGATGCGATACCGACTGGGAGTATTTGACATACCATGCTTCGACGAGGCATGTGTGTCTAGATGCAAGAGGAATGATTACATTTAGATCATTTGCTGTAAGTAATGTTTGTGTGGAGCACCTCCTAACAAGCTGACTACGTCAAAAATAGAATAAAATGTCACTTTAAAATGTCTTTATTAATAGCATTTTGAACCTCAATAAATTGAGAACGAAGGGGACATGTGTTGTTTAATTTTTTTCTTGTTGAAGTAAGGAACCTGTCCCCAAACTTTGTAAAAGTATTTTTGAATAACCCAGTACACGAATTGACGTTGAAATACTGAATAACGATAATAAACCCACATCAACTATACTACCTTTGTCGTGTTAGGCTGGAGGATGTGTAAGTTACGAGGCACTGTTTGTCTTGTTTCAGATGGAGTTGCGGGCTATTTAGCTGACACGCGTGGACCACGCTTAACAATTGAACCGCCGTCTCTCCTGCAGTTCTCCAACTCTTCGGGGGGCCGTGCGGACTGCGCGGCTGAGGGTTCACCGGCCCCCCGTGTCGAATGGGTCCTCGGAGCCGACGGGTCGCCCGTAGGGCCCGTACCTGGGGCGCGCATTGTTATGGCAAATGGCAGTTTGCTGTTCCCGCCATTTAGAGGAGACCATTACAGACCCGATGTTCACAGCGCTACCTACCGGTGTGCCGCCAGCAACTCAGCAGGAAGAGTTCTCAGTCTTGATGTGCAAGTGCGTGCTGGTAAGTACAAAGCCCATCCTTTTTATGGTCTTCATAAGCATTCGTGCCATTTGGAGTCGTCAGAAAACCAATATCTGCACGGTTAAGAGCTCCGCGCTGTATTAGTTTTCTCTTTCAACATATTCAATCATAACTCCTGAGGCAGTTCAGCAACTCAAATAAATTTTGCCTTAATTGCATTATAATTACTTTTATGGAAATATTGATACGTGAGCACTAAGATTCTATCAATTAAATAATGCAGAATTATGGGTTTGCTTCTTCAGTTGTCACGAATAATAATACTAGTGAAGGTGTCCCATAAAACGATGTAATTAACACCAAATTTAAGCGTTGACTGTACATATTAGAAAGTATTAACAACTAGTTAACTGTATTAGAACATAATGGAAATCCTGCCAGACGCTTTAAAATTAATGTGAACGGAAATACGATATTTAATTAAAACCGTTTAAAATTATGACACATACACAAAAAATAAAATTTACCTTTCCATTGATAACCGTTAGGGAAAATGACGTATATAATATGACTGCATGCCTTGAAAGTATTCCAGAATCGATATAAGAGTACCTTCTTTCTGAAGGCCTTGTTTGGTATTGGTTGGTGCTGCTGCTTAATAATGGTGATATTAATTAGATGCTGGAAGAAGAAAATGCAGAAAAAAGTGTGATTGACAACGAACGGTGCAGCAGTACTACTCGCCTCACACGTTCGTATTTGCTGCTTCTGAAAAGTTTTCAGACATGTTTGCTTGTTTAGTTAATTTCCTGGTATATCTACTCCACTTTAAAAATACCCAATAATATAATGCAATATATTTAAAATCTAAGAATGTAGCTTAATGCTTTCTTACGCATAAGAAAACGAAGTTAATCATATTCTTGTAACAGTGTACATCGTTTAAGTGAGAACACCATTTAGAATGTTTATTCTAAAACTTTACATATAAAACGTATTTTAAAGCTCTTTATATAAAATAAGAGGAATTAACTATTTTTGTTGTCTCAGATTGCCATACTTTTGGTGCTTTAATTTCACCACGGATTTTTGAAAGTGTAGCTAATTATTAAAATTTGTTATATAAATGTGTTTCGGGCTAAATTTTTAACATATACAATAAATAGTCTAAAAGCGTCACAGTATCTAAAAAAGATCACATAACGCAAGATGCAGTAATGCAATGTTAGACTTCCCTTAATAATCTTACCAGCCACAACCAGTGATTTTGGGTTTCATTTACCTTGTAAAGGATTTGTTTTATAGAAAAATATGCGAAACCTTTAAAAGTATTTTGTTCTCATTTGCACAAGCAAAACATGAAATAGCCGATTTAAGAATATAGTTTCTTGCAAAAAAAATTATGATTTTTATAACCATAGTGATTGACATTATAAATACACCACTGAGCATAATTTCAATCACTTTATAAGAGACATTTATAATATTAATGACGCAAAGTAATTTTTAATGGATAGGTAATATTCCAACAGAAGTAGTCCAGATGTACCATTATGTAAGAAACACTATGATTTCAAGTTGTTTGAATTTGCATTGAAATCCGTTGATATTTGTGATGTCTTTTCGTAATTCATACTCAAAGCAATGTTTGCTAATACTGTATTTTAATTTATTTCGCAAAGTTTCTGTCATTTGAATTGAATCTTATTATCCGTATAAATATTTTCCTTAATGATAACGTAAAAAAAATATTGGAGTTGTATGTTTAGAAGTTTCATTTTGCTTTGTAGGGTTATTCGTAGGTGCACAAGAACGTTTTAATCGTCTATTCCACATAGACTTCAAGGAGGAAATGCTTTTCTTATCTTGTTTTTTTTAAGTTAGATCTATTCTGCAATCAAACTGTTCATTATTTATTTTCAGCAACACTCTAAACAACTCTGCTGGTTTGTGCGTGTGTGTTTAGAACATCTGGGCATAATAACTCCTAGGCATAATAAATGATCGGGTATTAATATTACTATAAAAATAAATCACCATGCGCACTCTTGGTGATCATTAACACTAAATAGCAAAACCACCTTAATAACGTCACATTTTAAATTACAGCTTTATGACCATTGATTGCAAAGTGTTATCAGTGTGTACAATATTAGTGACCGTTACATAAAATCCAGCTACAGTGACCTTACATCATTATGTATAGAATGAAATATTGTGATAATATCTCAGAGGAGGAACAAATTTTAGACTTACTGAAAAGAAATTAGTTGCAGAGCACAAATTTGGTGATGGAATTCACTGTATTGCCTTTAAGAGTAGTGGAACAAAAAGTTACTGTCATTCTTAATATCTAAAATTATTTGGAAACCAATGAAATTTAGTTGAAACTCGCTTATACGTTATTCACTTCAGCATTTTTCGCACATAAACGCTAAAATTTTATGGACCAGTCGTTCTCCATTAAAATGTTGCTCCATTATACGTTTTTGGATATACGTTTTCTCGGTAATGAGTCAGTTTTTCTGATGCCCATACACAAAATGTACCCATTTATACGTTTTTAAAAAAACGTATTATGGTATGCTTGCTACGTATAGCCTTGGAATTGCCTGGTTTTCGGTTTTCATTGACGCTTATCGTTTCACTGTCGTCAGATCGTTCCAACAATAAATTAACCTTGGTTCCAAAAGTCACTTCTCTGCTTTAAGTAGAGTACTGCTAGAGTGCTGTTTTCGTTGTCGTTTATCCTTTCATTGTCGTCATATTGGTCCAAAGTCACTTGTCTATTTTATGTGGAGCTTCGAGTTACAAACAGGAGAAGAAAAGAATATCAACCAGCAGGGAAGAAGACAACGAAATTCCTAACTCTTGGTGAAAAATTAAAAATTCTGGATGAGGTCCATACCAGAAGAGAAAATCTTTTACACGTTTTCTCATTTATAAAATATTTTAGTAGTTTCCCTTGAAAAACGTATAAGCGAGGTTCCACTTTATGTACGAAATATAGATAAATTCCATTTATATTCTACCATTTAAAATTAATTGCAACAAACCTGAGCAGGAACAAGTACCATCTCCTTATAACGTGAACCTGCACGTAGAGATAAAGAAAACAATGTATACCATTTTAGCCTTCAAACTCTTAAATATGCAGAAAAATATGTTATACACGGTTCACGGTTTAATTTTTGTGTCACGCTTATTCAAATGTTAAGGGGTTAAGGCAGGCCTTATTAAAGTATACAGCTAAACGCATTCTTTTATTAACCCAATATTCCCCGGTATATTGCCAAAATGTAACAATATATTGTGAATCAAGCAAAGTTGTAACCAGGTGTGACTTGGATATAAAGAATTGTTGGGTTAGGGTAAAGGAAATGATCTGGATATTGGATGTAAATTTCTAAATTATATTTTGAGTTCTGCTTGTTAAAATTAACATGACTTCAATCAGATCATTAAAATATAAATGAACTATTACTTTTATCAAAAGTATCCATCTTTTGCAGGAAAATGCAAGTAAAACCCAGAAAGTAAATTTACTTTCCAGATGCATAATGCACAAACAGGCTCTTAGGAGCATAAGTGTGCAGTGATTTTTATTGGTAATATTACCCTGTGTAATGTGCAGCATTATATCACATTTGCTTCATTTGTAGATGTAGCTTTGCTTATTAAGAGTAATGTGTTACTACCCCCTAAGTAGGCGTTGCACATACAAGGCATTCGTGATAATTTTTCCTGAGACTGCAGGTTAGAACGTGTAACCTTGCTTGGGCGGGCCTCGCTATAACAAATGTTGTATCGGAAGTTAATTTAAATGTTTTCTGAAAGGCAATGATCCCCACATTACCTAGGCTAGCAGGTCACATATTGTGGTGTGACAACGTGAAAGCAAAATGAATGGACTATTGATAGGAGTTGTTCATTTCGTCATGTAATTAAGACCATGCAAGACCCATGGTGTAGTAAAGTAAGTATGGGATTGGTTTTTAGGAAAACAGACGAAGAGAAAAAAATCTGACACATCTGAGTCTATTTCCCTAACTTCCTGTATTTGACTGTTGATGATTTGTGAATTTTATACGGAAAAAATCCTGCAGCTTTTGCTACTGTGTAAAACAGTTGCGCAACTTTAGTTAAAAGTAGAATGACAGCAGCGTCAGAATAGGTTGTTGGGCCGGTGAGCTTAGCCGATTCACAGACATACCTTTTGATTTCCTATTGTCAATACATGTTATACTCCAAAAGATGGTGTTTTCGGAAATGTTATAGTACTCTGGAAAAGAAAACATTTTGAACGATGCACGTCATATATTGGGTATTGATATATTTTTGCAGAACAGTACAGGAAAGTGATTTGCTATTAACTAAGTCTTAACAAAGTCTAAATTTCCCGAAGTATTTATCGATCCCACGAAGGTATGTGGCGCCGTATTCAGATGCACTTTTTTTTAAGCAATGAAACTTTTGGCAGAAGTTTGAACATTCATTGCTTACGTTTAGTTCCCTCCAAAAGTGGTTTCATTTGCTATGCTTGGAGAATTCAACAGTTCACGCTACAGAGACCAATGCGTTTACATTTTCCAGTCCATTTCGTGCTTCTACTTCCTTAAAGGGAGGGGGGGGGGAGAGGCTGCCCATAGGTGCCGAGGTGAATGCTCCATTTGCTTGCAATGGTCTGATGTAAAATGGTGTATGCTCAGCGAACTCCTGTACTCATGCCTGCCATTCATAGTTGTGGAGAATTGCGAGATATGTCTACAGAACATTTCAAAAGATATGCTCCTTGTCACCGACTCAGCGTATTGTACCCTCGTTCCTTCTGTTTTCATACATATTTTACTTTCTCTACACGTAATATGTATATAGTAGGTTGCGAAGGTATTACAGTACATCCAAAAATTCAATATCGGGATTTCACGGTAAATGTATTTTTTTGAGGTCCCGTGAAAACAAAAAAGGCTTTTTTAGAAAAAGGTATTGTGTATCCCAGTGTGCACGTATCTGTTTTTGGACGGCAGTGATAAGAAACGAACAATAGCGTCAAATACTAAACTTGGTAATTAAGTTCGGTATCTTCGAAAGATACAACACGAAAATTTAGAAGTGAATCCCCCCATCCCGAAACTACTACTTAAATTGAAATATTTATTCTCAAAACTGGCTGTAATAATTTTGACTAAAATACCGAATATTAAAGATACTTACACGACAAATAATATGTACATCTTAAACTTTCTGGGAATAACCTCCGAAGAGCTCAGATAAATTTTGCATTCTTGGTAAAGCGTAAGAGATAGACAACCATTTAATATACAAAACCTTTAAAGCTCATTAAAACACGCAGTTTATTTCATATATATTCTTGATACAGTTGACCGTTTCTAGTATAGTGCTTGTTACTTGTTTCAGTTTTAACTACGTTACCTTTATCAAACGAGAAGTCACCTTTCGTTTTGTCTCTCTTTTGTTTTATTCCAGACCTTGCAAAGCAAATTGAACTCCAGGCGCTTTACATAGCGATCAGCTTTTAAAGGATTTGACTATCGCTTTATCCCAGTATATTACCTTGTTTAACTTCTCCTAAAAAGAAAGCAAGTAATAAGATAATTTCTGCTTATGTTTATCTCGATTAGCAATATGTACATGAAAAAATCTTTTGTAAGAATATTCTGTTTGCATAACAATTCAAGAAGGTCATGCGAATGCAACGCATCAGATTTTGTAAAATTTTTGGCAAACATGTTATTATTACATATTAATGCCCATGTTTGGGAAATATTTTCTATCCGTCCTTCTTAAGATTAAAATAATGCTTTTAAACATACAAAGCATCCATACTCTTAATTCAGCGCTCAATGTGTTTATGCAGTCGTTTGTTGTAAAACTTCAACGCTAGCCGTTATTTTCAGAAAATGAGGGTTCTGCCTATATAGGAAAATCTGATGTGTTGCATTTGCATAGCAATCTCTTTCCAACTTCAGCAAACTTTTCTTACAAAAGCTTAGTTTTCTCTACTTCGGTTGACGTAAGCGGGTCTAAGTTGTGATTTTCGGTCATAAATTATGTTTTTGGTTACCTTTAAAAAGCTGAATTATATAAACTTTTTTTGCCTTTCCCTAAATTTCATGGCCCTGCGTCTTTTTCACTTTAATAAACCACGCCATTTTAAAAAGTCCATACTTTTTAAATATCTTAAAAATTAACTTTTGTTGTCTCCCATTTTAAGTTTCTAAGAATCTTTCTGCAATAAAAAGCGAGCTCCTCCAGCAATTTTTATATAAGAAGGCTGAAAACTTCACTGATTTAAGAAACTTTGAATAATAAAACTGTGTATTGGAGTTTTTATATTACATCGTTCAAAAAATAAAAGAAAATATGACATAAGAGCAAAAACACAAAATATCATGATTATACAATATTTTTATTCATTCCAGGAAGAAAATATAAAAAATATAATTATTAGTTGTATGAGTCACAGTTTTTAAAACGTCTTATAACATTTTCGTCCCCATTTAGGTAGAATGAGACAGCTTTTGAAAACACGCGTTGTTAGAACAAAGCATTAATAGCTAAACTACTGTGCAAGCTACATGCTTGAAAGTTCAATGCGTTTATACAGGGATCATGCAACCCTGTGTTCCTAGCTTTCAAACTCTAGAAGATAGATTTGAAACCTGTGCATCCCCTTAGCGAGATAAACATTTGTAGAAATGGTTTTATAGGGTGCTTCCTTGTAGGTATAGTGGGAATGTAATATTCAGCAAGATTAAATGATAGTCAAAATCTTATTTCCTTAAAGAGGATGTCACCATCTGTAATTCCATTATCTTTATTTGGCAGGAGAGAGAGAGAAAGAAAGCAATAATGACTTCCCAATTAATATAATATAAATATTGGAAAACTCAAACCAATATCATGGAATGTCTCGGAAATGGTTAACTTCACAGAAAATGTGTTTCGGATAAATTATGTGCTTTAACGTGCTCTAAATATTTATGTAGCCACAAAGTATGTCTGTCTGTCTGTCTCTCTCTCTCCCTCGCTCTCTTACTGTTTACCAATTACTTCAGAAGTCGTTCAGAATGAAGAGCAATTCAGAAAATTCAAGACAAACATTTCATTGCTCATAAGAATATCTCACACATTTGGTATTTTAATAAAAATCCTTACAGCCAGTTTTAAAAAATCAAACATTTCGAAAAGTGTTCCATGTAAAGGGTAGTTTAGCGTAAGAATTTTCCTTGGACTGTGGGGAACTACTGAAATACCACATTTGGTACTTAATAAACTTTTTGTTTTCAAAGTAACGATGTTTACAGGCGCGCGCAAACAAACACAAACACACACAAATAGGTTTCTTCAGGTTTCAGTAATACACATGTTAAATGTATTGCAATGTAAACATCAACCTAAAAGTAAGCAGACTAAGTAAATATAAAGCGATAGCAATTTGTCAGCTTCTGCTTTTAATAAAAAGAAAATCCATAGCTCTTCATGATTCAGAATATATAATGGTGTACTGAGTATTTAAAAAGTTTCTAAAACATTATTGAGCATAATATACACAATTTCATAATGAATTTACTACAATCATTCTATTGGAATTTGCAAACCTCTTGAGATCACAGAAAACTATGGAGGTGCATCTGATAATCATCTCTAGTTTCAAAAATCTATAAGTACTCATTAGTCAATCATGAGACCGCAAATAATGCAGATAAAGAATAATAAAGGCAGGTCATACTTATGAAACTCAATTTCAAGTACTAGATTAATTTTGAGTACGCAATTAGAATATGAAACTTTCTGTTTGAAAATGTTAAGCAAATATTTAAAGGTAGTATCATCAGAGGAGAAATGAAAATAATACTTATTTATTTTTAGCATCTCAATTACTTTACTTCAGAGGTAGGAATTACAATGTTTTAAAAGTATAGGAAAAAACTATCCTCAAGTTGCTGAAAAACTAATCCACAAACATCAACGTTTAGTTTAATTTTTACAATCTCTAGCACATATTCATACAATTTTCATAGTAGCTAGAGAAGCCACTGTATTCCATCCAAAAATCCTATATCGAAATTTCACCGGAAATATTGGCTTTAGGGTACACTAAATCCAAAAAAGGACCTTTTAAGAAAAAGGTCCATGTGTGTGTGTTCTGTGGTGCCTGTGGACAGAATAACTCAAAAATCAAGACTCGGTTAAATACCAAATTTGGTATATTAAGTTCACTATCTTCCAGTATGTCACACTAACATTTTTGGGAAAGCCCTCTCACACCAAACTACCCTTTACACGGAATATTTTTCAATTGTTTTTCTTCTCAAAAATGGCTAGAACAGTTTGGCTTAATACAACATATGTTTAAGATATTCTCATGGCAAATGAAATCTACATAGTGAATTCTCCGGAAATAACCTTTGAAGACCTCTGCATTCTGATTGCTTCTGTCTAACTAATTTAGATATCGCTATAACACACAATTTATGTTCTATTACATCTTTTTTTTTTTTTTTTTTTTTTTTGGAGTTAGCCTTTCTGAGGTATTCTTTTATTGATTTCAATTTTAATGAACTTTAACTTTTCCCAAACGGGAAGTTATTTTTACTTTCATCTCTCTTATCTTTTATAACTGACCTTGCAAAAAACCGAATTTCAATTGTTAAAATGAGACCAGCTTTTAAAATATTTTACTATTACTGTAGACCTTTTCTTTCTGCTTACAAAAAGTAAGTAGTAAGGCTAATTCTGCTAGTGCTTATCTGGATTAGATTGGAAGAACTGTTTGTGGAATAGCTAGCGAAAGCCATGTGATTAGAACACATAACATATTTCTTCCATTATTCTTACTGAAGCTTATCCAAACCACACCAAAATATTAACGCTAAATTTCGCAGAGAAATGGCTATATATAATATTAAAAAAACCCTTTTACACTAATCTATCAAGTATATCTAAAAATATACATTTTTCCTTTGGTCAGTGTGTACCCATTTATAGGACTCGTTCCGGGCATTAAGAATACCATCTATGAACATTGATCAAAAAGAGCAAAAAATGAAAAAAAAAATTTTTTTGCTTAATTAAATAATGTAATGCTTGTAGTTCAGTTTCGTGTAGTTTTTATTACCATGCGGCGCTTTCAGCAGTATCATGTGTCGATTTAAGTGGATGACTGTAAGTGGGTGTGGTGCTTTAACCTTTTCACTATGGTGAAAAATTGCTAAAAATCCAAAATTTGGTTTGACCAATAACACTTGCCCTTAAATATGTCTATTTCAAGTTTAAAATACAATAATTTGCACTAATAACTAAAAAAGTGAGTATAGTAATATGTTTCAAAATTTACAAAACAGGTCTTAAAGATATCTGCATGGAACTCAAATCCTATGCATAATTGTATCACAGCAGTATGTAAAAAAAGTTCAAAAAATTTCTTGAAAAATGCAAGATTTGTAAATTCCAATTTAGGGTACCCTTAAAAGTTATTCCACTATGTATACTGTAACGCTGTATTTCTCGAGAAGCTTGCATCCCAAATCTGACTAGACTGCCTCTGACCAAGAGAGATGTTATCGTATTCGAGTGATTCTTGGTTGAAATTTCGTTAGAAGCGTCATCGCTGACCGTTTTTTCAATACAAATTGCAAAATGCCGAGGAGGTACCCTAAACTTAGATCTGGAACGTTTTTTTGATTAGGTACTCCGTCTGTGGTGCCATATAAGAATAGGTTGCCTTTGTCATTTATGATTAGCATGCTTAACAAAGCACACAAAAATTCAGGGTGTAATTTCTTCCTAGGATTAATTTTTTTAAACCTAAAAGCAACAAACCATTTTAAACAATTTAATGTGTTACATTCACATGAATTTCGCTACCTATTCATCAAACTATTCTTATATAATGGTATTCTATCTACAACATACTAATTGAGATAAACATTAACAGAAGCTGCAGTATTACTTGCGTCCTTGTAAGTAGAAGGGAAATATACTAGGCTAAAGGGATAGTCAGATCCTTTCAAAGTTGGTCTATATGTGAAACGACTGAAATCTAGTGCTCTTTGAATGACCAGGAGTAAAATAAGAGAAAGATGAAGTGAATATCCACTTCTAGTTTGAACAACCTTAAGTATTTTAAAATTGAAACCAATAACAACGAATGTCTCGGAATTGGGTAACTCTACTAAAAATGTGTAGGGCATAACTTGTGTGTTTTAATGAGGGTTATATTTTTGGTGTAGTAAGCTTTCTGTATCTCTTACGGTTTACCAGTTATACAAAACTCATCGAGAAGGAAGAGGTCTTCAGAGGCTATTCCTAGGAATTTTAACATATACAGTTAATTTTTCATTAAAATATCTCAAACATTTGGTTACATTTCTAAAGCTATCTTTGAGTAAGTCAAAAAATTCAATGAAAAGGTTAGTTGGAACAGGAGCATTTTCCTGCAAATCTTCGTGTCGCATAGTTGAAAGATGCAGAACTTAAATACAAAATTTGGTGCTAAACGGACTTTTCGTTTCTTAATTATACTGCTCACAGACACACATATACACACACAAGCACGGACCCACCCACACGAACCTTTTTCTACAAAGACTTTTTTATTCAGTAGACCTCAAAACATACATTTCCGGTGAAATATATACATGGAATTTTGGGGTAGCATTCAATATCTTCTGTACGTACTATCTTCATAGTACGTTATAGAGAAAATAAAAAACATATACACACAATGACTGGAATAAGCTGAAATTGAATGACTATTTATTTTGCTGATCACTGAAGGAAATGATTCTAAAGTGAAAGGTGCTAATATAACTCCAGATGTTAAAGGTAGGAAATGAACTGAAAAGAATCTAATTTGTTCCATTCATATGACTTTCTTTATGTCTTCTACAAAAAAAAATATTCTTACAAAATGGTATTCTTCTCTCTACTCCATACTAATGAAGACAAGCATTAACAGAAATGATATTTTATTTCCTAGTTCCTTATAGGTTGAAGGAAAATAAGGGAATCCACTAAGCTAAAGCAATAGTCAAATCTTATAACAGCCCGTCGCTATGTGAAACAATTGATATTCGGTTGTCTTTAGTATGCCGGGAAATAAATAAAAGAACTATGAAACGAAAGCTGACATTTCGCTTGAGAAAGGTTTAAGTAGTTTAAAATTTAAACCAATAACGAGTAATATCTCGGAAACGGTAAACTCTACAAAAGAAAATGACAAAGGTTTGTGTTTTAACAAGAACTACACTTTTTGTTTAGCCTTTTTTTTTTTTTCTTGCGGTTAACTCATTACACAAAAGACCTCCAGAATGAGCTGACTTACCAGAAGGTTCAAGATATACATTTCGTTTATCATGAAAATATCTTAAACATATGATACACTATGAAAATGGTTTCGGCGATTTCTGAGAAAATAAAAATTTTCGAAAAGTGTTCCATGTAATTAGTAGTTGGGATGAGGGATTTTGTTACAAAATCTTCGTGTCTTATCATTGAAGATACTGAACTTAAATGCCAGGTTCGTTTTTGAGCTAAGCTGCCCAGACACACACACGGACATTTTTCTGAAAACACTTTTTCTTCTTTTGAATGCAGGGCCTCAAAACGTGCATTTATGGTGAAATTTTGTATTGAATTTTAGAGAGGAATACAGTACCTGCTCTATCTACTATACACATTGTACATACGTGATAGCGAAAATAAAAAAGTGGCCTTATATTGTACATTGTATATATATTATTAGCGTTATTGAATTATTTTAGGCTATATGTTGGAAGTTAAGCTCCCAGTTTTGATGTCCCAAGCTGGTATAACCGCGCCTAGTGCACCTCGAAGTGCAATCAGGAAACATCAAATATCCGGAGCAATACCCTACGCCAGCTACACTTTTGCTGGCCCTATCTCCGCACACCTGCTGACCCGAGTCTGACACCGGTAAGAGAATCTAAGGTCGGGAGCCGCGAGAACCAGTCAAGCCGAAACTCGCCGCAGATAACAGCAGACATGTCCACACTTTCCCGATAAAATCTTTGTGCTATTCATTGTACAGCAGTATACAAACAGCCATAAATGAAGTGTATACAATTTGGACACTGTGAAAAGTTTGTGTAGTTGTGTTCTGGCCTAGTGAGCCCTGTTGGCTGGGGTGTGGGAGAGGGGAAAGCGATATCTGGTTACCCGGTGAGCTGTTGTGCAGTAATTATTCCTGCAGATATGTGTATTAACCTAGCTTAGCCTACTGAGCATAATAAGGTGCAGAAGTAGTTCAATATTGAAAGAAGATTTGCATTCTTTTCACCATGTCTGAAGTTAAAAAATGTACGGTAGTGTACTCAGTGAAATTATAAGTAGCGTTATAGATCAATATGATGAAGAAGCTCTAAATAAGCAGTATTTATATCTAGTGCCACAAGCTCACAATGGGATGCATATTATACTGGTGTTTCCGTGTCAACGATAAAGAGAATTTGTAAGCAGAAGAAAGAGCCGCGGTCAAGATGAGAAAATAGTGTATTGGGCCCTCCTGGAAAAAGAAGAAAAACTTGATCTGAATATACTGTTCGCGCAAACCAATGACTTTAATGCTATCGCTATACGAAGAACAACACGGTTAGCTCATTTTACATATATTTATTTATTTAAAAAAAGGTCTAAAGTGTGTGTTTTGTGTAGTGAGTTTCTGTCTTTTTCTTACTTACAAAAGTTTCCAGAATGAAGTCTTTAGAGGTTATTCCCAGAAACTTGAAGGTATACATTACGTTTGCCAGAAAATATCTTAAACATGTGGCATTTTAATAAAACCCATTAAAGCTAATTTTGATTAAATACATTTTTTTGAAAAAATATCACACGCAATAGGGGTGGGTGGAGGATTTTGTTGAAAATATTTATGGGGCATCCTTGTAAGATTTTGAACTAATAACAAGTTTGGTATTTTACGAGCGTTTCGTTTTTGAGCGGTGTCACCCACAGGCGCGCGCGCGCGCACACACACACACACACACACACAACCAATATTCTTCAGAAAATGAAACAGCGTGTTAATAATTGGACGCGGAATTGGCACGGCCACTATTCTATTAAGATATGCCGCATGTCGTTCTTCAATACCGTTTCTATCTGTTTGTGTCACCTTATCTGAACTCATTGGTGTTCCTTTCAGAGTCCACGAGCTGGGAACACAACTATACCTATTACCGAGCCAGGTGGCTTAGTACTTTCTTTTGAGACTGGCATTTGGGAGGTATTACTGTGCTACTCAAAAGATTAACATGGGCTGTATCTTAGTTAATATAAACTTCTCAGATAACGCACTGATTATTCTGGGAAGTCGCCGACGTTTTGCAACTAACCAATGAGCAAGTCACTTCAGCCAGTAGAAATCACAAATGACAGAACACGTGGAGTACGTGTGAAGTAAAACACAACGTTTTATCGCAGCCTTTGAAGCCCACATGTTTAACTTTTGAGTAGCACGGCAATACGATTCCCGCGGCTGATCTCTCTGGACTATGAGTTTTTTCAGTGGTTTCCTGGGTCACTAAGCGATGCTTGGGAGGATTCTCATCCGCCGAATTTCCTGTCCCTACATTTTATCTCCATTTCATTATATTAGGCCTCTTTAAGGTGAGTAAGGAATCGGCGAAGACTCGGGTGGCACCCTTCCGTGGTGGTGAATGCGCTTTGTAAATATAACTCTCGGAGGTGGAGTGGCGTGAGAGTCGTCTCTGAGACCAAGGGTGTTCGGGCGCGGTCCTCTAATGTTTCCCACTTTGAGATAAACTGCTTGAAATATGTTAGGATAAGTATTGAATATTACGAAACATTAATCTTGCTCGGTTTTGTAGAGAAGCGATTGAGTTTTACAAACGTGTTAACGATCTGAATAGAAAAGAACGGTTTAAGCTCAACCGCACCTGGATACCAGCGATGGCACGCCACTGCAAACTCATCACGTATAAACCTCTACGGACCTTGGCGTGAGCTATAAATTGCGAAACTTCGCTGCCTGGTTGATAGTCATTGTTCAGGTGCTCAGGTGTTAGCTACCCTTTCTGACTCCACCTATCCAATTCCTGTCCTGCACATGGCTTGTGTGTAAAAATAATTAAATAAACACTAATTGACCTAATAGTTGACTAAGCTATGAAGCTCGGCACCTAAAGTACTTGTAATTGCTTTTGTAATATGTCATCTCAAAAATAATTTGAAAACTTCTTTTGGTTTACCGAGAAACATGCGAGTATGTTGAGGAATTTAATACCGTACCGGTATGTTGCTATGGCAATTCAACGGTTAGAGCAGCCAAGTGAAGACCGGGAGATCCGTGGTTTCTTTTCGGTAGTGTTTAACGTTCGCTTTTACTACTTGTGGCACCGCAGGCTGTGACACTGGTGATACATGAAATGGAGATGCAGCACAGGTGGAATTCATGGCAGGAAACAAGACAACCCGGAGAAAACCTGCCCCTGCGCCGCTTTGTCCACCACAAATCTCACATGCAGTCGCTTGAGGTCGAACCCCGACCGTCTAGGATCCGTGGTTCGAATCCCGGCTGTGGCATTAGATTTTTCAATCTGTCTCTACCTATTCAGCTTCTGTTCTTTTCAGGGCTAATGTGAAAAAAACAATAAAACTATCACGGATGACGTCACGGGATAGCAACCAAGTCGTCAGGAAGACAGAGTCAAGATGGTCGCAAGCTTAGATTTCTCTGATTCCAATCTAACTCGGTTGCTATCCCGTGACGTCATCTGTAATAATCAACACCGAAAAAGTTTCAAAACTTTAATTAAACTATTCCTTAGAAAACGGTTACCAAAGAGTTGACCGAAACGTCGGGTCTTAATAATTTTACTTAGACCACAGTCTTCCCGCTCTAAATATTTTAATATTTTACCCACTTTAATACGAGCTGGTTCTTTTTCAGTGTCGTTAAAAAGTAATATGAAAATGCCTGATGTGGAAAGTCCTTAATACAAAGTTGCCGAGAATGTATTCATTGACCAAATAACCAAACATGCATCATGTATGACATTACCCAAGAGTATAGAAAGCAAACGGTTGGCAAGGCAGAGAGACAGAGTTACGGGGAGACCAATGACTTGCGAATCCCTTCTTCCTCGGCCCTGCTCTTATTTCATGCAAATCAGCGGACTCTGCTCACAAAGGCAACGCTGAAAAGCACAAATTTGCGATTCCGACCCGCAGTCAACACCTCACTTCCGCCAAATGTTCCAGAGAACACTTCTTGTTCTGAAACATAACAGCCATTGAAAAATAACTGGAGAGGCTTTATAACCTAGCCTTGAAGTTTGTGCAGCTATTAAAACAAATTTTGATAAGAGAAATCATACAGACTGCATTAGTATACAGTATGAGAAATAACTTCATTTTTATAAATTCTTTATATTCTAATGAAAAGCTTAGATGCAAGATTAATGTATTATTCCCTCTATAATTCAATGCACACAAAGCAACCTAATAGGCAACATTTTAAACCTTTTCAAGTAAATCACATCGAATTAGAATACAGGATTAGAAAACATCTCAATTAACCAAATTTAAGGTGTTTCGATTTAAATAAAAAGCCAGACTAGAACTGCAACAAAACAGAGAATGTCTAGAGCTAGGAAAATAAAATATAAATTGTATTTGAGGTTAAATTAACTGAATGATTTTATTTTCTATGGTTACATTTCAGAGAAGTGCAATTTTGGAAATAATGTGTCGTTGGTTCCAAGATTATTTTTTAAAACGTAATTTAATCTAATGCGTTTAATATTTGTGTACACTCAAAGACCATAAAAATACGCCTGGCGTTGTGATTTTGCTAAATATGTGAACGATTTACTAGGACTCGGGTCTTGACATGCTTTTCATTGCTGTCATTCTGGTACAACATGCCACGCGAGTAAGAAAAGGAAAAACCAATTGGATATTCCACCCCTTCATCCTTCAGCCCCGTTTGATCCTCCCACTCAACTGGTATAAGCAGTGCGTTAATTAAGACGACCACATGCTAAACTTACCTTGGAATTAGAACTTCAGTATGTAGCGCAGAGGAAAGATTAATCTAATTTTGTATCACCCGGAGAGAGGGGTCGCATATTGTCCAACCAGAGGGTTTGGGAATCGCCAGTTTGCTCAAAACTTCATTTGTCACAAGCTAGTTTTATGACTGTCCACTTTTCTTCGGTAACGTGGCCTGTTCAATACGCTTTTAAGAGCATAGCATACAGGTGAAAGACATGGGCTGAGTCAGCGAAAAGACCCTGTCATACAATAAGTATTTCCAGGGGTATTCTTAATGTATTTAAGTGTACGTAAGGGACTGTACACAATTAGATCCAACATCTATCTTGCTATGTTACATTTCATCAAATATAGTGAGATTTGAAACAATCTGACACATATATCATCTACTCAATGTGTGGAAACATGCATTCACTGTTGCTACAGGTATTAGTTGAAAGAGAATAGCTTTGTAGTAGAGTTGCAATTTTTGTTTTACATGGATAGTTAGGTACTACTTGAATTGGTACACAACCACGTACAATATACAGGTGTACAGAAATATTATTTGGAGTTTTAAACTGAAATATTGTTGTGGTATATAACACAAGGTAGATTCAATAAATCACCGTAAAAGTTGTATTAAAAAAACTTCGACACTGTGTGAGCCTCGTTGTTATGTTTTGGTGCTGTCCTAGAGCTATTATCAGATGGCCTGGCGCCCCTGCCTCACGAACAGAATGCTGCTATTCAGTAAAAACAAGATGGCCGCACCCTTACAGGTTTGCACCAGCGTGGAGCAGCGGATATAAAATATAAATGGCGTGGTATTTGTAATCGCTCTTTAACTACTGTGGTTCTCAGTGTCCCATTCTAATTTGGGCGTGAAAGACCGCTTAATTTTGCTCAGAGACCTCTCTACCAGGCTTGAGGTTCTTTGACGTGCCGTACATCTACGACACGGGACCAACGGCTTTACTTCCCTTCCGAAGGAAGCTATGCTACGGATTTTTACGCCCGAAAAAAATCCATCGTCCTCCGCCGGGTTTGAACCCGCGACCTTGGTTATATGAGGTTAGCATGGTAACCATTACACCACGGAGGGCGGAACAGCGGATTGTTATTAGATTTCTGTCAGGAGAAGGCTTGAAACCTTCATCGTCGGATGGCGGTACAATATGGTGAAAGTTGTTTGAGTCGAACACAAGTGTACGAGTGAGCAAATAAGTTCAAACGAAGAGTTCCAAGTGTCAAACTTTTAAAGCAACAGTTTTGAGCAAGCGGCGTGGACTGATGACCACTGGCATTCCGTTATTGCATGACAACGCGAGACCACGTACTGCTAGTGTCACATTGTATACCAAAAGACCTGAAGTTCGTCTGCTTGCCCCACTTCCCGTATTGTCCGGATCTGGCACTTTCACATTGTCACATTGTATACCAAAAGACCTGAAGTTCGTCTGCTTGCCCCACTTCCCGTATTGTCCGGATCTGGCACTTTCACACTGTCACATTGTATACCAAAAGACCTGAAGTTCGTCTGCTTGCCCCACTTCCCGTATTGTCCGGATCTGGCACTTTCACATTGTCACATTGTATACCGAAAGACCTGAAGTTCGTCTGCTTGCCCCACTTCCCGTATTGTCCGGATCTGGCACTTTCACATTTTTACCCCACTGAAAGAAGCTCTTAGTGGCTCAAGGATCGCAGATGATGAATTCTACGCCGCGGTGCACAACTGGTCACACACACTCATTCAAGAATTCTTTTCACGGAATTGAGAAACTTATCCAGCGTTGGCATAAGTGCATAGAACTTGGTGGGGGGGGATGGTTTACGTTGAAAAAAACTAACTGTTGTATTCCATTCTCGCAATAAAATAGTTTTTTTAAAAATATTTCTGATTATTTATAAATTGACCGCTGTAAAATTCTAAATCACAACTTAAATTCAAGAAGAGCTGTGAATATTTCCGATAAATATACTGCACTGTGGAAGTTTCCAATACACATATTGCACCTGTTTAATATGCAATCGTTTGTGACACCGCACACACCCAGCAGATAGCTCATTTCTTGCTACACAAACGTTAACATGTGTAGTTTAACTAATTTAACTGCACGTAGCTCTGCAGTTAGCGGTGAGAAGTTTTCTTCACACCTTTCAGGGTCCCATTTGAACGCCGCTTTTACTGCTATGGCACCACAGACGATTACACTGATAACACATGAATGAAGATGGAGCAACGGCGGAATGTGATGGCGGGGGAAACCGTAGAACTCCGAGAAAACCCGCCGCCTCGCCACATTGTCCACAACAAATCTCGCATGCGGTCGCTTGGGATCGAATCTGGGCCGTCTAAGTGAGAGGCGAGGGGTCTGACCACTGGGCCACGGCGCGGCCCTGCCCTGTTGGAATTGCTAGTTCTCGATTCGCCAGCAGCACAAATATTTAACATCCAAATCTAATAAAATATACAACCTTCCGCTGTTCTTTCCTTTACAAAAACTCCCCATCGTTGGAAACTAATATAAGTCCTAAAATGCTGTTAGCAGAAGGATTGTTAAGACAAAAACTTCGCCCATGTATCCGCTGAATTGTAACCAATAAATTATATGTTTCGCGATTTCTAAGACACAATAATCTGTGTTCCATTCACGTGCTATTCTCTTGCTCTTCCACAAAAAAAATCCTTACAAAAGATTAACAAGGACCAGGGCAAGTAGCTAAGTGGGGGCTGCCAACTTGTCCTCAACATCATTAAAAATAAATTGAAAAAATCCTCCTGTGCATCTGATTCTCAGAAGTTAAGCAGCATTAGATGTGATCAGCGCTGAAATAGATGGACGCATCATGATCACGGATAGACGTAGGCCAGAAACTGCGCGAAGTTCTGTTAATAGATATGTACTAAAAGTAGTTAAGCAGAATTGTGCGTGGACGGTGCATGGATGGATGACCGCTATACTACACCATAAGTGGACTACAGAGAAAATCACGCTGGAAGCTGCGTATGGACCTGTTACCAGATCAAGAAAGTTAAGCAGTATTGGGCGAGGTCTGCGTTTGGTTGGAAAACACAACAAGAGAAAATGAGTCCTCGAAGAAAATGAGCGCGTATTAACCTATCGCAGATATCGTGCCAGGACTGATTGGTTGGGGCAGAGCACAACTACAAGTACACCTCCAAGCTATAATTGTTTTTACGCCATTTTTGCCAGTTCCCTGACGAAGACAACAGAGTCAATATGGTCAAAAACTTGAATTTCTCCGATTCTAATTTAACTCGGATGTTTTCCCATGAAGTCACCTGTAAAATATTATTCATTTATCTACGTTGTACTAATGGAGATGTGCAAGAGCAGAAATGGTCTGTTACTTGCTTCCTGTAACTAGTAGGGAAATGTACTAGGTTAAAACATCAGTAAAACCATTTAAAAGCTATCCCTATTGAAACAATTGTAATTCGGTTCTCATTTTCGTTCTCAGGGGTAAAACAAAAGATATAAAACAAACGTTTTCTTCCCGTTACAGAAGCGTTTAAGTCGCTTAAAATTGAAAGCAATAACAAGGAACATCTCGGATACGGTTAACTCTACAAACTTTGTATATGACAAAAAATGTTTCTTTTAAGGAGATCTAAATTTTTGTGTAACACGTTTTCGTCAGCTCCTAACGGATTATGAGCTACACAAAAGTCATCCAGAATGAAGAGGTCTTCAAAGCCTGTTCTCAGTAAATTCAAGGTGCACGTTTCGTTTGTCATGAACATATCTTAAACATATGGAATTTTAATCAAAATCGTTAGAGCCATTTTTGAGAAAATCAAAATTTTCGAAAATAAATGGCAGCTTGGGGTGGAGGGTTTTCTTAAAAACCGTTGGGTCTCATCCTTGAAAGACTTCTCATTCGTTTTTGGGCCATGCTGTCCACAGAAACACACACACACATACACGCGCGCGCGGTCAGTTTTCTAATTATGTTTTATTCGTAGGGTCTAAAAACATGTATTTTTCGGTCAAATCTCAGTGGAATACTATACTTTCTGTATCTATTATGTAGCTATGCATACGTGCTAGAGAAGTAAACATACTGCTTCAACGAGTGTTGCTTCGTTCTGTTTATTTAAACAACATTTAGGCATTTTAAATTCAAAACTTCACAGTTGCTCTTCAATTTAAATTATGATTCAAAATCATGTGATATGCCGCAGAGAAAACATACTTTATGCGCCATTTAATCATTAATGTAAACCTGTGCATTTCACGTTTCAACACAGAAACTTTTATAACAAACATTTTTCAATAAATCCGGTATTAAAGAACTAATAGCACAGTAGGAACTCCTGGGCCGGGGTTTTACATTCTCAAATAGTTCAGTCTTAGGAACAGAATAGGGGGAAGAAATACCAGAGGAGCCAAGTTTTTTATTACACATCCATTGCATCTATCCAGCCATTTAAACGCAAAGAAAACACAAAGGAAATATACATGTAGACGACACACTCAGAAAATAGCTTATT
Source organism: Hymenopus coronatus (assembly GCA_030762935.1). Taxonomy (NCBI): domain Eukaryota; kingdom Metazoa; phylum Arthropoda; class Insecta; order Mantodea; family Hymenopodidae; genus Hymenopus; species Hymenopus coronatus. The sequence goes on from CM060900.1 coordinate 64,963,163, forward strand.
GCCCTGAAGACACTGCAGCTGAAATGGAATAATTAGATGTTTCTCTTGTCTGAAGCGAATACTGCACACATAACAAAAGTTGAGACAAATCACACAGCAAAAGCAGTGCTCTGTGTGTTCACTTTGCTAAACAGTGAAACACACATTATTTTATTTTCATTTCCTGAGTTACAAAGCAACAAACGCCTTATGATCCAATTTGTAATCCTCTTTGAACTTGTAGCAGCAACAAAGCCATTCGTGGAATATCTGATCTAATATTCTCGGTTGATTTTTGTTAGTGGCTCCTCAAACTCAAACAGAGAATATATCTGTTATATTCTTCATTGCAAAACCTTGAAATCTGTAACCAGAGTTTTTCTGAGAAACAACTATACTTCTCGCCTTTTTGGAATTACAACGACATGATTTAACTTATACCTCATGAGAATATTTTAAAAAGGCATAGCAGCTATTGTGACATGTTCTTGTATTTCATTTGTTTGTGGAAATGTATGACTTAATTATTTGGGCAACGAAGATTAAGTAAATATAAGTCCATTCGACGGAATATATAGATAAACAATAGAGGATGAAATCTGGTTAACAAGGAACATATTATCCTAGGAACACATCTCCAAATATTTGAAATGAGTCAAAATAATGACGATAATAACGATAATAATAATAATATTAACAATGATGATAATGATAATCATAACGATAGTAACAAGAACAATAGCAAGAATAAAAATAAACAAACAAACAAATAATATCGCCCTCATTGGTACGGTGGCTACAATACCCAGTTTCGTCCTCCGTGGTCAGGGGTAACATTTTAGCCTCTGGTTACCAAGGTCGCGGGTTCAACCACACCGGAGCGCGATGGACTCTTTCGGGCGTAAAATCCCTAACATGACTTCTTTCAACCCTGATAAATAGGCCTCTAAACAAAATTTAGCGGTCTTTTACACCTAATATAGAATGAAACATTAAGAACCGTAGCAGTTAAGGAGGGTTCATGAATAAAAAACAAATTCAAGTTACAATAATAGCCTCTACTGAATAAGGTTGCAGGTTCAGTCCTGGTGTAGAGTGACGCATTTTGTGGACGTAAAAATGTTTAGCGTTTCTTCTTCTTAAGAGAAGTAAAGCCGTTTTTTGCACAAAAGAACGCCTCTTTCATGGCAAGGTGTGTGACCGCCCTTTCATTTTACAAATATTATAATATCGTTCATTGGCTAGTTCTTGTGTCGCTGTTTGTTATGCAGGCCGGACACACAGAAAACCGTCTGGAGGGGGGTCAAAATATGGTTATCTGAAGTTGGAGACCTCACGGAGAGAAAAACACTATTATAATCTAAGGGATTGGGCCATATTTTATGCACGCGACTGTACGTAGTAGAGAACGTAAAAATAAAGTTAAGGAAACAACAGTGCAGAATATTCCAGTTCCAATTGTGCATTTTAGGAGCATTACGTGCAGTAGTGCTAACAATTTGTTTTCATACCTTATCCACCACGTCCTTGTATGGAGTGCAAATGCTTATTCCACCAAAGAATTGGATGTCGAGATTCCAATGGAAATACACCTACATCAACCGCTAGGTGGCTTGTGAGGTTAAGCGTTAGTGTGAAAGCTCCCATATTTTTGTTCATTTTCTGTAAAAATTTGATTGTAAAGAAGGCAAAAGCTTGATAAGTGGGACGTTAATCATTGTGTGAAATAACTTAGTGTATAGTATTTGTTAAAGTGTAGATTTTGTGTTATTTCTGTTGTACGTAAATCAGCTGTGAAATCCGCCATATTGGAATTGAAGTGTTTTGTTTATAGCAGCTGTATCTCCTGTTTTTGGTCATGCAGTTTGTTTTGTGTTTGGCTTTTCGTTAGTGTTTGGTGAGTAAATTACTACTATAGTGTGAATATAAATCTTCGGCGAGCTAGTGCTGTGTTGTATAAAATTTCATACGTTTAACTCTTGTGCCAAACCTGTTCTAACCAGTTAAGCCGTACCTGTTTTTGAATTTAAGTGTAGTGTTTGTGTAAAGTGCTGTGCAATGAGTGGAAAAGCGTGTGGTCTTAGTGGAATTTGTGGTGCATGCCGTCAAGGTGTCTTTTGTGAAGGTTGCAAGTTTTGGTTTCATTGGGCGTGCAGTAACACTTTAGTGATGATGTGAGAAATTGTAGTGAATGGTTCTGTGAATGTTGTAGGCTTAAAGAATTGGTCAAAAAGCACGAGGAAACCATTTCTAGCCTCAGAAAAGAACTGGATTTTTTCAAAAAGGACTTTACAGGACGCGAACTTGCTCCTTTAGAAAATTTGGATTGTAAATAACCTGATTTTAAGGTGCCATCCAGACAAAATCTGAGGAGGAAACGGCGTTTCTCTGCCGATGACCGGCACGATGTCAAACTGAGCAACAGATTCAGTGTTCTTGAAACTGTTGATCAGTTCCCAAATCCTCCTGTTCAGGTATTAGATGATAACTGCACTAAAAGCAAGGTTTTGTTGCTTGGGAGTAGCCATGGCAGGGGCATAGCATCCCTGCTAAAGGAGGATTTGGGAAGTAGTTATGATGTAGTAGGCATAGCTATACCTAGTGCTGGGCTCTCTCATGTCACTGAAGATCTGGTAAAACTGACTTCTGGTTTTACTAAGAGGGATCATGTAGTGGGCCAGGAAATAACCTGGATAGAGATAGTAATTATTCATTGGAAAAAGATCTGTGTGACATAAGGGAATCCAGTGGCCATACCAGTGTGAAGTTTGTGGGACTTTCAATAGGTAGGACAAGCAGCAGCTTCATAGGAGGGTGACGGAGATGAATCTGCAACTTGGGCGTGCCTTGTTGAGCCTTGCTGCCTCTCACATTGATATGATACATGTTAGCGGTATAGGCCGAGATGGTTACACATCTCATGGTCTACACCTCAATTCTAGAGGCAAAAGGCAGCTTTCGCAGCTAATTGCCGACAGAATTATAGGTAGAATTCCTGTTATGATATCTGATAGGGCTTTTTTAGGTTAAAGGAAATCCCCCAAAATAGTCATGAAAGAACTCTAAAGTCAATTGAAATAAATAGAAGTTCACCAACAAAGAATTTTAGGAATACAGAAAATATCAGTAATTCTATTAAGATAAATAATAGCAGTAGCTCGTTGTGTATATTTCACCAAAATATTACGGGTTTAAGAAACAAAGTTGATGAACTTTCTCTTAGTCTTGCTTCTGAAAAATTACAGCCTCGCGTTTTATGCTTATACGAACATCACTTAACAGAACAGGAATTCTTGCCAATTTCACTGCATGGGTACCCCTTAGGAGCAGCATATTCAAGGAAAATTTTAAAAAAGGAGGGGTTTGCATATTTGTAAGACACGATGTACCATATAAAGTCATTAATCTAAACAAGTTTTGCTTTGAGCTAGACATAGAGATGTGCGCAGTTCAGCTAAACATAAATCAAGTAAAGTTTGCAATAATAGCTCTATATCGGTCCCCACTAGGTAGCCATGAGTTACTCAAAAAACAGTTAGATGATTCCTTAAAGTTTATATTGAAACCGAAACGAGAAATGATAATTTGTGGTGACATAAATATTGATTATCTTATACCTAGTCTCCGAAAGGACCAACTTAATTCTATATTTTTACATACAACATGTCACACACAGTACATTTTCCTACAAGAATTCAGGGTAGCTCCTCTTCAGCAATAGATAACATATTCATGAATATAGATAGAATTAAAACTTCAATAACCTTACCATTTGTAAATGGCCTTTTAGATCATGAGGCACAAATACTTCTCATTAAAGAGATAAACTTAAAGTTAAAACCAATCTATAAATATTGTAGAACACGAAAAGTAGATGAAAGCTCCCTCACATTGTTTAAGTATGCCCTTCAACAAGAATCATGGACTGAAATCTATGAAATAAATGGAGTAAATAACAAGTTCAATCATTTCCTACAACATTTCAACTCTGATTTTGTAGCATGCTTTCCAGTCAAATATTGTAAAATATATAATCAGAAGGAAAATAACACCTGGATTACAACAGGCATTAAAACTTCTTGCAAACATAAGCGAAAATTATACCAAGAATTGAAGCATAATAAGACCCCATACTTAGAATGTCACTACAAAAAGTACTGTAAACTTCTAAAAGAAACAATAAAAGCTGCTAAAATATTGCATTATAATAAAGAGATATCCAATTCTTATAGTAAAATAAAAACTATCTGGAATATAATAAAAAGGGAAACAGGTAAGAGCTCAAGAAAGCTCCTCAATTGCACTGAATTCCGGTAATCAAAAAATGTATGATCCTCAAAAAGTCGCAGATATTTTAAACAATGTCTTTTTGAATGTAACAAACAAATTAAAAATAACTATGGATGTAAAGAATCAGCAATAAATTTTTTGAAAACTTCTTTTGTAAACAAAGTCCCTGAATTTAAAGTAAAAAAGACTACACCATTTGAAATAAAAAATATAATAAATTTGCTCAAGACCAAAAATTGCTCTGGGTATGATGAAATATCAAGTAAAATCCTAAAAGCATGTTCTGACCTAATATGCATTCCCCTTAGCTATTTATGTAACGAATCACTAAAGAGTGGAATATTTCCTGACAGAATGAAGTACTCTATTGTCAAACCACATTTTAAAAAAGGAAAACAAGATAATATATCAAATTATAGACCTATATTTCTCTTGTCTGTTTTCTCAAAAGTATTTGAGAAAGCAATTTTCAATAGCCTCTATAATTACTTGGAAAGGAACAACTTATTTGCCAAAGAACAGTTCGGCTTTAGAAAAGGAGTAGCGACAGATAATTCAACCTACAAGCTCACACATAAAGTGTTAACAGCGTTAAATGAAAAGGAACATGTCGGTGGAATCTTTTGTGACCTAGCGAAGGCTTTTGACTGTGTGAATCATGAGATTCTGATAGCTAAACTAAATTTCTATGGAATAAAGAATAACATATTAGATTGGTTCATTTCATACCTAGAGAAGAGAAAACAAAGTGTCGAAATTAATAACTCCAATGGGTATCAAAACAATTCCTCAGAATGGAAATCAGTAAAACATGGTGTTCCCCAGGGATCAATCTTAGGGCCTCTTTTGTTCTTGGTTTACATAAATGATCTCCCATTATACATTAACAGTTTTGCAAGTATTTATTTATTCGCAGATGACACTAGTGTTCTAGTAACAAGTAAAGATTTCAATGAATGTGTAGTTAAATTAAACTATGTTCTAAATTGTATGTCAAATTGATTCAAAGCAAACAAACTCTCAGTAAACCTTGAAAAAACAAAAACAATTAAATTTATAACTACTCGCTCACCACAAACGCACATAGAAATAGGAATTAATGATACATTGTTAGAACAGCTAAATGAAGTCAAATTTCTTGGCCTTCAGGTAGATAAGCATTTGGACTGGAAGTCACATATTAGCTACATCACACCAAAACTTAGCTCAGCATGTTATGGGTTAAATTTCACTCAATCGATACACTTAAGTTGGTGTATTTTGCCTACTTTAACTCCATCATCGAGTATGGAATAATATTCTGGGGTAATTCAGTAGATAGTAAATGCATATTCCGGATACAGAAGAAAGCTATACGAATAATCTGTAATGCTTATAGCAGACAGTCATGCAAAGAACTATTTCAAAATTTGGGCATCCTCACCTTACCTTGTGTTTATATATTATCCATTTTAAAATTCTATGCAGTTAATCGACATAATTTTATAACAAACATGGAAATTCATAACATTAATACTAGACAAAAGGGATTGATTCATCGTCCCAATGCCAATCTTCGTTGCTTTCTGAAAAGTGTATATTATGAAACAATCAAGATATTTAATGCTGTCCCCAATAATCTCAAAGAAAATGTTGGGAATTTCAAGGCCTTTAAGGTCTCTCTTAAGGAGCACGTTTGCAATAAATCATTTTACTCTGTAGATGAATATTTAAGTGACAAATCTGTCTGACAATACCGTTAATAATTATTTTATTTATAAATATTACAATGTATTGCATTTTGTGTATATTACTGTGTCTGTTTTATATTAAAATTAAACTGATTTATACTTTGGCTTGCACGAATATGTCAAATGAATTTTTTTAGTATTTAGCAATGACACAAGGTCTGTAAAGCCTGATGTTTTGATATTTTACATTCTAGTACATAATTGTAAATCTTTGCATTGGAAATTCTATAACATATTTGTAAATATGTATTGTAATTTGTTGACATTTATGAAGAGTACATAATACAATAATCATGTTTTAGTTTATATAATTACTACTAGTAACTATTATATCGATAATTTGAAAACTATCATCTGACATAACATTAGTTTTACATATAATGAAATTATATTTATTTGTTTATACATTTAACACTATATTTTGATACTCTTTGTTTTTATGTGCATGCAAAAAAAAAAGTATTCTGTTGTTTTTGTAACCTATGCTTTTAGCACTAGAGATTTATACATTTTTTTTCTTAGTATATAGTATATAAAGATACGTATACATGTATATGCCTTGACAAGTTCCATGTTCAGTGACTTCCTGGCCTAAACGAACCTACAGAATGCTTTCTAATCTAATCTAATCTTGTTCTACGGACTTGGAATCCAAAAGAGCCATTTTTAGATACGTGTGCATTTGTTTGTATGTGAATAAAGTGGTGCGAGATCTTTCTAGCCTGGCATCTGTTAACCACATAATTCAAAAACTAAATGTCGGATAATATCAAACCTTATATTTATGTTCAGCATGCTCCAAAATTGCGATGGGAATATTTTACCGCAAATCCCTCACCTTTACCCTACCTTTCGTTGGAACATTGTAGAGAATTATTAGCTTAAAACTTTCTAAGGTTTTTGATTAAAATACCACATATTTAAAATATTACACGTAAATTAACTGTATATCTTGAATTTTCTTGGAATAACAATAGCCTATGAGAATCTCTTCATTTGGAAGGAACTCCTTTTGGATATTTTGTAATTGGTAAACCATAAAAGATGGAAAAATCATGCTACACCAGAAATTCTTTACAACACAGATTTATTTCAAATAACCTTTTGTGTCACTTGACATTTTCGAAATATTTCTTGTTATAGGTTTCAGCTATCTCAAGAGAAGATCTCGAGAACCTGTAAATACCAAATTAGCTGTAGTGGGGCCAGCAGAAAAATACGAAGGGCCTTTATATGAATTAAATTGTTATACAGCATAAAGTCGGAAAATTGTTATTTTAGCGTCAACCTCTTTTATCGGGTTTTCATTTGACAGCATATTCTCATTTCAAATTATTCAACAACGATAGTTTTTCAGTACAAACGAATGAAATAATATATACCTGCTCGTTAGTAACAAAATAAAAAACATTATGAGGAGACCTTTTGCTAATATGCTTTGCTGTGAAGTTATCAAACATAATATGCATGCTGTGTAAATGTTTAAGTAAAACATTATATTTAATTGTTTGATATTTATCTTTACCAACATAGCTAGTAATCACAGTAATTTATTTATATATTGTTATTCGACAGTTTAATTATAAAGAATTAATTTTTGTAAAAAATAATTGCATCTTCTGGATCAATTTCTCAAAATAGTAAACAAAATAAAACATCTCTAGAACTAATTTTAAAATACACATTAAGTTTGGACTACGTATATATACAGGTATATCGGCTGGCTCAAAAGGTACACATTTTTTAGAGGCCCACAACGTCCACTATCCTAAATTTTGTACCAGTTTTAAGCAAAATTTTAATGAATTGGCAGATTTTATACAAATTTGTAACTCATCCCTGCCGTACTACTGCTAATGGCGAATAAATATCTAGTCAGTGTGCTTTAATTCAGCTAATCAAAATCAAAATTCATTTGGATAATAAGAAACGGAGTGACTTAAGACTGCAAAATGAGAAGCACAACGTTTGTTCACGGAGGAAATTCCCCTCTTTTTATTCCTGCCCAACAATGCTTCAGATAGTTACAGACGAAACTGCATTCAAAATTTGACGACGTAATGGGTCAAATTGTGCCTTCTACGTGTGTTCTTAAGACTGTAGAATAATTAATCCATATTATTGTCCATATCTTAGTGATTGTCAAAGAATCGTCAATAAAAAAACAGGTACAGATGAGTGCGTGGAATCATGCCAATGACAACCACATTGATTTATGTTAAGGAAATGCATAATCACCCAAGGCCCACCCCTTAGTTGATTCTATAGCAATCATTTTTTTTTTTGTTTTTCATTTCTGAGTCTGAAACCAATCTGTGTTTATAGGTTGGTGATAAACACTTGATATCAAACCAATATGAAACGAATTTGTATTGAAATGACGTAGATCTCGTTGCAAAGCACTGGAGCTCTTCCCTTTAGCCGCTTATCTAAGCTTTATCCTTGTTCACAGGCTAATGTGTGTCTGTCGGACATGAATTCACAACTATATGGGATTGGTCTGGTGTGGAATACGGGGGATAAGACGCTTCAGCTAACATTAAAAGAAAAACAGTATAGAACATCGGCAGCATCTACACGTTCCTGTTTACTCGAGTGAAAATACAAGCCGACATCATCGAGCGGTTTAAATTTGCATAAACCTTGGAACATGCTGTAGTGTTTACTGATCAACAAACCGATGATAGGAAACAAAATGTCGCACAGGCAGTATTTGACGTGACACGGGGCTGACAGCTGTCACATAAACGAAGCATTTGTAGGAATATGTTCACGACAGCAGTACATCGACGTAATTTATTAACATTGGTGTAACGTTTTACTTTTCACATTTTGAGAGTATACGACAAAGTGCCCGCTGTAGAAGCGTCAGTGGCGTCCTTTGACATTGTTAAATATGTTTATCAATGGTTCAAACACTATTAAAGTCTTATGATCTGAGAATGGTTTTGTGCGTGCTGTGTATCGGACTGAAGTGTAACGTACATCACAGTGTGTACAGTCATCAGTGACGGTCGCTAAACGGATGGGCTGACGTACTTTATGTTAATGCTTCAAGTGCAATTATAGAAGTGTTGGTTTCAGTGACGAATCTGTAGCTATGAGCAGGACATACACGATTCATTTAGGGGAAAGCTGGTCAAAATCGGGACTCTATAGCGTTTTTCTTTTTTTATAATTCACCATGGGAATGAAACAATAAGTTAAACGGATGAAGTCATTCCTTGTGAAGAAAAAGGCATATAAATAAGTGGTCGTCCATTGCAATTAAGAGCATATAAACACATCTTCTGATAGTGTGCATCTTGGATAAAACCAGGAACTGGAGAGAATAATTAAAAACACATTGATACAATAAAATGATTTATTAAACAAAAACTTGCAGAATATCACACATAAAACTTACTGAATTTGAATCTATGTCAAACCTACATCATACAACATTGACTTAAGTTATGATCTAAGAGTTTTTGAATATTTTAGGCACAAAAACACAAATGGAAAATTTGGTCTTGTTCATCTGCATTGCTTTAAGCTTCACGTGCCCACCAGTAGTATTTAAGGCACTGTATCCAAAGCTACTTAGATTTGGAATGTGCATACAAACTGTTGCAAGAGATGCATGCTTCGTCACTTTCATCCTCCTCCTCGTCTGATTTTCGCTTCATTGCTAAATCTTTATTGCCTTGTGTTTTCATTCTTTCTTTTTCTTCTGCTTTGAGCTCTAATTTGTAGGGGGATGAGGTAATGATGGCTGTTTTCCATCGCCGCTTGTCATATTTCCTGATGGCTCTAGAACCGCTGGAATCCCGCGTCCCGGTTTTACTTGATCACGCCATGTTTAATTAATTTCACTCTAGCGTTTTTCAAACAACCCCTAGACATCAATACAAAACGTTGAAATAAGAGGTAAATAGAGGCTAATCAGATGATTTACTGACCTAAACTAAGTCCTAAGATGTTTAAAATTAGGAGTGTAATATTGCTGATGCTGAATTCTTAATCTTTTACCGTCTAAATTTAAAGAAAGCACTACAGCGAAACGGGGTTTTACACGACTTAAGCTTGCTGGACACTGTTATGGTGATTGCCTGGAAGTAATTCTACTATGTTCCGGATGTGTCGCCTCAAACCAAGCCATAAAATTTGAATCCCTGTTTGTCCACCTACCCGACTTTGTCCGACATAATTTTCCCTACATAACGTGGAATAAATTACAAGTCTAGTCCTTTATTAATTTCATAGCATTGTTGGAGTTCTAGAGCATGTATGTCACATAAAAATATTACCTTATATAAAATAGTAACTTCATATAAAACTATAAACTTTAAGAACCTCAACCATAAAAATTTAAATATCTTTAACTAAGTAATATTGCAGAATATAAAAGCGTACGGGACAACATCGCAGCGGTAAAGGACTCGTAGCTAGGAGCATGAATAGAACTCTCCCTTTTTAAAACCAGAAGTAGGTCAGCGTATTAAAAAGTTTCACCTCGCTTGTCATGCTGCTTGTATTAAGGGTCGTGTCAAATGTTCAGTTTCATGAGGTCGCGTGGAATAAACTATTTCATTTGAAAAAACAAACTATTTCTTTTTGAAAGAGGCTGCTTAGAGAGTAATACGTCTCTGAGGTACATAGTAGAAGGAACGTCAGAAGTTTTCTTCCAGCCTGTATGGTACCTCTTTGCATAATTATAATTTTAATCCTACTTAACACATTAAAATGTAGGTGGTTAAATAAGGAACAAGTTGAGTTTATGAACAGCTTTTTGTTTTTGTAACACTTTCGGATTATTTATAAGTGAATAATTAAATTGCAAGCAGTGGTGTGTAAACCACCTTAAAGGGAAGCAGAGATACATAATTATTGGTATAAGTTAATTATGCAGTATTATTTCACATAAACACATGTAACACTTTAGGGGTTAATTATGCAGTATTATTTCACATAAACACATGTAACACCTTAGGGAAGTTAAGAAACCGTGCCCCTTTCAACAGCACGACAACATACGTTTATTTACAATTCGTGTTCGGAAAGTAAGTACCATTTCGTTCTACCTCCACCGCAACGCTAGTGTCGCTGTTCATTGTCTATTCACTGACGTCATTACAGCCGGATCGTGATGTGCTTACAGTTGTCAGTAGACATTCAAACTAAGATAATTTTTTATCACACCGACTGTGAAATGCGTTCCGTAATACGGTTTTTGAACGCAAGAAATTCCAAAGCCAGTTGAAATTCATCAACTTGTAGAGATTTTTGGTGACATTTTAATGACAGATGGAATGGCGAGAAAGTGGGTTAAGCAATTCAATGATAGACGAAACAATGTATTTCCCGAAGCATGGAGTGAGCGGCCTTCTGTTGTACTGATAGTCTGGTTGAACAACGAAATGAGGCAATTTGTAAAAACAGGACGGTTCACAGCAAGAATGCTTTGTGAAGTGTTTCAACAAACACGATTTTCAGCGTGGTTGTTGACTACCCGCTATGAAAAATGCCTGGATTATGTTAGAAATTATGTCGAAAAATATATTATGCAAAAAGGGTCATATTCACGTAAATGTTGTTGTGACAAATATTTTATGCCTTGTTTTCCAAACCGGTTCTTACTTTCAGAGCATACTTCGTACATTTAGCCACATCAATGCCAGTTCCTGTAAATTAGGCACCTTTAATAGCAAGTTGTTTAAAATCGCCTACCTTAGCTCAATTGTGAAACGAAGTTTCACATTTGAATGTATCAAAATTTTGGAAAGATAGCACAAATTATGTCATGCCACTGATTGGCAATTCCTTGAAAGAGCTTGTACAGAATTCTCAGTTCCTCTCTTATATGAGAAATAAGCAGTTTAAAAGAAGAACACAAGTGTAGTTGCTGAATAAGAAAATATGAACGCACAAAAGTTAAGTCTGAGTAATCTCCTATATTGTGTTGTAAGTATATTTCATGCTCTTCTGAGGACTTTGTTGTAATATCTCTAATATAGGTTTATTTTTTGTGAGGAACGCCACCAAAACAAAGGGATAAAGAAAATTTTCAAATATTTTCTCGGGAAAAGGCTTATGAGGGAAGGCTCTTGGAGAAAAAGGGATCAAAACAGCAATAAATATACAAGAGAGAAAAACAAATCAATACTTTAAGAGGGGAAAAACGAAGGCTAGGCTACTCAAAGGAAGAGTTTGATTACTTCCTCTGGAAAGACAGAAGCAACAATCACCTCCCTAAGAAGCTTAGTTCGTTGACCAAATATAGTGCGCGCTTCGGCCAGGCTTTCACCATTCTGCTCTACCTCGGGTTCTGTAATCCCATACACTTGACGAACCAGCTTTATAACCTAGGGAAAATTCTCTTGCCACTTTTGCCCTGAATTAGTAAGTACTTTATTCTAAAACTGCACTTCACATTTTGCTATTATCATGAATGAATAAAATAATGAAAACACAAAATTCCGATCTCTTTGATCACCTTAGCAATATTACGCCGATAAACATTGAAAACTGCCCTTTTAGTAACTTGGGCTTCCGCTGTCCTCGAATACAAAATTTGTTTCTTTTATTGCATAAAAACGTGCTGTCCCGTTGCATTCACATTTTTTCACTATCTATACGTAACATACACAAGGTAGTATTCCATCCGTAAATTCGGTGAGGAGATTTCAACGGAAATATATGCTTTGAAGTTTCCTGAATAAAAAAATGTAAACGTGTCCATATGTGTTTCTGTGGACAGGATAGCTCAAAAAATTAAAGTGCGTTAAATACCAAACTTGGTATTTACATTTAGCACCTTCAAAGAATGCGACTCGAAAATTTGGGAGAAAATCCCCTGTTCCAAACTGCCCCATAAATGGCTCTAACGATTTTGATCAGAGCAACATATAAGATGTTTACGCTAGAAATGGAACATATTGAGTTTTCTGGGAATAGCCTCTGAAGAACACTTCATTTTAGATGAATTTCTAGTATCTGGTAAACTTACTACACCAAAAATGTAGATCTAGTTGAAATACCCAATTTATGAAGTATATATTAGTAAGCGATATAATTTATATATATGTGTATTTATTTACTTACTTGTTTGTTTCTTTTTGTAGAATTGGCCACTTCCGAGGTATTCCCTATTAGTTTCAATTTTAAACTACTTAGGATACTTCTTGATTCAGTAGAGTTTATCGTTTCATCTCTCTTTTATTTTACTGCAGACCATGTAAAGCGAACTTTTTTTTAAAAATTTGACTATCGCTGAAGAATAGTCTACCTTGTTCCCTTTTCTACTTAGAAGGAAGCAAGTACTAAGAGAGTTTCTGCTAATGTTTATCTCGATTAGCATGATATAGATAAAATAATAATTTGTAAAAACCGTTTTTTGCAGAAGAGGTTGAGAAGGTTGTGTGAATGACAGATTTCATAAGACAAAGAGGGTCAAATCAGAGATGTGAGTCAATTACGGTTATCGGATTCTAATTAAAGCAAAGGCTAGAGTATAAAGTGTAACTATATTAATTCACTATCTAGTCTAACATTATTTAAGAATAAATTATTCTTAAAAGTGAAATCGAAGAGCTACAGAAGCAGAAAGAGTGCATCAGCAGCTAAGTGAGTCGCTTTCAAAAAGTTGTAAGCGGATCTAGGAATAAGAAATATATCGGCAAGATATCGCTGCCACTTTGAAATCTTAATCGGTGAAACACCGGTTTTTCTGAATTCTTGTATCAACGTTCGCTTCGCTTTCAACTCCATAACGATTTATGAACTTCCACTCCGGTCTTTGTCGTGTGCACTGCTTTTTCCTTGATTACTCGTAATTTATGCGCCATTTTCTCGCTGAAAACTCGTTCATTGCGCTTATCACCAGAATATTTTGTGCATTCAAAAAGCCTTGGCGGTAGAACAGTATAACATTGGCAGTGAAAACCGTTATCACGTGACAAGAAATGTCTTGACAGAATGGAAAATATGTTGAGAAATAGAGGAAAGTAATGTAACTATTTAACAAAATTCTGTATTGATATCTTTCGTTATTGTTTAGTTATGCCAAATTGTTCGTTACTTTCTGTATGACCCTCGTAATAACTTCTCTTTACAAATTCAATTCTTATAGTGGTCATAAGGATAGATTGCGAAAATTAGTTGGCCTTCCTCGATTCCAAGCATGAAGCAATTCACATACGCCGTGACGCAAATACTTGTTAAAGGAATTTTACTATTGCAAAGCAAGTAATCCCTCGAAGCTACCAACTGTATTCTTTTATCGTGAGGTTGCCATTGTTAACAAAACATCCGGTTGAGGGAGAGCTGCTGACAAATGAGGAAGCTAAGACGGTTAGTTAGAAAATGCAATATAGGAAGTCTGGAGACAGAAACTCTGAGTAAAGACAACTCCAGACTCTCTCTGAGAGAGACTATCTCTCTCTTAGCTTCCTTCATGGAGATTACTTTGGTACTCCAGGATATACCACAAATAACGCTACACTTTACCGACACTAGAATAAGCCCTTGCAGATTTTATACAATTAGTAAGAAGAAGAAAAGTATTTCTGCAAAGCATTTCTTTAATTTTACCACTAATTAGGGGACTTTCACATTGATATTACAGTTCAAGCTGGGTTTTTGTAGTGAAAATAGATCGAAAATAAAATTAGTTGTCTCTCGGCTTTCTCTCCCATTGGTCCAAGTTTGATAAGAAAGAAATCTGATGTGATCCATTCACATGACTTTCTGTATCTGCTCTGCAAACAAACTATTCTTACAAAAGATTATTCTTTTTTCTACATAACGCCAATCAAGATGAACATTACAAAAGTGGTCTGATTACTTAGTTCCTTACAATAGAAGGAAATGGGGCCACGCCGTGGCCGAGTGGTTAGACCACTAGCCTCTCGCCTAGACGGCCGGGGTTCGATCCCAAGCAACCGCATGTGAGATTTGTGGTGGACAAAGCGGCGCTGGGGTGGTTTTTCTCCGGGTACTCCGGTTTCCCCCGCCATCGCATTCCACCGGTGCTCCATCATCATTCATGTATCATCAGTGTCACCGCCTGCGGTGCCATTAGTAGTTAAAGCGGGCATTAAACACTATCAAAAAAAAAATAGAAGGAAAATAAAGGAATGCACTAGACTAAAGTGACATAAAAATCTTTTAAAAACTGTTGCTATACGATTGTCATCAAAATTCCAATATGTTTTTGTGACCAGGAGTAAAAAAAGAGACATATGAAACGAATGAGTACTTCCCGTTTGAAAAATGTTTAAGCATTTTAAAACTGAGACTGACTCCGGGGCTTAACTACTTATCAAGTTTTTATGTCACCATTGAGATACGTCATCACAAAATAATTAGAGATCTCCTAGTGGTTTATCGGGGAAAATGCGGAGTCAATTTGAGAAATTAGTGCTCTGCCGGCATGTTGCCAGATGGTTCAGTTGTTAGAGCAACTGGACAGAGACCAGGAGGTCCGTGGTTCAAATTCCGACCATGGCATTGAATATTTCAATCCGACCACCTCTTCAACCCTGCCCTACAACGGCTGCTGTGGAAGAAACAATTAATTTGTATAGTTCATACCAACAGTTTGGTAAGTTCCAGATTTTGGTCCTCCCGAGTGAGTCGAAAACCTCCAAACCGGCTGCGGGTGTTTTTGCACTAGGCGTTTGGACACATGATTCAGCACTGCTGCGCTTCTGACGCAATTTTTCTCTGTTCTGGAGGTGCAGTATTGAAATGACAGTGATATAATGTTGTTCATATTAAAAGTGATTTATTATTTTTTTTCTGTACTTATTCACAAAATGTCTTATGGCTCATGATGTTTTCTACTGCACATAACATAACTCCATGGCACGACAGCTCACGGGGAACCTTGGCCTACCGCCCGGCCGCTGCGTCCCCCATCTCGGTCCACTACAGACGTCATGGATGGGGTGCAGTATTGGAGGGTGAGACGTGGTCAGCGCCTCGAGTCCCCCCCGGCCGGTTAATGCGGTCCTCGCGACCTGGAGCCGCTACTTCTCCATCAAGTAGCTCCTCAATTGGCCCCCCAGGGACCTTACGAGGCTGAGTGCACCCCGGGCCAGGTCTCCCAGCGGGGGAAAAATCCCCACGCCAGTACTGGGGATCGAACCCAGGTCTCCCGCTTGGTAAGCAGCAACGCTACCACCGCGCTAAGGAGACGACCTTTCTACTGCACAGCATGCATTTATTTATGATGCGTATGTGCTAACTTAGTCAACTCGCCAAGGGGAAGTACGCTTTGCAGAAAGATTACGGAGAAAGAGTTATAGGGTCAATTTTTTTCGATTCAACAGCTGACGCCCGTAGATGCATGAATACAGCCCCCCACCTTTTAGAGAAGTAACATACAGGGAGTGTGATTTTGCCTTTTTTCAACAAGACTCTGCAACAGTTCATACGGCCAATCTTTCAATGAAAGCAATTTAAAGTGTATTTTAGGGCAGAATTATTAATATAGATTGTGGCTCCCTCGTCCCCCACACCAACCCAACACCCTGCGATTTCTATCTCTGAGGTAAATTAAAGTTCAAACCAACACACCCTGTAAAAACTAAAAAAAAAAAAAAATGTATCCCCAGGAAATTTCCAGCATTTCTCAAGGTGAACTACCGCGAGTGATGGATAGTTTCCTAAAGAGGTGTCAAAAATGTATGGACAACCACGGTAGCCAGTTACGGCATCTCCTTTCATAATGTTTTTAAGTAAAAACTTTAAAAGTACTTTTACAATTTTTGTATGTTTTCATCCGCGCCTTTTTTTGATAGCGGCAGGCGACAACGAGCGTCGATAGCGCGGGCAGGCAAAACACCGCTCAACCGGTTCGTGCTTTTTTGATTCGTTATCATTAGGATATGCGCTCTCATTCTACCCAGTTTCTCTATCTTTTCATTTCCAATCGTCCATATGGCCAGGAATCCTTGCCCTCCAGGGCTTCTTGGCACTTCTTAACGATGTTTGATATCGTGAAGAATGTTGATAATGTCTGCGCTATCACCCGAGTTTATCCAGATACTACAATTTATGTGGCACTTGCCTTTACACCCCTCTAGATGTGCCCTGATGGCATACAACTCTGGCTGGAATATTGTATCCAAGATCCCCAAAGGATATATTCTTCAGCTAGGCTGCCTTCAATAAACGCCACCTCATATCGCTGTTGTTTCCGTCGTCATTAATAATGTAACGTTTGCAGAGGATACTCCTCGAATGGAATTGGTAGTCAGTAGTGATAGATTCTTCTGTGGCTGTCCATACAGCAACTTTCCGGTGACTGTGAGAAATGTTTCTCTAAAATAAATATAATCATCCATCCATTCTGCCACACTGAGGAGCATTAATCTGCCGCCCAGGCGAGACATAAGCATGTCTTTCATGTTACACAAGGCACTTGTAAATTGCAATTATAAAGACAGAAGATGCCGGGGAAACAAAAAGACGTCAACACTGTTTGCATGTGACGTCAACCTGCAGCACAACTGCAGCGAAGATATTTAGGTGCTGCTTCATTTGATGCACTTCTATTGATATTAAGTCAGCCCTGTGGGAATTTTAGGCCGAAAGAGAGAAATTCATCAGCATTTCTTTTTAATATCATGTTAACCCTTAGAAGCACATTATGTGCCATATTTGTGTTTACTATATGTTGAGATATCACAAAACTCGGAGTGATCAAGTATAAGTAAATGCTTGTATTTTAAGGAGTAAACTTCAAAATATGTCAAAATTGTAGTTTAACTCTTTGTGCATTGCTATTTATTGGAATTACCTCTTTCAATTTGTTATATACAGAGTGCTACAGGTGAACATTTCTTAAATAAACAGAACAAAACTAAACATGAGGCATTCCAAATCTTATGAGAGCAGAGGAGCTTCCAAATTTTGATATAGAAAATATTTCCTCGGGACCCCTTATGGACCACAGGCCAACTTCAGAATTTTAAATAAAAACATTACACTTTTTATTCCCATTTCCCTCAATAAACTGAGCAAACTTACTCTAAATCAATGTTTCAGCTATTATGACGTATTTTACTGAGTTATACAATACGCAGTAGAAAATAGTAGTAAAGGAATAACGAAATAAATAAATGCCCGATGAGCAGCTTAAATTACTTTGTTGATGGTTCAAAGTAGCCTCGTCTTAACATCTAACTCGACAGATATTTTGGAGCAAATCGTGAGTTCGATAAATTCTTCTGCATTCACTTATAGTCTCGCCTGTCTAAGAATGGACACTGATGTTAAAAAAAAATAAGTAGCGCGTTTTACTGGTCTGTAATTGTATTAACACGCCCTGAGCATATCTGAAGACACATGCGTTTGAGCTGAACTATCTGACAGGCGTAAATGTATAGCAACGGTGTTTCTACAGTGAAACCAGCTTTATTTGCCACGTACTTTTGTTTCTTTTCTACGAACTAGGAGACTTGTTTTCTTTCCTTCCCGTTTTATCCAGTGTAATTGGCAGGCTGAGGGCAGCCCGAGGTGTGCTAGATGTGTCCCTGTTCTCGGAGAGAACTTAACCACGTTCTGACGGGATTGTGGGTTTTGCAGGATGGCGGGTGTGTTCTGGGGTTGTGGAGTGACAGGAGGAGGCAAATATTGCTCCTCGACGGTTGCCTTGATGGTGCAACGGCCCTTGTGCACCGCTGGTGTGTGTTAATCAAAATGTTTGTTTTGAGGTTTTAATTTTGAATCCAAGCAGCTCTTGAAGGATTATAAGGAGCTTAGCCGTAGCAGCTGTTGGTGGTGCTCCTTCATTACCGGGGATGCCCGCAAGCCATGCGGGGAAGCCGGTATCGCCTGAAGCGGCGGTTTGTGGAATCCTTTTTATCCTCATCATATGTAGGACTTATACACTCAGGACTTGAAGCGCGCCTGTTGAGGAGCAGAGACTCTGATTAAGAGAGAAGTCAGTCCCAATGCTTTCAATGGAAGTGAGGAAGTGGGTGATAAAAAATAACGGTAAATGGATAACAGAAAGAATGGTTATAGGGTAATTGATGAAATGAATGACGGGGGAAACCGCAGAATAGCAGAAAACCCGCCCAAGTTCCACCACCCCACCACAATCCCACATGCGGTCAAAACTCCGGCCTTCTAGATGACAGACCAGCGGTCTAACCATTCGACCACGGCGTCCCAACGAGACTATAATATTGAAATCGTAATATACTCTACACAAAACTCTACTACACTTCTAAATTTTGAAAAGTCAAAGTAAATAATCAACATAACTGTGAACAACGTCTTATTTTGGGAGTTGAGTTGGTTTTGAAACCGCAACACCTATATGGCTTCATTTGCTATTGCACTTCATCCCCGAGTTCCTGGGGTGTACTAATTTCAATTAAAACAGCCAATGTGAGCTCAATAAATCCTCTTAATTTTTTTAATAAAAGTTAATTAATATTTCGAAGGGAACCACGATATCATACAGAATTATCAAGATTTAATTTAAAATGCTGAGGTTGCCCTCCCTCGCTCCCTAAGGGATTCACTGGAAACATTTTCCGTATCACATTTTGAACCTTGCTGCATAAGATTTAGAATTGTAAACGTTTGTTTTTTTTTCTCTAATCATATAAGAGGTAGGCTACCTGTAAATTAAATTGAGTGTTATTTATGGCCGCTCTTTAACTTCTATGGTTTTCAGCATCCGATTCGATATTGGGCATGAAAAAGCGCTTAATTCTGCTCAGGCCTTTTTTTATCCAGCTTGAGCTAATGGCTTTACTTCGCTCTCAAAGGAAGTCATGCTAAAGATTGTTATACACCGGGTTTGAACCCGCGACCTTGGGAATTGAGGCTAGCATGTTACACTTAGACCAAAGAGGGCTACCTGTATATTAATTATACGAGCAATACTTGCGTTTTAAGTAATTATTTCTAAATGCTGCTTCATCATCCATTTTGTACTATTGATTCTAAGTAATGGATATTTAAATAATAAAAGAATATGTGAATTATAATTGTTTCTTCCACGCCAGTCGTGTGTAGGGCTGAAGTTGTAGAGGTAGAGTCGGATTCAGACTGAAACATTCAAAGCTATAGCCGGGATTTGAACCATGGGTCTTCTGGTTTTTCGTCCACATTCTGGCACGGCACTAAATTTCCCAACTGACTCGCATTTTACTCGGTAAAGTACAAGTCGTACACACGACTGGTGTGGAACAAAGTTTATGGTTGATATAAAGCCCGGAATTTGAGTACTTGTGGAGTTAGGTATGACATCTCAAAATAATTTTGAGATCTCCCTGTAGTTTATCAGGAAAAATGCGAGACAGTTAGAAAATTTAGTGCCGCCGGGCTTTTACCATGGTAGCTCAGTGGTCAGAGTAGTCTTCTTCCAACCGATTAGGCAATCCAAACCTTTCTCCCTCAACGCCGCTTGGCCCTCCTTCAGAACAGGTTGACTTGTATACGCAGTTTGTTAATTTAGTCCACCACGAGCGCGAATTGCCCTGGCATTAGAACTTAAGCATGTAAAGCAGAGAAGGCCGAGGGGTGGTGTCCGCCAGAAAATTTAGGGATCACAAGTTCTCAACTCAAAATGTCATTTGTCGCCTGTTATGTTTCATGTTAATTCCCTTCCCTTCAGTAACGTGGGTTGTCCACTACGTTTTTACGAACATAGCAAACAGGTGATTGTCATGAGCGGAGTCAGCAAAAAGATTCCGCCTTGCCATAAGTATTTTAAAGCGTATTTTTAATGTATTTGAGTGTGCATGTAGCATGTCTAGGATAATCAACTAACGGTATCTGAGGTTCATTTGGGCAACATTTATACACTGGAGCTTCACACATACTAGGTACACCAGTCATGGCATCCCATGATATGGCCGCGGTTAGAGCACTCGCCTCTCACAAAGATCCCAGGTGACCACATGTGGGATTTCTAGTGGACAAAGCGGCGCAGGGGCGGGTTTTCTCCGGGTTCTCCAGTTTCCCGCGGCATCGCATTTCACCGGTGGTGTTCAATCCTCATTCCAGGTATCATTGGTGTCACTGCCTTGGTACAATATGTACTAAAAGCGGGCGATAAACACTATAAAAATTCTCATTATACGGAGCGTCATTCTCCTTTTTCCTGCAGCTTCGAGTGTTGAGGTGGTAAAACTTTTCGGTGTCCTAGTGCTATTAGCACAGACGACCCTTGGGTGGTAGGCAAACTAAAGAATAAAACAGGAAATAGGGTTAAGCTCGTGACACTTAGTGACAACCAGGTATGCAAACAGGAATCGCAACTGAAGAGGCTAAAATTTCTATTCAGTTCTTCTTTTGCACCTGCGGTGGCGGTAGCAGTTTCGGTGGCTGTTGCGGCATTACTACTTCTTTCCTCAAAATCGGAGCGATTGTTTTTAAATGTCATATGTTCGCTTAACAGTCGAGTTGACTCAAAACTGTACCTATTAACGATAAACTAACAGGGAACATTTTTAATATCCGATATTGCAGTACAATTATGACGCTGTAGTAGCTTGTACAAGAGACGTGGAGATACGAAGATTAAGTACAAATCCATTGTTACAGTTACCAATTCTCTGCATTTGTGATATCAAACTATCAGACAGCCCTTCATCCACTTTGCGCAGATATAGTCCACGCTTGCTGAAATACAGTTATGATTTCAATATAGTAGGATTTGGGTTGTATTTGTCGTTGATCGTTTGTAAGGCTGATTGAGAATGGCTGTAAATCCAGATATTGCTCGAGGTTATACGTTCTCCTATCGCGAGTAGTTAAGCCTTGTATGAGCTAGAACAATGATGAAGCGATTTCCTCCATTGAGCAGTTGTATACCAGAAAAGCACCTCCCACTTGGGTGGGCATAACATGAGCAATCAGATGTTACACAGATACGCAGTCGAGGTAAACCTATCTAAAAAGGACCTGACCTCTGTTCTCTATTTTTCCTGTAGCTATACTACTATACTGTTTCAAATGTAATAGGAAGTCTTCAGTCCCTTTAGTATCATTAATAGTACGATTTTTGGCAAATTAAATGCGGTGTTTCTGCGTCTATATAGCTTCATTTTATTATAACTTTCGAAAGTATACACCCTATTTTTTTTATTCTTTAACTTATATAGTCACCATAAATTACGGTGACCATATCGGTGAATTCGACAACAATATTGATCGGTTAGTCGTTATAACCTCCACCAAATGCCGTACGATGTTTTTTAATATCGGGAAAGTTGCAAGAGTGCACTAGAAAAAGTACTATTTCCTAAACATATCTTTCTTTAAGAGATGTAGTAAAACACGAAGCTTCATTCAGGAGAAGCGTTTACATATCCAGAAATTAATATATTATTTAAACGATAGAGGTAAATGCTGTAGCACAACATGTTTATATTAGCCAATCTGAGGAATCATAATCGAGAGCTCCTTGGTTAGGTACCACAAAGTTTTCCTCAATTTTTATAAATGGCTAAATGGCGGAGCGTATCCAAAATTTATGTCGGGAAAATTTTCTTCCAAAATTTATTTTCCTAATGACCTTTCAATGCATTGCCCATATATAGTGCCCTGAATGCATTGTTTAGCACTATTGACATTTTAATAGATCATCATTATCTTGCGTAAGTAACAGCAGTTCCTGGATGTGATTTTTTTTCTTTTCTTGTAAAATTGGCATAGCTTGCCTTTAATTTTAACCCTTTTATTGCTAACGACCGATATATCCGGTCGTGAAAGTTCTATGTCCTCATTGATCGCCACATAATATCATGAATAGAATATTTTTGAAAGGGAGGACACAGAGAGTAAGAGTAGGTAAAGAAAGGGGTGTTGTAAGTTCGAGAGTGCCCTAAGGCTCGGTGCTGGCTGCTTTAATTTTGCTTATATTTGTTAGTGATATAACTATAAAAGTAAATGCCTAATAAGATGTTTCGCAGATTATCATATTATATACAATAAGATTCGAAATACCTTGAATGAGACCGCTCTTCAGGATGACCTAAATGAAATAAGTAGGTGGGCAGCCGCAAACAAAATGTCAATTAATACTGGAAAAAGTAAGTCCATTGTTTTTAGTCCAACTAAAGGGAAAGTTCTTCATAGCTGTCATATGGGCGGAAACGAACTCCACAGGTGGACAGCTGGATATATTTGTGAGTGTGCTTGTCAAGTAATGCCGGATGGGGGGATCAGATGAATTCTACATCTAGGAAAGCGCGGAAGACATTGCACTTCATAATGAGAATACTGAAAAAGGGGAGCGCAAAGGCCTGAGAAATTGCCTACAAGTCTTTAGTGCGGCCGGTTATGGAATATGGAGTAGCATGCTGGGACCCATGCAGGGTTAATCAAACTGATTCGTTGGAAAATATGCAGAGACGGGCTGTTAAATTCATAAAGAGAGGTAAAGATTTTGGACTTACTTAAGGTAGTAACTGCTTATAAACATGCTAGTAATTAAGAGAAATATTGCTATATTGACCAATAAATAGTTGTGTTTAAAATCATGTTATATATTATGTTGTATTGCTATTATTAATATGTTTTTACAATTATTAACTTGTATTAATATTATTAACGGTAAGATTATTATTGTAACCCAATTTTGTACATTTAACTCTGCCACCGAACAGTATTCCATTGCAGAGAATAAATAAACACATACATCCACGCATACATGCATACATGCATAAATACACATACATGCATACATACACATACATGCATGCATACACATACATGCGTACATACATACACATACATGCATACACATACACGCATACATGCACACATACATACATGCATACATGCATACATACATACATACATACATACATACATACATACATACATACATACACACGCATGCATGCATACATACATACATACATACATACATACATACATACATACATACATACATACATACATACATACATACATACATACATACATACATACATACATACATACATACATACATACATACATACATACATACATACATACATACATACATACATACATACATACATACATACATACATACATACATACATACATACATACATACATACATACATACATACATACATACATACATACATACATACATACATACATACATACATACATACATACATACATACATACATACATACATACATACATACATACATACATACATACATACATACATACATACATACATACATACATACATACATACATACATACATACATACATACATACATACATACATACATACATACATACATACATACATACATACATACATACATACATACATACATACATACATACATACATACATACATACATACATACATACATACATACATACATACATACATACATACATACATACATACATACATACATACATACATACATACATACATACATACATACATACATACATACATACATACATACATACATACATACATACATACATACATACATACATACATACATACATACATACATACATACATACATACATACATACATACATACATACATACATACATACATACATACATACATACATACATACATACATACATACATACATACATACATACATACATACATACATACATACATACATACATACATACATACATACATACATACATACATACATACATACATACATACATACATACATACATACATACATACATACATACATACATACATACATACATACATACATACATACATACATACATACATACATACATACATACATACATACATACATACATACATACATACATACATACATACATACATACATACATACATACATACATACATACATACATACATACATACATACATACATACATACATACATACATACATACATACATACATACATACATACATACATACATACATACATACATACATACATACATACATACATACATACATACATACATACATACATACATACATACATACATACATACATACATACATACATACATACATACATACATACATACATACATACATACATACATACATACATACATACATACATACATACATACATACATACATACATACATACATACATACATACATACATACATACATACATACATACATACATACATACATACATACATACATACATACATACATACATACATACATACATACATACATACATACATACATACATACATACATACATACATACATACATACATACATACATACATACATACATACATACATACATACATACATACATACATACATACATACAGTGTGACAGGAAAGAGTTTCCTGTCGTACTATATATACTCGTATTGGTCAGAACGCTCTCCTTCATGATCTTCAGTTTGGTTTCCCCCACTGCGATATTTGTAAACTTGCACTATAAGTTCTCTAAATGATACGTATTATAGCTTAGGTCACTTTATTTATGTGTACACGATTGTGTGTTTCGGTATTTACACAATAACCATTCCATTTTACATCTGGTATGTGCTAGTGTTGATTTTCTGTTGAGTGTCGTATGAATAGTTTGTCCTGTCCCGTCTTCACAGAAAACCCACGGGGGTCATGTTAACTATTAACAAGCTACCAGTCTTTTGAAAAAACAAACAAAAAGTTGTATACTTGCAGGGATACTGTTGCGGCCGAATCTGCACCACGTAGTTACTGGCTGAGCGATTGAATACGATCGAAAAGGTGAAAGGTCTTAGTTTTATACCTTCTGTTCCTTACAGTCCAGATGTCAAAAACTTATTTTCGACAAGCTACTAAGACAGAGTAAACCATAGAAATTATAAATGGACTAGTAGTTACAAAATTAAAACTTTTTATATAGATAATGTCCTAGCGACAGTTTTCAATCGAAAAGGAAAGTAAAAGGTGCAAAAGGACTATTAAGCATAATATAAAATTGACACAGAATATATAATTCATAGCAATACAATAAAGACCGGGAAAATGCTAAAAATGGTTAAACAAAATATTTCGAAGAAGAGAAATTAAACCTCTTATTGCAGTCCAGCGATTTATTACTTTCTCTATATGTACTATGTACACAGTGTATAGAGAAGGTATTGTATTGCACCCAAAAATTCGGTATCGAGATTGCACCGAAGACACATGTTTTGTTACCCCTGAGTCCAAAAAAGGATTTCTAGAAAAATGTTTGTATGTGTGTCTGTCTGTGTCTCTGTGTCTGTCTCTGTCTGTCCATCTGTGTGTGTCTGTGGGCAGCATAGCTCAAAAACTAAAGGACCGTTAAATACCAAATTTGGTATTTAAGTTTGGTATCTTCCAAGGATGCGACACGAAGTTTTCAAGAAAATCCCGTAACTCCCAACTACCCTTTACAAGGAGGATGTTTTGAAAATTTTGATTTTCTCAACAATGTTTTTAACGATTTTAATTAAAATGTCTTATATTTAAAACATTTTTGTGAAAATTAAGATTTATATCTTCAATTTTCTGGGAATGTCATAAGACTTGTTTATTGTAGATGAGTTTTGCGGAATATTAAATAACTGATAAACCGTAAGAGATAGACAAAAGTGTACTGTATAAAACATGTAGAGCTAGTTAAAACACAAAATTTATATTATGTACATTCTTTTCGTGGGCTTTCCCGGTTTTGAGATTTTTTTTATTAGTTTCAGCTTTATAATGTTTATAGTTTTCTCATACGGGAAGTTGTCAACTCCTGTCCATACAAACAAAGGTACTTCAATCACATAGCAACCAGCTTTTAAAATATTTGACTATCGATTCAGCCTATGGTACGTACTCCCTTCTGCTTACAAGGAAGCAGGTAATAACATCCTTTCTGTCAATTTTTTTATTAATTAGTATTAAGTAAATAGAAAAATAAACTTTTTTTAACAATAATTGATTGCAGAAATATAGAGAAATCGTCTGAATGGAACACATCAGATTTTTTTTATTATTATTTTTCCCTTCTTCAGTCGAAATGTTTTCCAGGTATTGAAAGGAATGATGCCCTGAGGACCAGCCATCAGACCGATAACTTCTATGGTTTTTAGATTGTATTTTGCCTTGCAATATGGATTTGGCATTATGGGTGTAAACATCATTTTTCTCTTTGTTGACCTGGATTTTGTGGACTGTTTTGAAGACTTTTTAGTTGTTCGTTTACAGTTTGTCGGTGATCGTTGAGCGACTTTTGTGATGGCGACATACTTCTCCACGAGGCCAGGATTCCAAGACGCGTGCTAGACTTTCTATGTCTTAGTGGTATCGCTGACAGAGGCTGTTATCTTGGGATCAACCCGGTATGGAACGCAGTAGCTTTGGGAACATGGTTGTAGTGTTTGCAATAAGAGGTTTTCAGCTGGAAAATGTTGAAAACCAACCGAATACTCCAAAATCTTGAAAAAATGCAAAGGAATGGTGACCCGAGCTCCAGCCATAAGACCGATTACTTCTAAGGTATATTTTGCTTTGCAATATGGAAATTGGTATTGTGGGTGTGTAAATATCCCTTTTCTCTTCGTCTACGTGAACTTTGTGGACTTCTTTGAAGACTATATAGTTGTTCTTCCAGGTTGTTGGTGACCATTGAACGATTTTTGTGATGGCGAGAGTTGCGTAAAGCTTCTCCATGAGGTCAAGATCCCAAGATGCATGCAAAAGTTTCTATGTCTGTGTAGCATCACCCAGAAATGGAACGTAATAACTTTGGGAACATGGTTGTTGTAGTGTTTACAATAAAGAGCTGTCAGCTGGAAATTGTTGAAAACCAGCGGAACACTCCATAACCTTGAGATAACACTACAATTTCATCTCGGTGTCCCAATTATCGTTTTAGAATGGGACTTGCTTTGAAAATAAAAACGCGCGTGTTTATACGTGACTGCGAATATAAAATGACATAGCAGTTGTTGCATGGTAGCCGAAGTTGCTGAATGGCTGTCCTCTACAGTGAACACATCGTCTAGTGACACCGTGCCTTATTTTGTTTGTACATTACACAGGGAACCAGGAAGGTATGAATATGAATGTGTACATAATGCACAGGCACGCATCAATGCCTCGTGGACGTGGGGCTGTTTCACACGCGAAGGAGTTTTCGCATTAACAGGTGTAGCTCGTCACCATCATCAAAATCATCACCCTAGTGAACAAGCGCCTCGGCTTACCACAACATTAACATTCGTTCTGTTACAGCCATAAATTGAAGCATGAAAACAGAATCCGTATTGGAATCCCGATGTGCGCGTTGCCGGAAATTAATCTGGAGGGACTTTTATTATCTTTATTCAATGCTTTTGTGTATCCAGGCTATGCTGCAATACAGCAGTCGCTTGCTTTTCCGTACACATCTGACTTTTGTATATTGGTTTTTACATCTCAGGAAGTTTCCGCACGGAACGCTTAAAATACAGAGTAATGGGTTTTATCATAAGTAATATAACAAGAGCTGCAACTTTTATCGATAAATTTTATCTAAACAAAAGTTGTAGCTCGAGTTGTATTTAATAAGAGACTATTTCATGAATAAAATGACAATGGTTAGCCTATACGGACACGAATAATATTCCTAAAATCCCATTTTTTTTACGTATATTTGCACCGAAATCACTGCAATTTGATGTCCATATCATAAATCATGGCCTCGTTGCTTACAGAATAAGTTGAACTAGTTCCACATGCTCTCTATGTTGTTTTTAGTATTCTGCGGCTATGAGTTTTCAATTAGTATGTATTTCAGCGATAGTCCTTTCCCCAAAACGTTTTGGAACCTCTGCCATTATGTACGAGAATATCACTGCACACTGATACTATTATTATGAGACGAACATTAGTTCTGAGAGAAAACAAATGCACATGGGTGCGATAAACTTAGAAAAGAATTGCATATGGGTTTGATAAAAAGCGATTAAAATGCAGAGATAATGAGTTCCGATTGGTTCGAATTTTACGCGCCAATGTACTGGATTGGACACTTCCTACGATCACGTGTCAAAAACGAAATAATCATTTTAATAATTTATTGCTGGTTGTAAATGTAAAATTCCGGTTACAATTACTATTTTCAAACCCAACTTTCCAAGTAAAACTTTTCCACCCAACATTCAAATTTCCGCATTAAACGTAGATAAAGTCCATTTCTTCTTCCCAAATAAATTTATAATGTTTAAATTCATGTTAATATTTGCAAGTATAGACGAGTGCACTGAAAGTGCCCAAACCTTTAGTTTCGTTTAGTATAATACGTCTTTATTTAAAGTTGCCAGAAACTTCTATCTTATTCCACACCAGCCCGGTGTAAGCCAATCTCTTATTCCACAGAATTCAAGCCTAACACGCACGCACTGTCTCATGAACAAAGATCAGACCTAGGCGAGTGGCAAAACGGGATGATTTAAGAAACATTTTAATTGAGGGGCTAGAGGGTATATCTCACACTGGGGGTATAGACAACCCCATGGATGAGCCCGTCTTGTAATGGTTTAATTTCAAAAATCTGGCAGTTAAACAATAGAAAAACTTTAAGTTAAGTTTTACAATTATATTGATAATCTTGTTATATAAATGCCTTGACAAGAGTAAGTGTTTTACTATTAAAATCAACTAAAAATGAAATACTACAGCCGTGATTTAATTACGGTTTTCCCACTCTCTGTATAGTTTCTCTAACCACTCAGCCAAAGGTACTGAGAAAATATGCCGGTATGAGACTCAATCCGCCAATTGATTCGTGTTTTTTATCCGGTCAACCAACCGGTATGTCTCACAACTTCTGAAAGCGTTTTAAAGGAGACTTGCATAACGTAAGTACTTGGTATCCGGATAATATTCACATAATTATGTCAACTATTAGGTAATTGTATTATTACATTGGTAGTGCTGTTGTATTAACGCCCTAGCAAAAGCATATGTTTTATTATTAGAATCAGCTGAAAAATGTAATGTCATATCCGAGATTTGAGTACAGTTAGACCGCTCTCCATGCTGTTTTTATACAGTGCTTAACGCCCGCTTGTCCTACATATGGCACCGCAAGCGATGACACTGAGGATACATGGAATGAAGATGGAGCATCAGTGGAATGCGATGGCGGGGGAAGCCGGAGAACTCGGAGAAAAAACACGCTCCTGCACAGCTTTGGCCTCTACCACAAATCCTTTATTTAATCACCTGGGATCGAACCCGGGCCACCTTGGTGAGTTCCATGCAGTTGCTCTAATTGGGCTATTGTGACAGCATGCATAGCATTTTTCAGCTGGTTCTAAAAATATTTTAAGTGAAGTGCTATAATCAGATATGCGGTGTGGCTGGGCGTGTTAGACGCGGTTTAGTATTTTGTTGCCAACTTAAAACAATGTTCATTATATCGGCACCATTCAAAGTACTTCAGTACACCTATATTGCTCTTTTAAACCCTAATTAAGCTATTCACATATATTATTAATTTGCTAAAGGTTTGATCCTGTATATCGCTGAAAAATAACAATTATGTATTCATTAAGATGTAGCGGGTGTTTTCATACTACTTCAAAATATATATTTAAAGCTACAGGTAGTAATGTAAATATTATGTCTGCATTATACAAAAATATTGCCTAAAATACACAAACACAATATTTTCCAACGAAAGAAAGTGACAATTTGCTTACCTTAAGGGAACTGGGCTGTGACAATAATCAGAATTTTACTCAATAAAGTAAAAATAACTTCCATTAAATATTGTTTTTGGAATATTTATGTTATCTTGAGCGTTTCAAACGAGTTTTGTACATGCTATAATGCATTAAGAGGTAACCAGAACCATGTATATGGTTATTTCTCTACGCATCCCGAATATGCTAGAACTCCCCGAAAAATTCTAGCTGCTATTTAAGAGAACGCAATTGCAAGTGGGATAGAGAGTGCAATAGAAAGTGCTGCCCTACGAGTGGATTTGTAGCGATTGTTGTGAGTATATTGAGGGATGCTGCAGGAGTTAAACAGCCTTATTTTCTATCCCCAGCAACTGAAACAGGAGAAAGCGGCTGCTTTGCGCGTATTTCATTACACCGTTATGCCACGAAAATTGATGAATCGACAAGTGAGAACTAAGTGAACTAACAGTGAAAGTTGAACTAGATCATTTTTGTGAAATAACAGTAAGAGCTTTACGAAAATATAGTAGAAGCTGGACAAAGTCAGAATGTGCTAACAATAGGATGTTTCAAGAACGGACACGTGAAAGATACCATAATTGTATCTCAATGCTAATTACATTTCTGTTTGAGTTTCGCTTACATATACTCATTTAACTTAAACACATAATTCACAAAAATGAGTTAATGAACTGTTTATGATTTTGCCGTTGACATAGGTTATATTTTCCATATAACGGGCTAAAATTGTCTAATTTCATTTAACTATGCTCATCTATATATCGTAAGAATATTTGTTCCATAAATTAGATACTTTTATTCACTTTAATGTGAAAAAACTAACAAAGTGGTCATAATAGTAAACCTCAAAATTAATAGTGCCCAAATAAGTGGAATCCATGGGGTTACAAAAACCAAAATGAGGAAAAAGATAAAAATGTGACGTGTTTCATTTGAAAAACTATTTACTTAATTATTCACATTTTAGTGCTTAAAAATTCAGAAAGGTAGCTGTGCTAAATTTATACTGCACAAACATTAAGAGAACATAACATATGTATTTATTTTCAACAAGCATTGCGTTTAAGGAATGTGCAGATGAAAGTTCCAAAATTTCTAATCTTACACCACATAGACTTCTATTAGAATAATACATGGTAATAGAGTATAAAACGAGTACTTTACAAGGCATTAGAAGATAACCATTATTTTAAGCTCCTCTGTTTGCTTAATCAAAAATACAGTGCCAAATGATACTTGTTAGTCTCTTCTCTGAGCCCTGAGAGCTGAATTCTAAGTGTTTTAACTAATATTCGAAATTATAATTTGTTTCTTTATTTCCTAGTTTCTCGGGGAACACTACCACGTCTGATGACTGGCTTCCTTAAAACTTTCAATATTGAGAAAAATAGATATATGCCACTGCTGTGATAGCACTAAAGGGTTCAATTCTATGTATAGGAGTCAGTCTTTAGGCCCATATTTTTATAATCCCATCAGTTTACTTGTTTATTAATCTTTACTATTTTATTCCTGGTTGGATATTATTACACTGTTATGCTGATATTCTGTCATATTGGTATTCTGTTATAAGCTACTCGTACAGACTTCAGTTCCTTCATTTTCTAGGTTATTATTGTAATACCATAAAATGTAGATTCCGGTCTTGTAGGCCGTAGTCCAACAGATGAAAATTCATCCGACGTTTTGCCCATAGCTTTGTTGATCTTATAAATGACCAAAGAAATTATGAGCGAAATTTCAGTTGAACTTTCATCGTTTGGACCTACTTGCCCGGAGTCTACATTTTATGGTATGAACACCGGCCGTGAAAGCCTAGTAGCTTTATTATTGTAGTGTTATAATCTGAATGTTCGTTATTGTTTGATATGTCTATGTTGTTTGTTTGCTCCTTCTTCTTATAAAATAATTATATAGAGTAACAGCTAAATTGCACCCATACATATCCCTAAAGATATGCTCATATCTCAGTTTTTTGTGTGTTATTACTTGGATGGTGACTATCACTTTTTACATAACTCAGTCACCTTTACGTGTTTATAAGAATATGTTTTACTTAGTTCAGCAATGACTATGAATATAAGGCTTGGCAACAAAAATATTCTTCAAAAGCTATATTGAGTATCATTATTTGAGTTTTAAAGCTTCTCATACAAAAACCCAGCATTATAATTAAATTCAGAGACAAAAATCTTTCTTTGTATGTGTTTGTTGAGACGTCACCAACCTCACATAAAGAATAATATATTTTTAGCATAAACATTTTTCAGGAAATGGGAATAGCTTTAGGAAGAATCATATCAGAGTAGGAAACATTGAATAGAGGCGATGTAATTACATGTCTGGTCTAATGCATATTCTGATAAACCATATGTAAATTACCAGAGCTAGGGAGTTCGTACCGGTTTCCTTATGCAGAGTAAGAGATGCTAGGCTTGGCAATACCTTGCGGCGCTACTTGCGCGAGCAAAGGTCAACGTATAGTGCAACCCATTACTGCAAAACAGCTTTCATTGAGTAACACAGAACAACGTCGGTAAGAAGGAAGGCGTTCGAATATCATCTTCGTTCTGCTCAAATGTGAGAAAAATTAATTTGTTTTACAACCATGGTAAGTTTTCTAGCAGTGTGTTTATGTGCTGATTTAGTTTGTTAAGAAAGTTACCCACAACTATCACACTGTTACAGTCCAGATGTATGGAGCTGAACTGAATCTGAGCGGCGTGTGGAAGAAATCTCAAGACGGTTCTACTAATCCACGAGTATTCTACCTGAAATAAAGACGAAAATGAAAAGTGTAACTGAAAAAATGCAGGGTTCAGTGTGATGTATCGTATACAAGCTGTACTTTTAGATACTAAAACGGAACTGATAAAATATTTCAAATATGCCCCGATCACATCATGCGAAGTGAAATAACTTTTTTGCATTATTAATTCTGTTTGTTGGAACGTAGAATGAGGTTTTCATTTGAAATGCTTCACAAGTACATATATTTTTCAGTAATACGGCTGCAGATGAATAAAGCTTTCATTTTTACCTAGTAAGGATCTGAAGATATTTAAGAAATTAATTTTATTATTTGGATATTATTTAACATTCGATCAGTAAATGTTTCAATCGCTGTTATAATTGCTTGGGCGTTTTCGTAATGTACATATATAGAAATCAGTTAAGTCACCCTTATATATATATGTAATAATTTGTATGTTGTACATAATTATCTAATAGGTGTGCTTATATGAATGTATCATAAGTAATTTCTGTTCTCTAGAAAAAGTACGGTTTACTTGACAACAGGTTTGTTTACCTCCCCCCCCCTGCGTTCTTATCAATGTTTTGTTTTTATGCGGCGAGATGGTCGGTCGCAAACTATATAAGGAACGGCACACGGTACGAACTTCCTAGCCCTGGTTATTACTTACTGAACATTACATTTCTTTAGAAGTTGAGTTTCTTTCTGAAATATAGCAATTATACAACACAACTAACATGCTACAGATGTTTACGTTGTGAAATGCTAAACATTCACAACTAATTTCTCTCCTTAGGCTCTAGGATTTTAAGTTATCCGATTACCTTTCTCGTCTGGTAATAAAACTATTTGTGATGTCCGTTTAAGATATAACTCCGCTTAAGGAGCGATGTCAATTTTATTACCATACAAATGGGAATTTGCTGTGTAAATCTCAGCACTTAAGAGCACTTACACGAATGAATAGACTTCACAACCGGGAATTTCTGGAATACAGAGGTAAAGCGTTTTCTGGCGAAGAAATTGAGTAGCATTAGCTTTTTGTTCGTCTGCTGAGATACAAAGCATGCTTTATACTAAACATTATATGCCATTGTGAATACGAACATACATCTGGACATGTATACTCAGGAAGTAAAATAAAATCATATCAGGGTATTAAGTCGTCGGTGTTCTCTGAATCGCAAACATTTTTCGTTTCACGCTTTCGGACATAATACTTGCAGAGATGGGGGACGGATGTTTACGTCACACAACAGTGGTCTTATTTAAATAAAATAAAGCTCAGAAATTTTAGTTTTCCTCTTTTGTATTTCTGATGATAATGAAAGCTGAAATTAAACCCCAGGCCTCTAACAGGGAAACATTTTCAGATGTGGCATGGTATTCGTAATATCTCCTTGATCAGACATTCCCAAACTTAAAATATATGCTTTGAGGTATGCTAAAGACAAAACTAGCATTTTGAAAAGAAGTTTTGGTGCGTCTGTCTTTCTCTGAATAGCATAAATTAAAATGATAGCCAAATTTGATATTTAAGTTTAACATCTTTCAAGGATACAACATGACATTTTTCCTGCACCCCAAACTATTCCTTTTGCATTCCTACAACTTTTATTTAAACACCATGTGCTTAAGGTATTTTTATGATAAATGAAATGTATATCTTGAATTTTTTTGGGGGAATACTTCTGAAGTCCTCTTCATTCTTTTTTGTACCTGGTAAACATAAGGCATTTACAAAATGTTACTATACAACAATGTAGCTCTCCTTAAAACATGTAATGAATGCCACATTCAGGTTTTTGAGTTAACTCTTTCCGAGATATTCCTTGT
The DNA here is from genome assembly GCA_030762935.1 of Hymenopus coronatus. Classification (NCBI taxonomy): domain Eukaryota; kingdom Metazoa; phylum Arthropoda; class Insecta; order Mantodea; family Hymenopodidae; genus Hymenopus; species Hymenopus coronatus. Next base: position 64,998,419 of record CM060900.1, read on the forward strand.
TATTGATATGGTTTTCAACGTTTATATTTTTCTCACATAGGAAGTCACCATGGGTCTTTTATTCTTTTTTTTTTTATTCCCAATCATGCAAAGCTAATGGATTTTCAAAGATATCCCATTGAAACTGCTCTTAAAAGATTTGGTTATCGTTTTAGCTTAGTTTGTTCCTTTGTTTTACTATACCTACAAGGAAATAAGTAAGAAGAGTGTGTTAATGTTTAGGCTGACTAGTATTAAAAATATATTGAAAAGTAAGCTTTTGTGGGAATATTTTATTGCAGAATAAGTATAGAAGGTCAAGTGAATGGAAATACATTTTAATGTAGTAGTTTTTCAGTAAAAACTACTGAAGTATCGAGACTTTTGCTTTAGTTGTAGTTTTGATGTTTTGTGCCCGCACCACAGATGTATCTCAGTCATAGTATTATGCGCTACACCGTACTTCATTTTAGAAAGCAGCATTGTTTGAGATGAGTTCAACCGAACCTCACTCTAAACACAAAGGTCACAGCCAATGTGGAAAGAGAAGGCGCTGGTTGACGCTTTTTCGCACGTGTGGTTATCCACCACGCAATAAAGCCAGAGGGCATTAGCTGCACATGAGAAGCTTAGAGTAAAATGATAATTTTCAGATCCAACCGATTTCCCTGTAAATATTTTTAGCCTACAGTTTTTCAATGCGCTGTAATCTGTACGCCCAGAGGTATCTAAAACCCTGCCGTGACCGAGTGGTTAGACCACTCGCCTCTCACCTAGACGGCCCGGGCTCGATCCAAAATGTCGCCATCTTCATTCCATATATCATCAGTGCGGTGCCACAGTTAGCAAAAAGCGGGTGTTAAACATTATCCCTTCCCCCCAAAAGCAGCTATCTACCCAAGAGGCTACTAGTATCTGGCTACTCAGTGAATTATTCAGTTCGGAATTCAGGATATTTTGGAATTAATTATGGAGGCCACAGCTGCTTTACTTGTTGCTTTAATTCAGTGGTCTTTATCATCAATGGTCATATCTGGGGCTTTGTCTTGTGAAGCTGTAGGTTCATAAACTTGTATTACTAAACACTCTCACATTCATACTTCCAGACTCTATGGGGATAGGAAACAATTCTGGTTAAAGAAAAATTTCCCGCCTCAGCCGGGAATCGAACCCGGGACCTCCGGGTGATAAGTCAGCTCACTCGCCACTCAACCACGGAGGAAGCCTAGGGATTAATCTTATATATTGTATTGAAAGCTTCAAATGTAAGTGTTGATATGAGTCAGTTTTCCTATCCTATTTTAGGGGTTATTGTTACACTTAAATCTCGAATTAAAGGCACAAAGAAGTGCTTTGTAGCAATTTTGATAAAACAGAATTAGATTTTGGGGGTTTTCTACAAAAATGCACCATAGTTTGAAGTAAAGTTTTGAAAGGTTTTATTACTCCTAAGGCGGATGTAACACATGCTACGGACATTATTTTATAGCTTTGCACTTGTTAAATGACCCACTGTCATATTTTAAATATATTTTCTCGGGTTCAATTTTTTTATCTTCCATAGTCATAATCTATCTATCCCCACAAATATATAGCTCAGTCTGAACCTTTTTCCTGAAGCCATGAAGAATAAAAGTCTGGTCGGATTTTTAATGCTGCCTGCACATTAGTTTTAAAACATTTATTAGTATGGTCATGAGTTGTTTTTATTTATTTTTTGCCGGTGTTTCCATTCTGTGATTACAAATAATTTTTTTACAAAATACTCTCCAGTTTGCGGAAATTTGAAACATTATTTGCAACAAAGGTATTAAGGATGTAATTTGAAAAAAAGGATGCATGAGCTCAATGTCTGTAAGAGAGGATACATTTTTATTTTAGTAAATTAAATGGAAGAAATTAATATACCCAGATTGAAAAAACATATTTGAACGAAACATGGTATGAATGCTTGTTTTGTAGTGAGTGGTGCCTATACGAAAAACAAAGCAATAGCTTTAATACTTCAGAAAACCACTTTCATCATTTCGGTATTCACTTAAACTGAATCTTCCCTTGTGATGCCTAAATAACAAAATTCACATACAGATGTCGCCTATGCACTTTATGTTTAGAGGTTGAAAGGAGTACTGGATAATTATTTAAAAGAGCAGATTTACAGGAGGTAAGGAAATATATCTGAAAAAGTTCGGTGATATATACAGGTTGTTTCAAAACGACACCAAACGAAGATACCAGTCGATTAGCTTACACTTTGACTTGTCCGAAACTTGATGTCGCAACTTTCGAACTCTTCTATTTGAAGTTTAAAGATAGCACACATTTTACATAAGGCAGAACAACGGTTGCCATACGCCACGGAAACAACCTCAGAGCGTGTTATACGAAACAAACAACAAAACCCACATGCTACGTTTTCCATTACTAAGGTGACCAGTGCCGCGCCGGTGTGTCTATCAAACCACTCCTACACCACGGGACTGGGACCTTCGCTACCAACCGGCATCTCTATTGTAGTGGGCCAGGCACGTGCCATTTGGTTATGTACGACAGCCTAATCCATGGTGATTTTAGAGCTGAAAATTATATTCACGTATCAGGTACAGTGTGACCAACAAGGTCCACATTTTCGTTTGGTGTCGTTTTGAAGCACCCTGTAGTTATTACTTTGCCAAATGTTTTTACGTCTCTGGAAGTAAATAAAAATAAAACTGATGTAATCTAAATAAACAGACTGAACAAACAATTCCAGCCAACGTCAATACATGTTGTGTATTGCCCTGTTTTGAAATGTCTAACTCTTGGATAGAGTACAAAATCCGGTGTACGGCGTCTCCGCCGACGCCCACACGGTCTTACGTAAGAGCCTGCTTCACTTAAACGCCTCTCCAATGAAGGAATCCACTGTCTCCCTCGTCGAGTGGTCATCGAGTTGACTTCTCACCCGGAAGTCCCGGGCTCGATTCCCGGCTGTGGCTGGAAATGTTTCTTTAGCCGGAATCATTCCTTGTGCCCCCACAGAGTCTGGAAGTATTATGTGAAAGTTAATGAGCGTGTGTTTACAGAAAAGAAAATTATTAAACCCCCAACGTTCAAGACCCTATAACCAACGAGCTGTTTCTTAAGTTAAAGCTCCCGATATGACAATAGATGTTAAAGGGGGCTATATAAATGAAACAATTAAAAAACTATACAGAAAACATTCTGTGGGTTTGGTGGTCCTATTCAGGTGACGTTGTTGAGAGACCGGTTTCCCCGTAGATGAAAAGCAGCTCGACATACTCAGCATTTGGTGTACAGCTGCCAATCTTCACTCCCATATAACAATACCAAAACAAATCAGTATTTAGTGTATGAAAATATTAAGCAAAATAACACCTTCGTTGGCTGTAGGCATCATGTAACAGCTAATTCATTTATGACACCCATAATGCGTTTTTAAAATCACCTCTGAAAACGAATTGACGTCTAATACTTTTCCTGCAGTCTGTCTTCTTTCTATTCAGGAGACACTAGCGCATAGATTTATAATTAAAATATGATTACATGGTAAAAATATATTTACCACCGAGCTTTGTAAGACAACCGAGCATCAGAAAATCAAAGTGCGGAAAATGTAGAATGAAAAAGCTGTGCTGAACAAAGCATTTTGAGGTTAGGAGCAAAGATCAAAGATGCAGCATAATACAAACTGAAGCCCTATATGAATTTAAATGAAATCGGACTTTATAAAACATCTCCATTGTTAGTCAAGATAAAATTTAACCTACACATAAGTGTATACTCACGATTTGAATTAATGAGCACGCTACTCAAAGAAGCTAACCATTAATGGCGAGTAATCAGGGACGGGTTTTAGTTTTGACACATGTAGCTTTGTAGAAAACTACTGCGACACTTTGTGCCGGTCTTCAAACTGTTTATTGTGGTCACATTCTGATCTACAAATTTCAGTTGCCTCTTGATAGCTTTCTATGATTGTTTATTTTTTGTTGCAGAAATAACCATGATAGGATAACGTAGAAGAACATTTGTGTCGAGATTCTATATATTATTGTACAGATTCTCAAAAATGTCACTTACGAGCACAGCCGCCTTCATTATGACTTGCTCAATAACTGAATAACTATCACAATAATGCATACCTTAAATGCCAGTTCTATAGCTAAGCAATCAGACCTATAAAGCAGCAAAGGCGGAGCAATTTGCTCTCTAAAGTATACTCAAAGCTTGGGCGGAGAAAGCAGTCTAATACCACAACAGAATAAACAGTGGACCATTAGAGGAGTGTAACATTCTATTGTCTCTCAGAGTGTGTGGTAGTTGTGCATCCACTCTCAGTGTATTATGAGTTTATGGGGAGGGAAATGGAAGGGTTAAATTCAATTCTAGCAAAGCAAGCACAAAATTAGTGTACAACCGGACAAAAGAGTAAGCATTAATTTTAGTGTTTCTACTAACTCAAAAATAATATAAAAAGTTCCAAATATTATAATACCTATACAAAATTTGGGTGTTTAATAAACAAATGAGGACCTGATTGGAACCATATTAAGTGCAGAAAAATGGATATTAAGATGTATAATGTGGCAACAATGCATCGCGAAGTATAGGTAAGTTTCTCTATTTGAGAATCTAGTGTAACATGTAATTCCAGCTCTATACAAATATCAATAACGTGGACCTCTGCGTGCACTTTGATATTTTCTCTTACTTAAAGAATCCTAACTACAGGGTTGGTAATATTCTCCATGTTCTAATGTAGAGTTTCAGTATAATTTGTTGTTATGGCATTATAGAGATAAATGAAGTGTTTACAATATTTTAGGCTGCACTTAAAGTGTGTGTCTACTTTTTACTAATATAAATTCCCTCTAGTTAAGGTTTTTCCAGTTTTACTCCTCCTATTCCCATTTAAAGGATTATTTTTTATATAATATACCTATCCCCAAACTATTTTCAAAGCCATACTCTTAGCAAGCAGTCTGTTCTTCCACTCATTTTCCTTTGCCAACTATTCCTAAGAGAGCTAAATTAGTTATTTGGAATATTCATTCTATATGATTCAGCCTTCCCTTTATCCAGATTTTAAGGGCTTCCAGGCGTCTTTCCTTACTTTGTCGCAGCATTGTCTTTGTGCCCTACACAGTGCCCCACCACACACTAATATTTTAATTACTTTTTCTTCAAGGATTTTCAGGAAGCTTCTCTTTATTCTTTAGTTTTAATCCTTGGCTTCTTATTACTCCTTATGGTGCACCCCACTTTGTAATTCAAAAGCGAAACCTCTCGGATTTTCTAACCATATAGAGTTAGATTCTATTACAATGCTCCTTAGTTAGTTAATTCCTGTAGCTCCTAAGTGGAGCATTGTGCTTCGTTACATGTTTCCTTGATTGGATTTGAGTTTCTAGTTCGTGAGTTTGCCGCTATACGCCATGGTGATGACGGAATGGCTCGTCGCTCAATAGATGGCACTGTAGGATAAAATCACGACTTGAGGACGCAAAATAGCGGAATTTTGTCCCGAAACATTCTTATTTTTTTCCAGTTATGGGGTTCTTTTACGTGCAAATGAACATTATACGAGACCACTGGCTTTACTATTCTTTCAAAGGAAGCCATGCTAAAGATTCTTTTTAAATATTTGGTAGCACGGTAACCACTACACCACGGAGGGCAACTATTCATGTTCCTATGGATATTTGAATCTCTGCTACTTAAACTTTCTCCTTAAGAAGTTTGCCAGAATGTCATTGAACATTAACATTTCTAGCATGAAATAGATATCAAATGTGAATATACAGAGTGTTTCAAAACGAAACCAAACGAAGATGTGGCCATACTGTACGTGATACGTTAATATAAATTCGGCACATACAAAAACTGTCATAAAATCACCATTGATAAGGCAATCGTACATAACCAAATGGCACGTGCCTGGCCCACTCCAAGAGAGATGCCGGTTGGTAGCGAAGGTCCCAGTCGCGTGGTGTAGGGATGGTTTGATAGACACGCTGCCGCGGCACTGGTCACCTTAGTAATGGAAAACGCAGCAATTGGATTTTGTTGAGTGTTTCTACAACACGTTCTGAGGTTGTTATGTAGCGCATGACAACCGTTGTTCCTTCACTACCTAATCCCAAATGTGTGCAATTTTTAATCACACATAAAACTTTGTAAAGAAGAGTTTGAAAGTTTCGCCATCAAGTTTCGGACAAATCAAAGTGTAACTAATCGACTGCTGTCTTCATTTGCTGTCGTTTTGAAACAGCCTGCATATATACTTTTATTACTCATATTCCTATCACCCGTTTTCCGACTTTCTACAAACGGACAGTATTTTACATTTTATATACTTGAAAGATTTTAATCGTCCATGATATAGTCAAATACACATTCACCAGTATTTGTTAAGCTAGCCGATAAAGTGTTCGGTGAAGGGTTAAACATGTGATTCTGGAAGTAATATTGGTTCACAACAAGACACCTTCAAACCTGGGATTTAGTTAATAGTTTACAATGGCTTGCTAAAACTACTCGTGTATTTAACTAGAAACAGTAAAAATGTATAGAGTGCAATAGACACCCAGTGTATCAGTGTTAGCGCATGCATTTCTACTGTAACTAGACATTAATTCTAATCTAAGATCTATTGTAATACATAGTTATTTTATCACGTGTAACTTATAACATTATTTTAGGAAATTGCATCATTCATAATGCCATAAAATATTTCTGGTTGCTTCATATTTTTGTATTCGGGAAAACGCTTGCGATTATTACTTTGCGATTGATGTTCCGGATATTATTATTATTGTTGTTATTATTATTGTTATTATTATTTTTTTTTTTTTTTGTAGCTTAACGTCCTTTAACCTGGTTTGGTCATATCGGACGATGAATGCAATTGATGATATGATGCTCAAATGATCTCGGGGTCCATGGAGCTTAAAGTTACTCGACATTCGTCTTCTCAGGATAAGGGAAAACCCCGAAAAAATCCTTACCCGGGTAACTCACCCTAAGCGAGATTCGACCTTCTGAACGTGAGGCAGATATGTTACCACCACGCTACCCAGGCGGGCTTTATTATTATTATTATTATTATTGTTACTACTATTACTAATATTATTATTACTAATATTATTATTACTACCATTATTATTACTACCATTATTATTATTACTTTTATTACTATTATCGTTATTGTTGTTATTATTACCATTTTTATTATTATTATTATTATTATTATTATGATCAACATCATTTTGCAAAAAAAAAAGGCATTCATAAACTATTTCTTTTAGTGCATTTTAGGTATATTATCATTTCTGGTACTGAGCATACATTGCACTAGTCTTTTCATTATTTAGTATGAATTACACCTGTCCTCTGAAGTCTTCTTCATTCTGAATAACTTACATAACTGTTAAAACTTAAGAGATAATCATAAACTTACCTAACAATAAAATGTACGGAATGTTCTGTGTTGATATCTTTCGTTATTGTTTAGTTAACCAAATCGTTCGTTACTTTCTGGACGGCCCTCGTAGATTTCGCCAAAACACACAATTTATGTCCCGTAAATTTTTGTTACGGAGTTAAAGGTTTCGAGATATTCCTTGTTATTGGTGTCAATTTTAAAACAATTAACTTTTCCTAAACAGAAATCCGTCGTTGGTCTTTTTTACTCTTGTATTTAGAAATAAGCAGATTTCAATGACAATCGCATAGCGACAGCTTTTAAAACATTGACTATCGCTTTTGCATAATGCATTCCTTTAATAAGACCATTCTGCTAGTGCTTATTTCGATTAGTATGGAGTAGAAAGAAGACAAATGTTTTGTAAGAAGTTTGTAGTACTTCTAGAGCAGGTCACGTGAATGGAGCACATTAGATTTTCGATCTCTTATACGATGGAATCTCTATAACGAATTTTCTGTTAGACTGAAATAAGTTTTCTATTTTGATACAACTTCTAGTGCTTTAAGTAAGGATATTTGCAGGTTAGTTTGGTTTATATAGACAATTACATTATGTTCCCTGTGTCAAGGTCACTACAGCAAGAGTGTATGAAATGGCCTATACACATCATTTAACCTAGCACTCACTCTCTTTGTTTGCGCGGAAATGGGAAAACCGCAGTGGCGCTGGAATAATTTGCCATTCATGTCATGTCGGTTTCATTTTAGTCTTTGATACTGCTGTCAACGCTTTTAACATTTTCGTTCCTTTGCTTAAAGCTAACGACATTTCACTTGTTTAAGATACCGTGCCTTCTCAAAGCTATGAAGTGACTTTAAAGCTACAAATCAGATTGTCATTAGCTGTATCAATGGAAGTGAAGTGCTGAAGGCATTTAACGCCCTTCACATACACTAAAGTTAATGTTTTTCGTTCCTACTAATCTAATACAAATTCTGGTTCTTTAGGTTCACTAGAATTTCCGGCACCCAAGCGTTTATTTTTGTGATGCTTCTGAAAACTGTTCTTACCCTCAAATAACAATTACATGGAAAAAATTCCGAAAATTAGGTTTTCTCAAAAATAGCTCTAACTATTCTGATTAAAATATATATATATCAGATATTTACATGAGAAATAAAAAGTATATCTTGTATTTTCTTTAAATAGCCTCTAAAGACCTCTTTATTCTGAATGAATTTTGCTGAATATTGCGTAACTGATAAACCTTAAGAAATAGACAAAAACTTATTTCACAGAACACACAATTTATGACACATACGTTTTTTTCGTTGAATTGACCATTTCTGAGATATGTCTTGTTATTTGTTTCAGATGTAAAATGCTTTAAAGTTTTCCCTCTAAGAAAAAACTCCTGGCCCTGCATAGAAATGGATTTCATCCATTTGGCAACCGGCTTTTAAAAGATTTGACTTTCGTTGTAGCCTAGTGAATTCCTTTATTTTCCTTCTACTTACAAGGAAGCAAGTAATTAAAACAATTTGTGCTAATGTTTATCTCAATTGTAATTAAGTAGATAGAAGAATATGCTTTTTAACAATAATTTGTAATGGCGATTAGAGAAAGTCATGTGAATGGAACTCATCAGATTTTTGTGTCGCTTCTGCAAACTAATCTTACAAAACCTTATTTTTATTTTCTCTACACGTACTAAGCCCATAGTGTATAGAGAAGGTATTATGTTGCACCCAAAAATTCGTCGCCGAGATTCACCGGAAATACATACTTTGGGACCCCTTGAATCAAACAAACTCATTCTTTAGAAAACTGTGTGTCTGTGTCTGTGTGACTTTGGGCGGCATAGACCAAAAACGAAAAGTCCGTTAAACACCAAACTTGATATTAAAGTTCAGTATCTTCCAAGGATGTGACACGAAGATTTTTAAGAAAATCCCCTCACCCCCAACTACCCTTTATATGGAGAAAATTTCGAAAATTTTAGTTTTCTCAAAACTGGCTTTAAATATTTTGATTAAAATATCGTATATATCAGATATTTACGTGATAAATAAAATGTTTATTTTAAACTTTCTGGAATAGCCTCTAAAGAACTGTTTATTCTGAATGAATATTGGCTATATGAGCTGTTGCAGAGTCTTGTAGAAAAAAAAGGCAAGATCACGCTCTCTGCCTTTTAATTGTCTTTAGTTTTTATTTGTGTTTGTACTGTTGACTCGAAAAGAATTGGACCTATAAGTCCCTCTCCGCTAATGCACACTATACACCAACATTTTCGTCATATAGGGTATTTCATGAACAACATTGGGTTTCTCAGAATTCCAATAAGGGTTATTTTGTATACACACATATCCCTGAAGATGGAACCAAACCTAGTCCGTGAAAAATATTAAATATGGGTCAATTTCACCATTGTAAGCACTATTGAGAGTCCACTCACAAAATGTTTTAACACTAGACTCATAAAGAAATACACGTTGTGCAGTAGTAAACAAATGCTGAGCCATGATACACTTACTATGACTAAGTACAGGACTAAATAATAAAACACACTGGTAATAAGTCAACCACAAGATATCACCGTCATATCAATACTGCAATTTCAGAGCAGAGATAAACAGTCAGCACCGTGCCCTTGTGTTCAGCAGCTGTGTGATCATGTTTCCGTGTGCGCAGTGGAAAAGTACCGCGCAGTGGTTCGGATGTTTTTGTGTAACACGGTATACGAAATGTTTTGGAAAGGACTGTAAGTAACAGCCCGTTACACAAACTGTATGTTAATCATCCTAGGTTTTCCTTGCAGTACGTTTTTGCCCAGTTTATGAATTCCTAAGTGCATACTACGAGACAACTTTATAGTTAAACAATTGAAGACCGTTGTCACCAACAGGACAAAATGTGTTTACTGTGTTCACTCTATCCCCGGGCGAAAGTTCCTTCTTTGTCTCTTTGCTTTTTACTGAATTTTCGTTATGACTGCTTTTTATTCCATTATGTTGTCTAGTGATATTACGTAATAAAACACAATTCATTGTAGTTGCTATAATAACCTTATGATTTAATAATGTATATTAGCCTAGACAGGAATCTTATTTCAGTGGATCTTTTTAACTATTTTAATCCAGAATATATTCTTTTCAGTTTTCCCTCCATATAACAAAATGGATAATGGTATTGCCATACACAGTTTCAACTTAGTTCAATTCCTAGTGTATGCTTAAAAAGGGGCCCCAAAATCTTCTGAGTTTAACACACACTTCTTGTAATTTTGAATCCGTGTTGCGGCGTCTTGATATAAAATACGCAACTAGTTCTGTTTCCGATAGAATTTTCACCCTCACTGGATATAATCCTATAAGGCTTATTGCTTTAGTTTTCCTGTCGCATTTCACTCTCTAGTATTTACTTTGTTGTTTAGTTTATAAGCCGCTTACTAAGTTGCAGACATAAAATTGAAAACATGTGTTGTCTATAGTCTCGAATATGCTATATCATTCAAAGGATTAGACTGTTTTTATTAAAAAAATAATTGAAATATTGTGATATATATAATACTTTTGCTTTATATATGAAGTACATCTTAAGTCAGACTTTATATTTTTCACCTTTTTAAGGTGCAGTTTGACCAAAAATTGTAAAAAAATGTTTTTTCATAATAAAATTTTTCCCACTTGGTGTACTTTAAGTACCAATTAAATGAAGCTATAAGCTATAAGCTTTTCCATATTCAAAATTATGCAGTCGATGCAACTTTTCACTAATTGTTTGAGAATACTTATACTTCCCCCTAAAAACCACATTAAAAATGCTTAAATACTCTTTTGAAATAATACTCCAATTTTTATCAAATAAATCCTTTAATTTTGAAAAATGAAGAGATTTGTAGGCTATTTAAAGTAATAATTGTTCCACACTAAATAGGGCTAATATAAAATATATAATATGACAGATCTATTTGTAAAATAATTTTCTGTAAAACTGGATTTTTCATGTGAAAATATTTTTAAAAATGCATCATGATTCTTTTTTATTAGAATAATGCATTTAGAGAATAAACAATTGGTATTTAAGTAACAATGTAAGCAGACATTTTTATACAGGGCAAACATATCACTATTATTGTGTATAATAAATGGTATAATTTTCAAAAAGAAATTTTTATAAAAGCCCGCTTTTACTACTATGAAACTGCAGGCGATGACACTAATGATACATGGAATGAAGATGGAGTATCGGTGAAATGTTATGGTGGGGGAAACCGGATAATCCGGAGAAAACCCGCCCCTGCGCGGCTTTGTTCACCACATGCGGTCACGTGGGATCAAATCCGTCTGAGAGGCGAGTGGTACATACACACACATATTGTGTGTGTGTGTGTGTGTATATATATATACACACATACACAAACACACGAGGGTTGGGGGCAAAAGTCATGGCAACTATTTATTTTCTTGCAGATACCAGTCCTGTTGGAAAATGTGACATATACAGACGAAAGGACAAGGTTTTGACTACATGTGTGTGCAATGAATAGCACTGAATATCGTAACACACTACGTACCATGTGTGAATCGGGTTATCTGTTCGCGCACAGCATTAGCAATGGTGCGGCAAATGCTGTGACAGTTGATATTCAGCGCCGCCCACATCGTTGGCAGCGTGTGGTGACGGTAGCAGGGAACTACTTTGAGGGTCTTTAGGCCCACGTTTGTCATGTCTACTGTATGTGTACTGTGTTGTCATTCTTTTTCACCGTGAAGGTCATATTGCCCTGTATACTACCATAATTATACTACCATAATAAATTAGTGTGTTACAATATTCATTGTGCACACATGTAGTTAACAGCTTGTCCTTTCGTCTCTATATGTCACATTTTCCAACCGGACGAGTACCTTCAAGAAAATAAATATTTGCCAAGATTTTTGCCCCAACCCTCATATGTACCTATATCTCAATTTCAAGAATACATATTATAAATTATGAATTTTCCAAATTCCACAGGTGCCTCATATTAATGGATCTCATAATCCTTGCTCTTAGTGACATCTCTATGCGAAAAACTTATTTTTTCTTGCAGTAGTTCCTTTACCACAGAAAGGATAGAGCAACTAAACATTTTAAACTATTCCTTGGTTAGATAATTGGGAAAAAGTCTTAATACAGTTATGTTAGAAAACCACATATTCCTGAAATTTGCACAAACCAGTTAGAAATTCAAACATATTGTGGTTTCTGTTAATTATATAAGAGAAAATTAGATACATTTGACTTAAGCAATATATTTTTCATTATTGCACTAAGCTTATGCAGTTTGACTGGTGAGGCGTCTATGTTCAGCAAACTAATGTGGTTTACAAACAGCTCCCAGTATGCCAATGTGATAAAACCTTTTTCTGAAAAGTTTCCCTAACTCCTCCCAGTGGAAACATTCGCTAAAATTTATGCTCGTTCTTCGTCCCTGCTATAACACTTGAAGATTCATTTGCCAGAAAGTTCATCCGGTTTAAAACTACAGTTGATTTAAACCAATTTTGGATGCTTTCCTTCTCACAGGCTAACAAGCCTAAGCATTTGACTCAATTCAATTACATTACACAAACTTCGAAAAGTAGGTTGTGTGAATTCTGCCCGAAGAATTTCATAGTTTCTTTTGTCACCTCTTATTTTGTCTTTAATTTACCGAATATAAAATGAATACCTATGGTTTTGTCTAAATTAGGGATGACATTTTGTGGCACTTGCTGTCATTCTCCGCTTTTCTCTCCATAACCTCATATGTTGGGGTAGTCTGGTTTATGGTGAAACAGATCTTTGATCGATACGCAAACCAAAAAACAAAAATGTGTTGCATTCATATAACTTTCTCTAGCTGTACCATATACAAAGTATTCTTACAAAAGAATTACTCTTTTATCTACCCCATGCTAATCCAGATAAACATTAGCAGAATTTTTCTTATTACTTGCTTCTTTGTAAGTAGAAGGGAAATAAGGGAATGCACTAGGTTAAAGCGATAGTGAAGTCTTTTAAAAGCTCGACGTTATGTGAAACAACTGAGGTTCAATTCGCTTTGCTTGGTCCCGTTTGAGAAAACCTGCGTAGTTTAAAATTGAGACCAATAAAAGGGAATATCTCGAAAGCGGCCAACTCTGCAAGAAATACTTATATAACATAAATTGTGTGTTGTAACGAGATCTACATTTTTTGTGTACTAAGTTTTTGTTTATCTGTTACAGTTTAACCGTTATGCATTATTTTGCAAAAATCATCCAGATCAAAGAGGACTTCAGAGGCTTTTACCAGAGGATTCAAAATATATATTTTATTTGTGACGTAAACATATTTAACATACGGTTCTTTAATCAAAATCATTTGAGCCATTTTTGATTAAATCAAAACTTTCGAAAAGTGTTCCATGTAAAGGGTAGTTGGGTTAGGGGATTTTCTTGAAAATCGTGTTGCATCCTTGGAAGATACTAAACTTAACTACCAAGTTTGGTATTTAACCGACTTTTCGCTTTTGAGCTATGCTGTCTAAAGTCACACACACACGGAACCAATAACGTTTAAAGTACACATAAGTGGAGTTTTTGTCTCGGAATAAATGTTGGAGATTTGCAATTTTAAATCCAATTCTAAGGACATGTAACCCTAAAAATACTTGGGAAGCTTGGTTATTTGGGCATAAATGCAATAGAAAATATGGTTATGAAAACTGTTAGAGTTTTCACTTTAACCGGGCAAAAAAAAAATTAGAGCCAACAAATAAGGGCAAACAACTACAAGGAATGTAGATGGTCACGACGTCACAGAAGAGAGGGTAGAATAAATAAAAGCTAAGCTGATAAGAGGCAAGATTGCTCATTATATTTACACAAGAAAGGGCTTTACTTTTAAGCACTCGAGCACATTAAGCTAAGACAAAACATTTTGTATCCCTGTGCATGTGTTTTGACAGCAAGCATGGACGTATACTCCAGATGTTACTGCAGATGCTGCTGTCACTGGCTACTTGTTGGAAATGTTTAACTTTCGGTTTAACCCAATTAAGCTGAAGAACGTACGTGAATTGAACATTACAAATCTCGCTGTTATATCTATTTAAATCACAAATTGTGGTTCAAACACCTTGCGGGGCGTAGGGAGTTTGAGGAGGTGAAATGCCGAAGAATTTACTCTCTTCTTCCTTGGATATTTTATAGATCCTAACCTCTGAATGTCAGTCCCATTAGTGCACTGGTACAGTGCCTGCCTTTGCCACAGTGGATATCGGTTCGATTCTGGTACTAGCATGGGGATTTCCCCCCTCAGTGGGAGGATGGGTGAGTCCCTTCATCATCACCATCCCGGGGAAGGGAAATGGTAACACCACCGCGGTGTCATACTTGCCCGAACGTCGAGAACGTGTCTGTCTCCATTCCTTCCCGGTCTTTGATTGTCCTTCGGGATGAGTACTTATCTTTATCAGTCTTTGGAAGAGAGAGACAAATGAAGCACGGAGGTTTTTCAACCAGGAGACTTTTACCTAGATGTAGGTGACTAATATTGGTCTAAACATCCCTTTTAATGTCCTGCGCACTGAAGCTGTGGAGCCGCGCAAGCGGTCGAGGAGAGATCACAAAACATCCGTACACAAATTTCGCCGGCTGCATACTAAATACCAGCGAGATATTTGTATTGAGAGAAGGATGAAACGGCAGCAATGATAGTGAAATAACGTTTTGGAAATTTTAACCTAGTACTTCCGTGA
Source organism: Hymenopus coronatus (assembly GCA_030762935.1). Lineage (NCBI taxonomy): Eukaryota > Metazoa > Arthropoda > Insecta > Mantodea > Hymenopodidae > Hymenopus > Hymenopus coronatus. The sequence goes on from CM060900.1 coordinate 65,013,598, forward strand.
CAGCTTGATGAAAATCCCTTAAAGGTCCTGAACAGGTTGCCTTCGGGGATTGAACCTAGGATTGCATAGGCAGTCTGACACTAAAGCTCATCAGCACTGCACGAAGGCCATCTCAGTAGGCTCATTGTCTCTTACGTGACTTGTGAGGAAGGGATGAAGCAGATATCCGAAGGGCGACCAGACACGGACGACGATGCGCTGTAGCAAATACGGGATCCCTAAAGATTTTTCCAGAATGTCACCAAACTGACCCGGAGCGAGCCTGCCTGTAGCATCCTCAACGCGGCAGTTTCCGGGAACGAGCATCCCCATAACAATTGCGATGAGACAAACACACGCCCAAAGTGTTTTTCTGAGTGCCGAATCATTGGGGACTTATTGGGATGCGCGTGCCTTAGGTGGCAACAATATAAGAAGAGAAGCTACTGGAAAATAAATAATGGTGAAAGCCGAAAGTCGACTTTTTCTGTAACACAGCTGAGAAGGATCCAAGTTCACATAGTATATGATAACTGAAACACACTATCAGAGACCTGAATTCTGTAGCAATTCCAGGGCAGTTCTTGAAACGGTGTTAGGAGTTCAGAGTTTGCAGACTTGCTATTTAAGTTTAGCATCTTTCAAGGATGCGACACGAAGATTTTAAAGCAAGTTCCCACTTCTGCATGGAAAACTTTTCGAAGACGTTGGTTTACTTAAAAATAGCTTTAACGATTTTGATTAAATATCATATATTAGAGATATTCACATGACAAAAAAAAAGAGTATGTCTTTAATTTCCTCTGTCGCCCTCAGTGGTGTAATGATTACCCTAATAACTTCATATACTCAAGGCGGGTTCAAACCCGGCGGTGGACGATGATTTTTTTTCGGGCGTAAAACTCCTTAACATGGCTTTCTTCCGATGGGAAGTAATGCACTTGGTCCTGGGTCATAAATTTACGGCACGTGAAAGAACCTCAAGCAAAACTCAGAGCAAAATCAAGCGGTCTCTCACGCCCAATATAAAATGGGACGTTGAGAAGAATAATAGTTAAAGAGCGGCCATAAACAAAACTCTATTTCCATTTTAATTTCCTGTTCTTATAGTGTCTACTCTGCCACCGCAGGCAATGAAACTGATAATACATGGAATGAAGATGGAACACCGGTGCAACGCCGGGGGGGGGGTGCGGGAGGACCGGAGAACCGGGAGAAAAACCGCCCCTGCGCCGCTTTGTCCACCACAAATCTCGCATGCAGTCGCTTGGGATAGAACCCGGGCCGTCTGGGTGAGAAGAGAGTAGTGTAGCCACTCGGCTACGGTGTGGTCTTAATTTCCTGGGAATAGCCGCTGAAATTCTCTTCCTTTTGAATTACTTTTGTATATCTGGTAAACCGTAAGAGATAGACCGAAAGCTATAACACAAAAAATCAGATGTGTTCCATTCACGTAATTTCTCTAGCTTCTCCAAATATAAATTATTCTTACGAAAGATGATTCTTTTATCTACAGCATGCTAATGAGATAAAAAGAGCAAAACTGGTCTTACTACGTGCTTGATTGTAAGTAGAAGGGAAATAAGGGAACTCATTATGCTAAAACGATAGTCAGATTTTTAAAAAAAACAATTGAGGTTCGGTTCGCTTAGCATGGCCCCGTTTCAGAAATGTTAGGTAATTTAAAACTGAAGCCAATAACAAGGAATATCTCAAAAGCGGTAAGCACTATTATGTGTTTTAACGATATCTATATTTTTTGTGCATTAAGTTTGTCTATCTCTTACGTTTTAAGCGTAATTCAAAATTCTGTAAAATCATCCAGAATGATGAGGTCTGCAGAGGTTATTCCCAGAAATTTCAAAAGATACATTTATTTGTAATTTATTTATTTTTAATATACGGCATTTTAATCAAAATTGTTGCAGCCATTTTTGAGAAAAACAAAATGTTCAAACAAATGTTCCATGTAAAGGGTAGTTTGCGTTTGGGGATATTTTTGAAAATATTCGTGTCGCATCCTTTGGGAATACTAAATATAAGTACCAAGTTTGGTTTTTAACGACCTTTTCGTTTTTGACTTATGCTGTCCGCGCGCAAATACACACACGCACACACACACACACACACACACACACACACAGCCAGACAAACGCATACACACAACGCACGCACGGACCCGCTCCTAAAATGCTATTTTTGAACTTGGGGCTTCAAACAATGTATTTGTGGCGAAATCTCAACATCGAATTTTTGGTTAGCATACAATACCGTCTCTAGGCACTATGTACATTGTATGTATGATCCTGGTCATGCAAAAACGTCAATTTCAATGACAATTGCGTAGCGACAGCTTTTAAATAATTGGCTATCGCTTTAACCTGGTGTATTCCCTAAGTTACCTTCTACTTATTAGGAACATATAATAAGACCATTCTGCTAATGTTTATCTCGATTAACATGAAGTACAAAAAAGAATAATCTTTTATAAAAAGTTGGTTTACAGAGCAGGTAGAAAAAGATATGTGAATGGAACTCGTCAGATTTTGTTTTCATTTTCTCTAGCCCGCATGTAAAGTTTACGTAGTGGATAGAGAAGGTATTGTATTCCATCCAAAAAGCGATGTAGGGATCTCACCGGAAACATATGTTTTGGGGTCCCCTGAGTCCGAAAAAACCAATTTTAGAAAATGGCATGTGTGTGTGTGTGTGTGTGTGTGTGTGTGTGTGTACCTTTGGACAGCATAGCTCGAACATGAAAAGACCATTAAATACCAAACTTGGAATGTAGGTTTGATATCTTCCAAGGATATGACACGAAGATTTTCAAGAAAATCCCCCCACCATAAACTACTCTTGACGTGGAAAAGTTTTCGAAAGTGGAGATTTTCTGAAAAATTGTCTCTAAAGGTTTTAATTAAAATGCAATATATTAAAGATGTTTATATCTTAAATAAAATGCATATCTTGAATTTTCTGGGAACAGCTTCTGAAGATATCTTTATTCTGGATAATTTTGCTTAACTGCTAAACCGTAAGAGATAAACAAAAACTTACTACACAAAACAAATGTAAATCTCGCCAAAACACACGATTTATGTCCTTTACGTTTTTATTGTGGAGGCAACTGTTTCCGAGATATTTCTTGTTATTTATTTCAGTTGCAAAGAACTTACTTTTCTCAGGTAGGAAGTATCCGTTTTTCTTTTGTTCTACTCCTGGCCAAGCGAAGAAGCTATTTTCAATGACAATCGCTAACGACAGCTTTTAAAACATTTGACCATTACTTTAGCATAGCGCATTACTTTAGTTCCCTTCTACTTATAGGGAACTAAGTAATAAGAACATTCTGCTAATGTTTATCTTGATTAGCATTGTGTTGAAAGAAAAATAATGTTTTGTAAGAAGTTTATTTGAAGAGCTAGAGAAAGTCATGCGAGTGTAACACATCAACATTTTTTTTCACGTGTTACTAAGTGTTGTAAGACATGTTGTATTTTTGGAAGAAATAAGTACATTTTCGCCACTCTTTAATGAAGGCATTCATTTGTATGCGGCCAAAAGTAAGTTGAAGTGATGTTTGCAAAAGTAAAAGATTTGCCAAAGTGCAGTCATTAACCCTTGCCTTCAAAGACATATTTTAAAATGAGACTTTTAAGAGTTTTCGCCTTCTTATTGTAAACGTGTATCTTGTTTATGTTGAAAATAATACCTTTGATGTGTATGTGTATTTACAAATGATATTAAATGCTAGGTTCATTATACGTATGTAGTTACAGCGGATGGGAATGCCTTTTCCCTTCTCCAGTTCTTTAATGAGGTATAAAACAAACATTTTTTCAACAGCGCTGTTGGAGTCCTTTATACTTTCTGCAGTGTAGAACCTTAAATTGATTTCCTTTATCAGTGATACTTAGAAAGCATTCAAGGAAGTATCCAGAGGGCGCCCTTATAAAAAAGAAGCTTCTTTGTTAGATAATATGTTATTTCTGCCCCAAACATGACGTCTTTGTTAGTACCAAAGAATTTTTTCCTTGCTCTGTTCACCTAACTTTACTTTTCCCAAAACTACACAGATGTTATCTTAGTATTCCTTTTAATGTTTCTACCACTATGTGTACGTATATAGTAGGAAGAGAATATATTGTATTCCTCCCAAATTTGTTACAGAGATTTCAACGGGAAATATGTTTTGAGAACCCCTCTATTAAAACAAGCATTTTCATTAAAAGTAGTTCGTGTATATGTGTATGTATTTATTCTCTGCATTTGGGTTTTGCCTTGTGGCAGAGTTAAACGTACAGAATTCACTTATAATAATAATAATAATAATAATAATAATAATAATCATCATCATCTTACAGTTAATAGTAACGTAAAATGGGGTAATATCGGACTGAATTTTAATGTTCTTTAAGGCAGCTTCGTAAAGAATATTCAATTTACGCGACAAAAAGTGTGAAATATTTGAGATGACATTAAAGAAATATTTTAATAAAGAATATGAACTGAAAATATGATATATGTAACTAGATCTTAACAAATAAAACTGTCAGATGTTACCCGTGTGATGAAGTAATTTCGGACGCTCATTGGATTTCATTCCAAAGTTCCATAATTCGCTCTAATGAGGCAATTTTGGACATACGCCATCTTTTTAAAAGATAAACATGCTTAGAAATTCTTTTTGCATGTTTAGAAAAAAAATTACAGATGCTTACAGAATATTTGCACTTCAGAAAGCATTTTACACATACATATTCAGATAATATTTTATTGATAATGACAAGCTACACATAGCAAAAGTTAATACATATTAATAATAGTAATACAACCAACATATTGTAAATACATGATGTTTTAAATACCTAACTACTTATTAGTCAACATAGCAATACGTATGTCAATTACCAGCATGTTTATAGACGGTTATTATGAAGCCTCAGCATTAATAGTTATAGAACAGTTTTTGAGAGCCTTAGTTACTTCACAATATTTACTTAAATTAATTACCTAACATTTATTACCTTTAAATTACGTCTAAGCCTGTTTTAAGGTTAGAGGGCAGCTCTGAAAGGCTGCTACATGCAATTCGTTCCATTTTTCATGGTGCTATTGACAAAACAAAATTTACCTACGTCGGTGGTGTACCTTCTACCCTTAATTTTATACAAATGAACGTTTTATCCGTATTACGCCCACCCATGCATTTAAACCAATATAAGCTTTAAATCATGCGACCAGCCTATGTATTTTATGTCTAACTTTTAGCGGTTCCTATATTTTATTCTCTTTGCTTTTCGTAAGTCCGAATCTTTTACCTCTCTTTATAAATTTTACAGTTTTTCTCTGTATCTTTTCTAGCGAAGTTGTTTGATTAACCCTGTATGGATCCTGGCATACTATTTCATATTCCATAGCCAGCCGCATAAGGACTTGTAGGCAATTCCCCTGGTCTTTGCGCTCCCGTTTTTCAGTATTCTCATTACGAAGTGCAATGTCTTGCACGCGTTCCTAGATGTAGACTATATCTGATCCTCCCATCCGGCATTACTTGACAAGCGCACTCCCAAATATTTGCAGCTGTCCACCTGTGGAATTTGTTCCCCGCCAATAAGATAACTATTGATAAATTTCCCCTTAGTTAAACTAAAAACAATGGCCCACCTATTTAAATAAAGTTGCCAGGCTGCCGGCTTAAGAGCTGCTAAAAGCTTTCTATATAATCCTCGAATCCCAATGGCATCATTTTTGAAGGGCGCTCTTGCATTATACTGCTGCATGCAACACCGCTCCAGGTAAAAAAGGTTTGCTATATGCGAGAAGCGAACCTGAGACCCTCACCAGAGAGTACCCTATGTTTTGCCACAGCGCTACTGTGAACACGCAGTATGTGTTCAAAATGAAAAATGAGTTAAATGCCAAACTTGGTATATAAGTTTAGCGTTTTCTAAATACGTGGCACGGTGATTTTCGAGAATATCGGCTCATCCCAAATTATCCTTTAAATGGAAAAAGATTTGAACATTTTGAGTTTCTCAAAAATTGCTCTTAACTATTTTGATTAAAATATATTTACAGGACAAATAAAATTTGAATTTTTTGAATCTTCTGAGAATAGCATCTGAAGAATTCCTCATTCTGGATGGCTTTTGCAAAACTGTTAAACTGTAAGAGATGGACAAAACCTTAGCACACAGAACATTTAGATCCCGTTTAAACACAGAATAAATGGCTTGTAAATTTTTCCTTTGGAGTTAACCATTCCCGAGATATTTTATGTTATTAGTTTCAATTTTAAAGTATTTATAAATTTCCCAAACGTGAATTTGTCATTCCTCTTTCTTTTGTTTTACAAAGAGTACCGAATTTTAAGCCCATAGCAACCAGCTTTTAAAAGATTTTACGATCGTTTTAGTCTAGCGCATTCCTTTAATTTCCTCTACTTATAAGAAACTATGCAATAAGTTCATTTATGCTAATGTATATCTTTATTACAAGCGGGAGACCGGGGTTCAATTCCCGGTACCGGCGCGGGGATTTTTCCCCCACTGAGAGACCTGGCCCGGGGTGCACTCAGCCTCGGGAGGTCTCTGAGGGCCAATTGAGGAGCTACTTGATGGAGAAGTAGCGGCTCCATAGCCGGCCGAAGGGGATTCGAGGCGCTGATCACGTCTCACCCTCCAATACTGTACCCATCCATAACGTCTGTCATGGACCGAGATGGGGGACGCAGCGGCCGGGCGGTAGGCCAAGGTTCCTTCTTGATTAGCATAAGGTAGATAGAAGAAATCTTGTGTAAGACTGTCACAGAATAGTTAGAGAAGGGCATGTGAATTTAATACATATTTTTTGAAAATGTAACACAGTTTCCTTTTTACAATAAGCCGCGTGTCCGTAAAAAGTTTTATAGTATTTACAGATGAATTAGTGTGGAACAAAAGAAGAAGGAAAGCAGTTTCTGTAAACTTTCGCCGTAAACTTATTCTCATCCTGTGTTTTAAAAACACATATAGAAGATTCTACATTTTCACTATGCTTATTGACCCTTTCAGAAGGTCTAAGTGTATTTTGTTTGCTTTTGTTCTTAAGGACTACAGTAAATAAGGATCCAGGACTATCAAAGATGTCGTACATATATTCTCACCTACATGCATTGTCTTTGTATAATTTTCAACGAATGACAAAATAATATTCGTTATAAGATGTTTTATTATATCGCACAATCCAAGATTTGCCTCAGTCAAAAGTGATAAATAAAACATTGTAAGGAAATAAGACAGAAACTTTTAACATTTACTCTTATTGACCCAAATATGCGGGACTAAATATGTCACAGTACTTCTATTAAATCTCTTGGGTAATTGAACAAGTAACCGTGGACATTTAGTTTTGCTTCTACTCAATTTTTAAAACTTAACAGTTTAATGGCAACGTTATAAATCACCACTCAGACAGTCTTAAACCTTTGTAATATGTGAAAGGAAATATTGTTGTTGTTGTTTTTTTTGTATTAACGGTTCGTCATTACGGGTCCAAACGAGCTGTCTGTTCCTGGTCAAAGCGGAATTTTGTCTAACCGGGATAAGCCTAAAAAAGGATTAATTATAGTACACATCCATTCAAAAGTTTCTTATTGAGTTTTATCCTTCGGAAGCCCTTAGAGACGAAATCTCTTCCTCCAGATGCCAGGGTCTGCAATATTTTCAGTTTATTTGTAGCACAATACCGCATTTAATGAAGTAACAAGGGAATAAATCTATGAAGAGGAAAATTGAAGGGGCTTCTATCCCCTGAGGAATAGATACACACAACAGAAGAAGTTTTCCGTTGCACAATATTCTTGATTCTAATGAAAAATTTAGCATGTTAAAACGGGTTGATTTTTACCTTCTCTAGCCCCGTATGTACAATGTACATAGGGATAGAGAAGTATTGTATTCCACCCAAAAATTGGAAGTCTTGATTTCACCGGAAATATATGTTTAAGGACCTCCTGAGTCCAAGAAAAGTATTTTCAGAAACAGGTCCATGTGTATGTATGTGTGTGTGTGTGTGTGTGTGTGTGTGGACAGCATAGCTCAGAAAACGAAAAGACAGTTGAATACCAAAATTGGTATTTAAGTTTGGCATCTTCTAAGGATGCAACACGAAGATTTTCAAGAAAATCCCCCACCCCTAACTACCGTTTACATGGAAAAATTTTCGAAATTTTTGTTTTTCTTAAAAATGGCTGTAATGATTTTGATTAAAATGCCACATATTAAAGCCATTCATATTAAAAATAAAATGTGTATCTTGAATCTTCTGGGAATAGCTTCTAAAGCCCTGTTTATTCTGGAAGAATTTTGCTTTATTTGGCATAACTAGTAAACCGTAAGAGATAGACAAAAACTTACTATACAAAAAATGTAAATATTGTTAAACACACAAGTTATGTCATGTACATTTTTTTCTTGGAGCTCATCGTTTTCGAGGTATTCCTTCTTATTAGTTTCAGTGATGAAGTACTTATACTTTTCTCAGACGGGAGTGTCCGTTTTTCCTTTTATTCTACTCCTGGCCAAGCAAAGAAGCGATTTGCAATGGCAATCGCATAACGACAGCTTTTAAAACATTCGACTATCACTTTAGCCTAGTGCATTCCCTTAGTTCCAGTCTACTTATAAGGAATTAACTAATAAAATTCTGCTAATGTTTATCTCGATTAGCCTGGTGTTGAAAAAAGAATTATCTTTTGTAAGAAGTTTGTGTGTAGAGTAGCTAGAGAATGGCATATGAGTGTAACACATCAGATGTTTTTATATTAAATAAGCATTATTGTATGGTATTTCATTCATTACATCTCACTTATGAATAATCAGTACAACCACTAATTGCACTGGAAAACAAGGGTTAGGTTTTTACTGTTGAGCAAGAAAACGGCTTTTCCAGAAAATATGTTTTAAGTAATAGGGGCACATTCGACATAGTTTGGCTGAGTTATAGACATTTACTAGCTTATCTGCACTAGCAAACTTGCCTCGTTCCCGACAGGGGTTGTCGAGGTGGCTAAGGCAAGGAATCCTGAGCGGATCAATTCCTCCCAAGAACGTTCTCCATGACTGAGGTTTCTTCTAGGTTAATCTTAGTCATAACTGGCAAATGTCGGGAAGATAACCTAAATTTAAGCTTGGAATGTTTCCATCACAAATATACTTTCCCAATTATTTAATTTGTCATCTACTTAGAAACAAGCAAAAACAGCATCCAGCTGCGTTTCGTTGCCATAGTATCGTCATTTGCGTTTCAAATGATGTGGTGGAAATGTTCGCTATCTTTATTTATATTTGTTGGAAATTGCACCAAATTTATGGAAGGAAATTGCAAGTTGAGTAAAGAAATTCTATCTATAATGATATATTCCATTCTATCTTTATTAGAAATTGCACCCACATTTTAAAGAAATAGATTACAAATTCATTAAAAAAAATTCTATCCATTATGATATATTCCATTCCATTTCATACTAAGGGAATGTATGACTGAAATTTCATGAAAAATCACAATCGCCTGTTTTGTTTTAATTCCATACAATAATTTAAACATTCATAAGTACAAAAAAGGTATTATTGGCCACCAGACGCCATTTTAAATGCCTTAAACCACTGGAGCTACAGCAAAGCATTAGATGTGAAACTGAATTGGACCCGGCAACAAAAACCTCAGTTTGACGAGATGATTCCCAATATGCAAAGTAAAAAAGCAAAGTTGTGCAGAAGTAAAGCAGCAATGCAAAAAGAAAATACCAGAAAAGGCAGCAGCAGAGAATAGGAAAGCTAACTACCAATCTGGTGGATTTTAATGTGAACCATGCATTCAAGTCTTTACTTGTGTTCTAGCTATTGATACTACTTCCTGTAGCATGTTCCTTGTGGAGCAGTTTTTCTGTTACACAAATAAAAGGCTCTGTTCATGTTCACAGAGGAACAATGAATAAGATTTGCCCAAGATTTTACTGTCAGACGTATTTAAGTATATGTTTTCAATTTTCAGACACAAAAAATATATTTTATGACAAAAAATACTTTCATAACTTTAAAAACTTTTCGAGCCTAAACTAAAGGAGAGACAGAGGAATCTGGGGTAATTTCAAAAAAGTTTATGTATTATAAACCTAGGGTTAAAATATTAGAGCTAAGAGACTTTTTAGTGACGTGACAAAACATAAACAATTTTGACCATAACTTTAAAACTATTAGAGCGAAATGGATGAAAATTGCACTGTAACGTACTTGCATTACGTTATCATGTGGTATAGGTTTCAAACAGCTAGCATTATTAGTTTTGGAATTTAAAACTCTGTCATACACGTCCTTATTCCATACTAAGTCATTGACATGCCTTTGATTGTTGCACTACATTTTAATGCCTCACGGTTACGTGGAGGAAAATAACCAACTTTAATGTTCAGCAAGAACATTTTATTTTTCATACAATTATGTTGGCTTTATTTATACTGTGTCTACGCACCACACACACACACACACACACACACACACCTGAATTGTTGCATTGCGCTGGAGGCTGCCTTTACATAGATCGACTGCATTGTCACACCTGCGTGTAACATGTCCATATCTGCCTGTAAAGAATGCATTTAATAATGACTTCTATTCCTAGATAGTTCTTGCAACAAAATCATGAGGTATAAAAACGAAGATGCCAGGCCAGTAGAATTCAGCTTTGACAGAGATCTCTAAGAGTCCTTTTCAATCAGAGGTAGCAGTTATAAAATAGCATCGAAGCGGCAAGAGACAAAATTGTGCCACAGAATTGAACTAATTACATTTGCAGTAGCCAGAATTAGAAATAAATAAATGGATTTTGTATTGTATACCATTGTGATAGCTTCTGGCCATTCTGGTCATTGAAGAAATAAATTTGAACACTTCCTTAGAAAGCAACATAATCAAATTTTAAGTGATATAAAAGTGCTACTTTACTTGTATTCCTTCCCTCCCTCCTAAATTCATTATCCCCTTTAAACGCAAAAGAACTCGCTACGCGTCTGGATGTTTCACTTCTTACAGATTTGTTTTTCCGCTTGTCTTATTAACGCTTTTCAGCTTAGCCTTTGTGATACTTAAAATTTCTCTGAACATTTTAAAATACAAACTTGGCAAGTTTACAGCAACGATTGAAGTTTCACTTCTAGAATCTGAAATGATAATGTTATTCCTTTAAAGTCCGGAATGAAACGAGATTCTGATTTCCATTCCAGAAGTATCGGTCATTTACATAATCACATTCCTACACTTATTCTAAGAACATCAACTTGTTAAAGTTATGACACAACGATGAAGCATTTTAGAACAAGTTTTGCTTCTTTAAGGCATAGCTTCAGACCACGCAAAAAGAGTAATGATAAACGAGCTTAAAGATTTTGAACCATGTATTTAGAGAAATAAGGGGCAATGATCTCCGAAGCAGTAACTTGTCATTCGATTTTCTGGAGCGTGTGATATGAAAATAAGAAACGCTGACTTAATTTTCTTACCCATAATGTTTTGAGTGTCGCTTCTAATTGTTTTATTGTACTGAAAGAGGGGTTTGTTTCTTTCTTCCTGCATAAAATGATAGCTGAATATGTGTTATACAAGCAATAACATTATGCTGTTGCCTTACAACTATTTTGCCCACTTATTTCGGATTACTATATGAACTTTTAAGGACAGATTTAAAGCATTATCCCAAAAATAATAATAATAATAATAATAATAATAATAATAATAATAATAATAATAATAATAATAATAATAATAATAATAATAATGTTATAAATTAATAACCCATTAGAAGACATATCTGTGAGACTGAAACTTCTACAGGCTGTTCATGAATACCTTTTAAGTTCAATGATCTACTTGTATACAATAAGTTTGTTTATTAAGAATATTTTCTCACCATTACTTTTCTTTGATTAAAATTTATTAGCAGCTTTTTAAAATAAATAAAAAATATAAAGCATGATAACGGAGCGGTTTTGTCAGTTTGTGGGCTCAATCCCCGTCAACCGCCCACTGTAACTTGGGTTTTTTCGTGAATTTCCCATGTCGTCAGGTGAATGTTGGGTTGGTTTTTCTAATACCACGATTTTTTCACTCCCCCATTCCCCATCATTTCATATATATCGACTTTGTCGTATGGGGCTTGACTGGATAGTTTGGTGGTGTGTGGTGCATGGCTGCTTACGTCTCCGGTACGCAATCAGGACAGTTCGGGCTCGTCATCAGGAGCAGAGCTAGGGGGTGCCTGCAGGAGTGTCTCCATCTTTTTTTTTTTCCGTGAACTTTAGGGACTCCGCGATATCCATACCTATCACTAATTGGTACGGGCAAAAACTCTACAGATACTTTAACTCATCCTTCCTCCCAGAATTTACATACGATACAATAAGACATTTGACTGCAGAGCTAAAAATGTCCTCTGGCCTTGCCAGAAAACAAAAGAAAAATCCACAGCAGAACATAGAGGTTGCTATCATCCTAAAATGTAATATAGCTATCTTCAGAAATGCGTGATAACAGGCCGTTTATACCAGAAAATGTCATTCGGTAAAAGCTGTGCAGAGAGTTAATTAATAACAGAAACCCCATTTATTTGAAAATAAGGAAACCAAATAACTAGGTCTATACTATTTAAATATGCCTGCACATATCCATATTTGAAGACTAGACACAAACGTATGTTTACTAGCTTTATGTGTGTATCCGTTCAGTAAAAATGGCCTTATTTAGTTCGCTCTTAGAGTAACTCCAAAGTCCAAATCACTGCTGTTAATTCCCGTACACAGTTGTTTGTGTTTTAAAGATTATATTTAACACTTTGCTATCATAGACCACAGTACAAAAGCACCTACCTTCACGTTATGGTGGCATGAATTACAACAACAGGCAATCTCTTGTCTTAATTACTGATAGTAAGGTCCAATTTTAGTTTAATCAGATCCCTGGCTTTATCTGGCTACCGAAGATAATGCTGGGCTACAACGATAACCACTATCTAATCGACTTCAGGGCGTTGTACTGTTACTGCATCTCGAAATTTACAACGCACAGTCAGACAACATGACAAGCAGTATACGCCTTTTTATGAAATTAATAAGTTAAGTCTGATTCCATCAGTAATGCAATAAAAATTACTTCGGTCAGTAAAAGGTACACCTTTGCCCTTTGCTTTTCTTACATAAAAGTACACTTAGCCTTATCAAACTGGGTTAATCTTAGTCTCCAGTTTCTAGTTCAGTGGTATCAAGGTCGCATACATACACGAGCGATACCAGTGGCGTGCCACAGGATACTCAATATTGATGGTCTTATTATTACTTAATGAATGTTTCAAAAGTGAACTGTTATTTGTTTCTGCTAGCGCCTTTTTTGTTTCTTGAGAATTGCCCAGATACCAACAAATTATAATATTTGTCTTGGCATCACGTCTCTTCTTTAATTGACACTCTACTGTAACCAAGATCTAATCTAAATACCGGATATTGAAGTTCAAGCATTAAGGCAAAATTGAGATGTTACTATATTGAAGTGAAGTGTAGGAATGGGATAAGAACCAACTCCTTCAAGAGTGGGGTTTTCACTGTAAATCTAGATTTTTTCATTCTTCCTTCCTTTTTTATTAATATTACCTAATTTTTTGCTTCCTGTCGGGTCCTCATTTATTTTATCCTTCTCATCATTTTCAGAACGACTCTTTCATCACCCACTCATCCTGAAAAAGCTACGTTACTTATGTCATTGTACATACATTCCATGCTTCTCAGAATTTACATTTCATATACCGACAATCGCTTTTAATCATTTCTTCAAAATATCCAATATTTTTCACTATATGCTACCACATTCAGTATATAACAGTTCATTTTTATCTTCCTTACTTTGTTTAAATGGAAAGTTTGTTGTCAAAAGCTATCCTGTAGGTGATGTTTTTGAAATTGGCTAATATTTAATAATAGATTGGGATGAAGGAGTGATTGTCACATTGATGTTACAGATCGAGCTGGGATCCTTTTGGTGCCAGTAGTTTGAGTCTCACCTTTCCCTCCATAGGACCAAGTTGGACAAGAAAAAACATTTCAAATTAATATAATTAACTAATGGTCGTCTCCTTAGTGAGGTGGTACCATTGCTGCTTGCCAAGCGGGAGACCTGGGTTCGATTCCCAGTACCGGTGTGGGGACCTTTGCCCCGCTGGGAGATCTTGCCCGGGGTGCACTCAGCCTCGTGAGGTCTCTGGGGTGTCAATTGAGGAGTCACTTGATGGAGAAGAAGCGGCCAAAGGTCATGAAGACCGCATTAATCGGGCGGGGTGGGGGTTTTGAGACGCTGACTACGTCTCACCCTCCAATATTGCAACCCATCCATGACATCTGTCATGGACCGAGATGGGGGACGCAGCGGCCGGGCGGTAGGCCAAGGTTCCTTGTGAGCTGTCGCGCCATGGAGTTACTATTATATAATTAACTAATGATTATATATATGTATATATGTAGTTTGCACTAGATGAGAGTTATTTTTTCTTGGAGGCATCCATCACTGGAAAACAAAAGAAAAGCACAACAGCGACCGATTTCCTCTTCGTCACATAAAATCTAGGGTGTATGTTATCTATAGTGGGAGTCGTGCGGGCTTTTGTGTTGGGCTTAGTCCATCGGCATCTGCAGTGTATCAGGAAAGTGATCGTTGAGCGGAAGGTAGACCTAAAGTAATACCTTACCTTAATTTTTCCTTCGAATAGAAACAGAAAACCGACAGATTGCTAATTTCCTTTTCGATTCAGTTTCACTATAAAAATTACAACTCGGTTTGCGAAATCAATATGACTATGGTCTCTTGTTAGTCACAGTAAAATTCTAAAGTATTGTACACAACAGAATAGAACTTACATAAGCAGCGAAAGACTTCAAACGATTCCTTCTTCTGAGTGACATTTCTTCTTTTTTTTACCATTTTACTCAAATCAGGTTTTTGCTTCTTTCTGGTGAGATGCTTTTATTTCTTTAGGCTAATGAATATACATACACAAAAAGTTGTGGGTATTTCACGACTTGTTCTTCTTTGAGCAGCTATTTTACGATGAATGGCTGTTGGTTTAAGGGTATAGGTATCAGAAGTTTCACAGAGCGCTTCTCAGTACACAATTAATTTATAAGAGTAAATACTAAGAGCTGGGTGCTTAGCTAAAAGTGGCACTTGGGTGTTCCCTTAGTAGTTGAGGATGACAGATAGAGAACTGATGGAGTCTCCATGGAGAGCATATAGACCGCCTCTCCCCAGCTGCTCCTGATGTACTGAATCGGATTATGCTATTGACTGTAGGTTCCCAACTGTCCTCACAGTGCCGTGTCAACAACTGACCCAGCACCGATCAAATCTACTTGGTAAAAGTTCAGAGCACTCCCACGCTAAGCTACCCTAAGGTCTACAGAACTGTTCCTCGCAACTACATATCTAAGCTTTTAATATTAGTTGACAACTTTGGGGTTACTATTTTATTTCAGACCAGCTATTCATCTGCAGCGTTGTGGCGAATGGACAAAATACCAAAACACCTGTTGCTATCTTTGACACCACCTCTTTCACTTACATTTTATGTATCTATTACCCTAACTATGCATTTGTAGTCTAAGTAGATAATACATTGAATTAAGCATTGATATTCCCCATAAATAAGGAATGTGTTGTTATGAAAAATAAATACCGTGTATAGAGTCCATGGAATCATGACGATATAATGCACATTATTTATATCGGTAAGAAACTACTAAATCCCCTCTGCTTCCCCGAGTCGCCATCACTTACCACTTCTAACACTTCAATTGATGTTTTTTTTATTATCCACTTTTCTCTCACTCCTGAGCCTGAAACCACCTTGTGTTCATAGGTTAATGTATCGGTGCCAGATGATTTGCATCAGAACATGAGATGAACTCATCCAAGGACTGGTGTTGACCATCTTTGCGAAGCAGACTTTCAGCCACTCTGATAAAACGTTTACGTACTCTTTCCACTTCGCCGCTCACCTAGATCTGACCTCTGTTGATTGGCTAATGCATGTGCGTCAGTTTTGTTTTTAAATTAATAAATGATTGGGTCAGTCGGGGTTACTGTAAAACAGAGGTGATAAACAGCTTATGCCAGCAATAAACGAAAAACATAACATGAAACTATAAAATATCAGCACGTTTGAGTACACTCGTTTTCACACATTGAAAATCGTGATTAAAAAATATATAGTTGGCTATGACTGTAATTCATATTTAAATATGGGTGTCCATGAATATGCACATTTATCAAATATCACAACTGTTATATTTATTAAAATAAGTATGAATGTGCTTACATTCGTTATTTAGGGGAATTTTGGACAGTAAGGAATGCAGGAGAATAAGGTTAACATGCACTGTCATTGTTTTGTGACGATGTTGTCATTGAGTTGTTATATTTTGATATTTCTTCTTTGAAGTACAACTTTTATTCCATGGGTTCCATATTCAAAGTGTTTCTGACGTATGCTTATGGCAAATGGACAGAAGAATCTGCTCAGAAGAAGATGTCAGGTGCGGAATAGTGTTAGGATACATACTTGCACGAAGATAAAGAGATGAACAGTAAGAAGGAAAATATAATGGAGGAAGCTGAGATGTATTCTGAAAATCCTACTGCCTGAATCTGGGTGCACATTCCTGGTAAAACTTATTTTGAAGAACCAATTAATGCTGTTAGGGACTATTTTCTGCAATGTTGTATTTAACCTATGTTTTTTTAAAGTGTGAACTGCAGTCATAATATCAAAGCCTTCATATTAATCTATGTATATTACAACAAAAGACATCTAGAAAATATTTAAAAACTACTTTCAGAACATTTTAATATTCTTTTTATGGATATCACTTCTTAATATTGCCAAATTTCATAAATGTGTATAACATTAATAATCAGAATGTTTGTATGCAGGCAACACTTTAAAGCTAAATAGTATGTACATAAAATATTGTAAGTATTCAAAATTTCATTTTGGTATCCCTCAAGTTCTATGAGGTTCAATAATGTTTTCTACAGAAAATTTAGCTGAAGAAAGCTATGCACCTAGAGAGACGGAAAATTCACCAGGAACTGACGAAATATAGAAGAAAAATTGACACAATAATACAAAAATAAGAAATGGGACAGCCGAGGAAAAAGTGTATAATTTATGGAGTGCGCGAAGATCATGACAGAAGATTGAAAGATAAAATAAAGAAAATTATAGAGGTGGAGGTAAGAAAAAAAAATGTAGGGATGAGAAACTGAGCATTCCTTTAGGACTGGAAAAAGACGCAGAAATTCAAGATCAATACCACTAAGAGTAACGATAAAATGGGAGATATTAAAACGCGCAAGGAAGCTCAAATGAAAAACAGGTTTTATGAAAAAGGTTTTAAAAATGAAGAAGAGGAATGGCAGAAAGGAATTAATTATGAGAATAAATAAGGCGAGGGCATGTGGAAAGAAATGAGATTGACCTATCCTTAAAACATATACTCACGTAGAGGGGAATCGCTCAGAATCGTTATATGTGTAGCACATACCCATTTGCATTATTATTTTATTTAAAAAAAATGTGGGTAGTACACACAATTAACACAAATTAACAGCTACATAGCATTTTGAACGCATTTATTCCATACCAGGCTGCCCAACTGCCCATAGTCTGGCGTGTGCAGATATTCCTTCGTACGTCTAAAGAGTTGCAAAACTCAACGAGGCTAGTTCCAGTGATAAACTAGGGATAGCTACCTTCGTTTTACGTCTCTCAATAAGCTCAACCCCCCTCTCTGTCCCCGCCGATAAGCAAGAAGGCTAAAGCGAAGGTCGCTCAGTCAGTTCAGCACTTCCTAGTTTTAAATTGAAATAGACCCGTTGAGTTCTGCCATTCTTTTAATGAACGAAGGAATATCGGGGCAGTTGGGCCACTTGGTATGTTTGCGCTTTTGTTCTCACTGTTCTTGCTTGGCTTCAGGCTAAAACGCAGCGACCTTCTATCAGGGATATGCCTGCAGTATGACATAGGCTCAGTATTGAGGAAAACCTATCATCACGGCTAAACCAAGTGTTGGAATGCAATCGCAAGCATTGTGCTATGACCTTTACCCAGTGAGGTATTGGCTATCATTTTCCCTCTTGAACTGAGGATTTGCACCACGAGTACTCCGGGTTAGACGAGTTCGAACAGCGTGCTCTGGTGGGAATCTGAAGTATCATGGTGATATTGTTTTTGCTGCTCTTGGATTGCCAACTTTGCCAAGCCGGAGGGTACAGAGTGCAGCCAACACGGGTCATTGCCACTATGTAGGGTTCTAAATCCGCATAGCGTAGCCGAGTGTTGAGGGCGCTAAGCTGCGAAGAGTAGCCGAAGGATTACGGTCCTTAAGCCGCAAAGCCGCAAAGTGTAGCTGGTTCTCTTATCTCCGAGTTTTTGCCACATTTTCCTCTCTCACATTACTTTCGATGAGTTTTCATTTATTGGTAACATTAATTTAGCGGCCCTTTATCGATTACTTAAGAGATATTTCAGCACTTTCCACTTCCATATAACACTGGTTTGCTCTATATAAGAGATATCGCTAGCAAGGAAGGGCGGGTGGGTAATATGACTTCGATCGAGCAACATCTTGTGCTTAATGCATTTCTTATTACTTCAGGATTATTTTGGGTGTACTCTGTAACTAATTACAAGCATAAACTTGATTTCCCTCTACGGGAGAGAAACCGCTTTAAAGTTGGACTTGGCATGGAAAATTCTAAGGCTATAGTTAGGTCTTCAAAACTGTTAGTTCTATAATAATAATAATAATAATAATAATAATAATAATAATAATAATTATAACAGTATATGAAAACGTACAAGTACTGCTGGCAAACGTTTTCCGTGATATTACTGCTAGTGAAACAAACTTTGAATAGTTATTGTTAGGTATGTAATTTAAATACGGAAATTAAGACTTTTTTGTTTATACACCTTTATTCTACGTATTTACAGTAAATAGAGCAAGTATTACATTACACCTAAAAATTCTATGTCGGTATTTCACTAGATATACATATCTTGAGTTTCTCTGTTTCCATAAAGGTATTTTTTTTAGAAATATTTTTGTGTGTAGGTGTACGTGAGCGCATAACTCTATAACATAAATTCCGATTAATACTAGACTTTTTATTTAAATTCAAGATAGTTTGAAGATGCAACGCAAAAGTTGCTCAAGAAAATTTCAAAAAATTCAAATTACCTTTAAGTGCTTTGGTTTTTTTATTTTCTCAAAATTGCTCCAAAAATGTTGGTAAAATACCACATATTTAATATACTTACATGACATAAAGTGTATAGCTTAATTTTCTGAGAATATCCTGCGAATTTCTCTTTATTCGGGAATTTTATACTATGTTTCTATTATTAGGTTGAATTTGGCAAATCTGTAATTTATGTTCTGTCGCTATTCAACCGTTTATCGCAATGTCATGGAAAAACTATGTAATTTGATATATTAAATATTTGATTCTGGATTCAGATTCCTCTATTCCTGTTTTACAGACTTTGTATATTGAAACTATTTCTGCAAAGTTTGTCTCGTATAACATGAAGCAGATGGAGAAATAAGCTTAAAATAGCGGATAGAAAAAATAATATGAACGTAACAAGTGAGATTTTTACAAATAAATACTGGTTTTTATTACTTTGGAAGAAAGCAGCTTCAGATATTATGCTTTTTTGGCTCACTCTGTACTGGCGATCTTTTGTTTGTGGTCAGCTTGTTTTTGTAAAGGATTAAGCACACAATGGGATTTACTTGCTTGTAATTCGCTCCAAACATGCAGCCAGAGTATTATGGGCGTTACAAAGCTGCATTTAAACAACGCCAAAAGACCAATAATACGATAACTACAGCATCGGCATCGTGTTCAAAGAACAATGATTTATGCCCGATACATGCGTATACAGAAGCTGTTTACTTCTAGAATATCTTATCGATTACTAATACACGTGTGAGAGCGAGAGCGTGAAAGTGCGCGAGGAGAGGAGAGAGAGAGAATTAAGTTCATGCCATTCAACCTTCAATCTGTCTGCTATTGTTGATATACTATGCATATTTAATTTGTTGTAACAATCATTTCTAGAAGTGTAGCAATGTATGACTGAAATCTATTAAACAAATTTTTCCTGGCAACTTTTGGATACTAATTCATACTAGCATGTATAATACAAACAAAATATGGTGTTTAAAATGTGTGTCTTTGCCACGCGCCCATTTTTTTTTTTTTATTTCTCTATACGCACTCTATACATAATATATAGAGAAGCTGTTCCACTCCACCGGAAATATATGCTTTAGGACCCCCTTTATCTAATAAAAGCATTTTCTGAAAAGGTCCGTGTGTGTGTGTGTGTCCATGAGTCCGTGTGCCTGTGAGCACGATAACTCAAAAACGAAAAGTCGGTAAAATACCAAACTTGGTATTTAAGTTTAGTGTCTTCCAGGGACGCGACACAAAGATTTTGAGAAAAATCCCCCTAACCCCAACTACCCTTGACATTGAACTTTTTGCGACAATTTTGATTTTCCCAAAAATGGCTGTAACGATTTTGATTAAAATTTCGTATATTAAAGATATTTAGCTGAAAAATAAAATGTATATCTTGAATTGTCTGGGAATGGCCTCTGAAGAGTACTTTATTCTGGATGAAATTTACGGAATTTTGAATAACTGCTAAACCGTAAGGGGTGGACAAACACTTACTGCACCAAAAATGTAGAGCACGTTAAAACACACAATTTATGCTTTAATCATTTTTTTCGTGGAGTTCATCGTTTTTGAGACATTTCTTGTTTTTGGTTTCTGCTTTCAAAAACATAACATTTCTCATATAGGAATTTGTCAACTGCTGTCCATGCAAACAAAGGAACTTCAGTGACATAGCAACCAGATTTTGACTATCACTTTAACTTATGGTACCCTCTTATTTTGCTTCTACTTACAAGGAAGCAAGTAATAAGACTATTTCTGCTATTTTTTTCTGATTAGCATGAAGTAAATACAAGTGTAAGCTTTTTAAGAATAATTTGTGGCAGAGATTTAGAGAAAGTCATGTGAAGGGTACATATCAGATTTTTTTCATGCAAAATTTACTGTATATTTTTTATGAAATTTCATAACATAAAACGTTTCTCATTTATATAAATAACTATATAGTATCTTAATTGTTTCCATGAAGCAGGAGCTATAAAATTCTGACAAATAAATTCGAAATACCATGCTTATTATTCAGTTTGTTCAAAAGTACAAAAGTTTATAAGTGTACTTAATGTTATTGTCAAAATGCGTTATTTAAAATGTAAATAATGTTATTAAAAATGTATAGCAATTTCTCATTAACATTTTTCGGTTGAATAAGCATTTAACACGAGAAATGGTACGCTTTCAATAAATTTGCAAGTTTAATTAAAATTTAAATATTAACATAACGACATAAAATCTAGACAAAAACATAACACGATATGTTATCAGTCACATAAAAAAGTTAAAAAATAAGCAGCAGCCAATCAAAAGATAGCGTTAAACAGTTGACTAATATGGCCTAGTTCGCGTCGTGGCCGAGTGGTTAAACCACTCGCCTCTCAGCTAGACAACACTTCTTTGATCCCAAGCGACCGCATTTGGGATTTATGGTGGACAAAGTGACGCAGGGACGGGCTTTCTCGGGCTTTCCGGTTTCCCCCGCCATCACATTCCACCGGTGCTAAATCTTCATTCTATGTATCATCAATGGCATTGTAGTAAAAGCAGGCGTTAAACACTATCAATAATGATAATAATAATGATATTCATGTGGCCTACTAAGCCACCACCGGCAAAGGAGGTTGTGCACAGTTGAGAGCAAAACAACGAGCGGATTCTTTTGGTTTCTACAGTACTTTCCTTTGTTCAATGTTGACAGAATCCTGTTATCAAATGTGCACACCTGACCGACATTTTATTTATTTGAACAAAGTGAGCGGTAAAAGGTTTGGCAAACGGAGGGGTTTTACTTGAGTGCCTGGAAGACACTTGCTAGATGCATCCGTCTGCTCTTGGTTTGCTGTATGTTATTCAAACTGTAACTAATAAACAAAGTTGTTTCCAGGGCCAGGAGCTAAGGAAAGTGGGGCATTGGTCAAAAACTAAGTAGAGTGCTTGGGTGAAATTGGTTTGTAAACAATATGCTGGTTATTATATATGGAAATTGGACTAAAGAAAGATGATGGACAGTAAACCGAACGTTATTTTCGTTATTGAGCTATAGTAGAGTGAGGTCTGCGGAGCTTTGTGGAGTCTCCGAGAATGGCTTCAAGCTGCTGGAAGGGATACCACGACCAGGATTACTGGACAAAGAAATATTACAAATAAAATTAAACAATCATGGTAATGATTGAGTTATATACAAATGAATCACGCAAAATGAAGAACCATAGCAAAGCTGTAACAATTTCGCATTACTTAAAGGGTTTGACACCCTTTAGTACTCACTTTATCTTCCAAAACTTGATAATGAAATGTATTTACCATAATCTTTATCCCAAAGTTATTTTGAAAGGTAGAATCAGAATAAATAATCCATCGCCTTCATCGGGCTCTGAATCACCAATATTCGGTTTCTTGTATTGTTGCAATCACATCTGACCTAAGAACTTATGTTGGCACATTATAAAATCCTCCATGTGACTCGAAATTTACGGGTAAGACACAAAGCGTTCTCAACTTGTCTTCAAAAAGCATACCTCAATTACGACTCCTATGCTTCTTTCATTCCTATTCTACTTTCTAGTCTATGGAGGAACACCGAATTGATTATGTTTTACAAATCTAAAACTGTCTTGACTACTAGCCTTTGGTGCACTTTCGACATCGCGAAAAAATGAAAAAGTCAATCTGCTTTCTTGCTAGAACAAGGTGCACCCATGAATGTGGAAGAAGCTGGTTTCTTAAATCCTTAACAGCTTAATGCCACATTCACAATGAGATGCAAGCGCAGACGTAACGAAGCATAAGCGCAGACGCAAGGAAGCACCATTCACAATGCAATCGTAAGTGCAACGCAAGAAGTTGGCACGGGTTTCTAGTTCCGCAAGTTACATGCGAATATTTTCCAAGCGCTCCGCAAATAACAAACTGAATAACATAACCAGCAATATCATATAAGGAAATTCACTCAATCTTTTAGAAATAAATGTTATAAACCGCTCGCGGCAGTGGCATCACAATAATTGCTCATTCAAAATTATTGAAAATAGTACAAGCATAAAAACTTCAGAAAGTGTTAAGGCTACACATTTAATGAACTAAGAATTATCTCCCTGCGTCTTTTATTTATGAAAAAACGAGAAATCCAGACAAAAATGATAGTTACATCCATTAAATCAAAGAAGGATTCGCAAAGAGGCCGTCACACCCTCTTGAGGGAAATTGGAGATGGCGCACGGCCAAATAGAAGAGCATGCATGTACAGCAGGCCCTGCAGTGCGATCGTTTGTTATTGAATTCATAGGCAATGTATAAAGAAAAGAAGCAGAATTCCACCTCTTCTCATGCAACGCAGTGATAAAGTTTGGAGTTTGCAAACTGTTGCGTTGCATTCCGTTGCATTTCGATGCGTCTTGCGTGTTTCTATGTGAATGCTTACATTAAATAATATCAGTCCAAATTCTTGCGCTTACGTTGCGTCTGCACTTACATTTCATTTTGAATGGAGCATTAACACACGACTCATTACATTGGTACGTTTTTGTACTTGATTTGTACTTATTTATTGCAACAAAACGCAAATAAAACATATAAATAAATAGAGCTACAGTATTTGCTTCAAAACTTCTGGCAGACAGTGCCTTAACTGTATTTTCCTGTCACTTTGCCAGTGCAAGATATTCGCTTGCTGCTTAGAGCAGCCGGGAAAATGAAGAATGCCATATTGAATTGCAACGGAAAACAGCTAATCCGGTTAAGTGGTGATGTGAGTGATCTAGGTTGACCGCAGGAGCAGATATCACAGGTAATGGCCAGCAAGTTAAACATGATGTTTTAATGGGATATTATCGTCTCTTTGATTTACCTTTAACTGTCTGGAAATGTTTATCTAGCTAGTCCATTATTTTAGTGTACAATGAGTATGGAAATGCATGTAATATCCAATTTTCCTTCATGAACATGACTAGGAAATGATTGATATTACAAACCCGTCCACTTTAATACAGCATTAGCTAGAAACAATAAAGCAGTTTCTATTGATGAAGAGATTTTTGTAAAACATGTTTCATTTGAAAACATCAACCGCTATAGTTAGGAATTAAATGATATCTCCACAAATCGAAATTTCCATAAAACGTAACCTGGTTTAACAGCAGATATGACCCCTAATAAATTGTCTGTTGTAATGCCCCGGATGTATACGTAACTGGCCTATATTATTTGAGAAAATACATCTTGTAATATAAACAATTATCCTAAAAATTTTAAGAGGCGTTTTAAACGCCATGTAATTTAACATATATTTTATATTAACAAGACTTTTATACCCCATATTATTCATTACTTACGCACCAAGTATGTAAGGTGTGCTTAGTAGGGAGAAGGTACTGCGTGGCACTCAAAATTCTCCATCGAGATTTCACCACAAATATATGTATTTTGGACCTCCTGAATAAAAATCTCAGGTAAATATGCCACCCCAAAATATCCTTTACATGGAAATATTATCGAAAATGTTGATATTCTTAAAAATGGCCCTAGCAGTTTTTATTAAAATACTGTATATTAAAGGTATTTACATGATAAATAGCATGTATATCTTGAATTTTCTGGGAACAGCTTCTGAAATACTCTTAATTCTGGACGACTTTTGCATAACTAGCAAACCGTAAGAGAGAGACAAAAGCTTACTACATAAAATATGAAACTCTCGTTAAAGCACATACTTTGTCATATACACTTTTATGTAGAGTTAACCGTTACCGAGATATTCCTTGTTATTGGTTTCAATTTTGAACTGCTTAAACCTTTCTCAAACCATAAGTCATCCTTCGTTTCATATTTCTGTTGTTTTACTTCTGAAAATGCAAAGAGGACCGATATTCAATTGTTTCACATAGCGAATAAATTTAAAGGATTTAACTTTCACTTTAGCCCAGTGGTTTCGCTTATTTCCTTGGGTGGGCGTAAAAATCCTTAGCATGGCTTCCTTCTGAAGGGAAGTAAAAAACGGTGTTCACGTGTCGTAGGTTTACGGCATGTAAAATAACCTCAAACTTGATAAGGAGGCCTCTGAGAAAAGTTAAGGGGTCTTTCACGCACAATATAGAATCGGACCCTAAAAACCACAGCAGTTAAAGAACGTCCATAAATAAAACTTATTTTAAAATTTCCCTTTTTTCCGTTCTGCTTAAAAGAAAGCAAGTAACTATATCTACAATTTCTGCTAATGTCTATGTCGATTAGCTTGATATACATAAAGAATAACATTAAAGGACGTCAAACTACCAAAAAAATAATAAAAGAATAACATTTTATAAGAATGTTTTCTTTGCATAACAAGTAGAAGGTATAATGTGATTGGAACATATCCGATTCGTTTCATATAACTTCTATAAGCTATTCTTTAAGAAAGCTGATTTTTCTATCCTCCATCTCAAGGCGCTACGACGCTTGGCCTTCTCAACAATTTTTTTCTAAGGAATTTATGTTTTTATAGTTGTAGTTCAATTTGGTATTCTCAATTTTCTCAAATCATTCATGACATCTTCTCAGCGGATTTTCAGTTCTGCCTGCTGCTCTGGCTCCCATAGGTTTCCATTTTTATATTCTTTTCATGGGACCTCCATTCTTTTAATATGGCCAAAGTAGCTTAATCTCATAGTCTTAATGAAATTTACAATTTTTTGGTAATGCATTAGTTACGAAAAATTATAATGTATCGGAGATCACAGATGTATGACGTAACATAGTTACTAAGGAGTTGTTTCATTTGTTTCAATATTTATAGACCAAAACGGAAGGTAAAGATAAAACTCTTAAAAATATGGATTGTATTCCAATTGACATTTTGAGCGAAGCCGCAAGTGCTGAGAGTTTATTAGTTCCAGAAAAATCAAAAGATGTTTACGAAAAAAAGTATGAAAAGTTTTGTGAATGGAGAAACGAAAAATACGTTACTTTCACTAATGAAACCACATTACTGGCATATTTTTGAGAGTATATGCAAACGTGTATTACTTCTTAATATGGTAAGTAATTTAAAGTTAGTTTGGAAATGCTGTTTTCTTTTTTCAATCGAAGACTTTAATGCCTTCGACGCTCTGTTGTGTATATTCAAAGGTGAAATGTATGCTGAAATTGAAAGAAAACGTCGACATTTCATCTCTTGGTTAGGTTTTTGATTTCTTGAAGTTCTCAGTTGGATATAGGCCAAAAAAACCATATGTGCTCTCCAGATCTGAAATTAAAAAAATTCTTGTTGAAACTCCTGATACATATATACGCGAGAGTGATTATTTCATGTATTCTTAAAGGCACATTGGAGAAAATTATGTTGTGACGGTAATAACATCATTCATTTTCTGGCACTGGTGCCAGAAATAGGGCAACTTCGCACAATTTATTCCGGCATAATAAGCCTTTTTAATGCTAGCATTACATAAAAGTAAGTTTTGTTTGTCTCTGTGGATTACCTGATATACAAAATTATATAATGACGTTACTCATTTCTGAGGGAAAAAAAAACGTTATTTATTTTTCCATATAAAGAGTAGTTTGAGATATAAAAATGCTCTGGTAAATATTCATGTTACTTCTTTGAAAGATATTGGACTTAAACCAATATTGGTATTTATTACACATTTCGTTTTCAAGTTGCAACCTACATACTCACAGGTATGCACATGACATTTTAAAAATGTTTCTGGGGGATTCAGGAGGCATCTAAACATGTGTTTACAGTGCAATGTTCGATATGGACCTTTTTGTAGAATGCAGTATTTGTTCTTGCCTACTAAGTGGGAGAAAATATAAAACAGTATGTGTTTTTTTTTTTCTTGTATTCTTTTTAATTAGAAGTTGACAACTGTTTGGCTTCGTGTTTTTTACGTTCAAAGTGATTGGGTATGAATGCCTTTACGTCAGTTTATTCCACGTTCCTAAGTTGTGAAATAAATTGTTTGTGCCGAACGTGCCCGAGTGTAGAGAAGATGCGTGTGGCAAACTTAATGACACTAAATTGTTGGTCTCCGTTTTAATAATGTTTGTCTCTCATATCCTTCTCTCGCAACGCAATTTCCTTGCTGTTTGTCCATTCTTGCTTCTCACTTATTCCTCAACCGAAGTTGGAATGCAAAGTTTCATGGTTTCTCACTAAGCCTCATAGCGGTTCAAGAATTCTCCAAAACGAAAAGATTTTATGTGCTATAGTCCTCACTAAAAGAAAATTGTCAAAATTCTTAAAAATATTACTTTAAACCTTCAAAAACGTAAAAATTGCATGAAAAAATGAGGTGTGACAGTTTGACACATATATAACTAATGTGCAATGCTTCAACTCTAGGTTTAGTAGCGTCAGTTTCATCCTGATTACTACAAAACTCCTAAGAATATTCTCATCAGCAACCCGTTTTTCGTTAACTATTTCTAAAACATGGAGAGAAAAAAAATTGGAACAAATGTGTTTCATGCATACTGGACTAAAAGACGGAGATCAAGTATCATATCTCTGAAAGTTCCCTGGCTTTCTGAATAAAGTTTCTCACAACCAGACAACCATAGAGCTCTGTAAGCTGTCTCTAATTTGTATCTGAGAAAGAGTGTGAAGAAGTTGACTAGCATTATGTGAAAATATGTTTACAAGCTAATTGTTCTAGCACCTCTTCATAGCTTCAAAATGTATCTTATTTTCCCTATCATTAGACTTTATATTGTTAGAAATGTATAAATAAAATTGCATTTATGTTTAGAGAGATATGGTCTAACGATGACACGTTTCTTTTTTCGCTTTGCTTCTTTTATCTATTGTATTATAACCACAAATATAATTTTCATTGTATTCTCATAAATCAATATCGTGGTGTGTATGATTCGTGTCAGCATTGCCTACCAACTTGAGAAAACAGCCGAAAAAAAAACAATGTCAAAAGTGGATTCAACGTAAATGTCACAGCCTTCCAGATTGGAAGCTTCATTGAAACCGATAAGAAGGAATAATTGGCAAACGTTGACACTATAAAAATGTATGACATAAACTGTGTGTGTTTTTAACGATATCTGTAAGTTTTAGACTATCCCTTACGGAAACCAGTATGCAAAATTCATCCAGAATAAATAAGTCTACAGAGGCTATTCCCAAAAAATTCAAGATATGCATTTTATTTACCATGTAAATATCTTTAATCAAAATTTTTGTGAGCCATTTTTGACAAAAATAAACTTTTAAAAAATTATTCCATGTAAAGAGTATTTTTGGGTGGAAGATTTTCTTGAAAATCTTCTTGTCGTATCCTTAAAAGATGCCAAACTTAAGTGCTAAATTTGGTAGTTCTTGTTCTTTTTGTTTTTGAGAGATATCTAAAGTCACACGGACATACGGATCTAATTCTAAAACTATTTTTTTTAAATCATATATTTCCAGTGAAATCTCTACTTCGAAGTTTTGGTTGAATACAATGCTTTCTCTACCTACTACGTGCATGGTACGTGTAAAGAAAGTAAAATGGTAGTGTAGCAGGAAAATATAACGTTTATATTGTTACTTTTCGGTGATTCGGTCATTTGGGGGGCGGGGTAAATTATCATACCAATCCCGTGGCTAGGAGTATGCCTGAAGAAAAGAGTTGGTCACATTTCTAGACACTGGGGCGAGATTTGGCTAATACCAACATAAAGAGCTTCCTTCCCTTAAGGGCCATGTTTTATGCTCATCAATATATATCACAGAGTACAAACCATCTAGACGGCCGGGGTTCGATCCCAAGCGACCGCATGTGAGATTTGTGGTGGACAGAGCGGCGCTGGGGCGGGTTTTCCCCGGGTACTCCGGTTTCCCCCGTCATCGCATTCCACCGGTGTTCCATCATTCATGTATCACCAGTGTCACCGCCTGCGGTGCCATAAGTAGTTAAAGCGGGCGTTAAACACTACCAAAAAAAAAAAAAAAAAGAGTGCAAAGGTGTCTCGCGAAGAAATGTAGATAATGACCATGAAAGAAGGCAGTATGTGACGGATATATACATCGTTAATTATTAAAGAATACTTATTGTTACATAAATCGCATGACTAACTCTTTCGTGGACGGATGCTACCTAGTATTGTCTAGGGACAGCAAAGCTGGACTCGGTATATTTGAAATATAGAGTAATAAAAATAGCTGTATATTGATGTGACAAGCATAACATGCAATCCTGGGTGACCATAAAAACCTGTTGGGAAGCGCTGGGTCGTACATATGTGGGCATGAAACGGCTGTGGCCACGAGCATGTAATTAATTTGCTACGGTCTCACTTATCTTGATCGACCGTGTGAAATGCAACACGCGTTGCACCTGCGGCACATGTCATGACTGTCCTAATCTACTCCATGTTGGGCTCGTTAGAGTTAGGCTTTTATACATAGTGCTATTGATCGCGAAGCAAATCAAAATTTCATGCTGCTCTGTTGAAGCCACTCTCCAATACCACAGTGTCATCTAGAGCTCCCATGTTGCTGGTGATTAACAATGTTACTGTGTGGAAGTATCATTAGATCGTGTATAGTGCTACTAGAAAAGTTAAATATTCACTTTGCTCAAATTAAATACCTTATTATTCCTTTTACTAGCACGTGTGTACAATGTACACAGTGGGTAGAGACGGTGTTGTATTCCACTCAAAATATCGATACCGAAATTTCACTGGAAGTGCATGCTTTGAGGACCCCTGAATAAAAAAGCTTATTTAGATAAAGATCACTGTGTTACTTTGGACAGCATAATTCAAGGACGAGAAGTCGGTTAAATAACAGACTTTGCATTAAGTATAGTATCTTCAAACGATGCGATACGAAATTTTCATAAATATTCTCCTTTCCAAAGCTACACTCTCGTACACTCTATATGGAAAGAATCTCAAACATTTTGTTGTTCTCAAAAATGGTACCTATTAAAATGGCACACATTAAAGATATTTACATGACAAATAAAACATATATAGCCCGGCTGGGAAATATGGGACGCTATCCCGTGTGCCTCACATTCAACAGGTCACGAGTTCGAATCTCGCTTAGGGTGAGTTGTCCTATAAAGTGTTTTCCGGGGTTTTCTCTTATTCTGAGAAGACGGATGTCGAGTAATATTTATGGTCCATGAGCCCCAAGATCATTTGAGAATCATTTCATCAATTTCATTCATCTTCCGATGAAACCAACCAGGATAAAGAACGTTAAGCTATTGAAAAAAATGTGCGCGCATGTGTGTGTGTGTGTGTGTGTGTGTTTGTAAATTTCTGTGATCAACACCTGACGACCTCTAGATCGTGGGCGCCATTTGTATAACTGGAAAATCGCAAGAGATGGACCAATATTAAACACATTTACATGGCAAATAATACATTTCTGGGAAAAGCCCTCGAAGATATCTACATTCTGAACGCCTTTTGTATAATTTGTAAACCGTAAGAGATGGACGAAAACTTACTATACAAAACATGTAGATCCCGTTAAAGTACACAGTTTATGTCATATACATTTTTGTAGATTTACCCGTTTCCGAGATATTCCTTTTTCTTTGTTTATATTTTGAATTGCTTAAAAATTCCTCAAACGGGATGGTCTTTCATTTCAGCTCTCTTTAGTTTTACTCCTTAGCTTAGCATAGGGAATAGAATTTTAAATGTTTGACATAGCGATAACTTTTATAGAAGTGAATTTGGCTTCAGCCTTTTGAATGC
This sequence comes from Hymenopus coronatus, assembly GCA_030762935.1. NCBI lineage: Eukaryota > Metazoa > Arthropoda > Insecta > Mantodea > Hymenopodidae > Hymenopus > Hymenopus coronatus. Next base: position 65,044,596 of record CM060900.1, read on the forward strand.
CATTTCTATTAATGTTTATCCGGATTAGCATAACGCAGATAGAAGAATAATATTTTGTAAGAATAGCGTGTTATAGAATGATAGAGAAAGTGTATTGTATGTAACCCATCAGATTTTTTTTTCACTTCATTTGCTTCAAAAAATATTTATCTATTTAGTTTTTCAAATACAAATGGAATTATATATTTTTTCACCTTTATGATCCTTATTTCCTTAGTTTCTTGTTTAGTAAAAACGCAAACATTTTGTGAAGGGAGTAAATTTTTCGGTACATTAGCTATAACGTTATCTTTTGAAGATATTTGTGACTCCGTTTGGTTTCTTCCATCGGGTAGATGGGCTTCGTTTTGTCTTCTGTTTATTAATTTGTTCCATGTTTGTGCTTTTATTGTAGATACCAGCATTTCTCAATATGGTGCCCAAATTTTTTCAATATTGTGGGTATTATTTATTGCGTTACCCCTCAGTATACTCATAGAAAGCCAGTATAAGTAACGACAACATAAACTAGAGATAACTGACTTATACTTAAACCAGAAAAGTAATGCAAGAAAGTTACGAACGCTGGCAATAGTAAAAGCTTGCGTTATTTATCCATTCACAGACTATCCCTTTAAATCTGGAATTTAATTGATCTTCTGTATGTGAAAGTTTTCAATTTAAGGCATTCTAAATTCATTACAATAATGTTATTGTAGTTGGATGGTAAATTCTGGAAGGGCGTTCCACATTACAGCATCATGAACTTATTGTCGTGAGATCCCAGGAGAATAGGATGATATGAGAATATTTGAAGGGTGGGCGAAAATGACCGCGGGAAAAGAACCGCCGTGGTAACATATTCTAAGCAGTTCCTCATTTCAAAGCGGCGAACACCAAGGACATGACCCAACTCCCCAAGTCCCGCTGATGTCTCCAGCACAACCCCGCCGCCAAGACCTGTATTTCCAAAACATATTCACCACAACGGAAAGGCGCCACCACTTTTCACCGACACTTACAACTCTGCAAAAGACCGGTTGAAATGAAATGGAAATAATATGAAGAAGAATGAAGAAACTTTCCTAACATTCACCTAGTGACTCTAAAAGAACCGGAAAAATTAACAGGCCAGAGAGGTTGGCAACAGCAATTGCACCCACGTCCTCCCAGTCAATCCCAAATGAAACGTCTGAGTCACTTCGCTCCGCAAAACTTCAGCAGTCTTTCACCCTTAACGGGAACAGGACTTTGAGAAACACCTTAGTTAACTAGCGTCCGTAAATAAAACGCCATTTCATTTCGAAGCCTTAGCTCCACTTCTAGAAACAGGAAATGTGTCATTCTCTTTCCGTTGGTTTCGCCATTAGGCCTATTCCTGATTCCTCCCTCGGCTTACTCAGAGACGGAAGTGAATGAGCCACTAAGGTGTGCCAACTCCAAAGGGGCTACCCAAGAAGATCTGTAGGGACGACAGAAACCTAGCACACGGTGTTCCAGCTCTTCAAGAGCTACCAGAGGACACAACTTCTTGTGAGTTTTACTGTTGAGACGTACCCGCTCTGTCATGGACTGCGATCAACTCCCCGAAGATAGCGGCTCAGACGTGACCACTTCGTAACGCCAGAAGTTCCACGTTTGTAGGGGATGAGCAGAAATCGCATATGGAATACCTCCAGTACGGGAAGACAAGGGGGTAAAATGCCTTCCTTTCGCGAGTCAACTAATATGCAAGATGTTACACCGCTTTGGAGCACACCGGCAGGCACGAAGAAAGACCGCCTCCGTGGTCAAGTGGTCAGTGAGCTGACTTCTCACCCGGGTTCGATTCCCTGCTGGGGTGGGGAATTTTTTTCTAACCAGAATTATTCCCTACCCCCCACAGAGTCTTGAAGTAAGTGTGTCAGAGAGAATGTGTTTGAGGAAAATAAAGCGGTTTAAACTTAACGTAAAAAACCTACGGATAACGAGCTGTTTATAATGCAAAGCCACCGATATGACCTTAGATGTTAAAAGGGGCTGTAGAAATGAAACAATAAAAAAAATATCTTTAAGGATCAAAGTTAATAAACATATTAACTTCACAATTAGTATTATTCGAATCCGTTTTTACTACCTCTGGTGTATATAAAGATATGACTGCCCGTAATCTATGAAAGCAGAACCTATGCTTTTACTTTTCTTTCTCAGCTCTGCAATCTTGGCTTACACGTTTAACCAGTTTGATAAACAGTGCTTATGAATGGTTTTAGAGCGATTCTAGTAACTAATACTGCCACATAAGTGGAAATTATTCTGAAATTAGTTTATTTTTTATTTTCAATTAATTCTAAAATTAGATATTTATCAAGCCTACATCATGCATAATAACATTAAAAAGCGAATAAAACTACAACTAAATTATTCAATGATCTGTAGTGATGTTTAACTCCCTCGTGGAATGCCTTCTGCTAGTGAAAAACTAATGTGTTCCTTTCACATAACTTTCTCTATCTGTTCTGCAAACAAACTATTCTAGCTGAATATTTTTATTTTATCTACATTATGCCAATGAAGTTAAACCTTATCATAATTGGTCTTATTACTTAATTCCTTACAAGTAGAACAAAAAAAAAAGGGCTAAAGCGGCAATCAAATACTTTTAAACCGTCGCTATATGATTGAAATTCGGAGTTCTTCCCATGTTCAGAAGTAAAACAAAAGCTATAAGAAACGGATGAGGAATCCCCGTTTCAGAAAAGTTTTAAGTATTTTAAAGTTGAAACGAGTAGTAGGGATTATCTAGAAATTGTTAGCTCTAAGAAGCTGATTGTGTGTTTTAACGAAAGCTACACATTTTGTATAGTAGCGTATGTTTACTGGTTATCCCAAAGACATTCAGAATGAACGGAGGTTCAGGAGCTATTCCCAATGAATTCAGGATATACGTTTTATTTGCGATGTAAATGCGAGGGCGTGCTGAAAAGTAATGCCTCCGATTTTTTTTTCCAATAACACCCTCAAAACGTTTGGAATAAAACAAACTGTATTACCATTCTATATCTTTGTTCTGCATGTCTGCATATTTATTTCTCAACATAATCACTCTGGCGACGAACACATTTCTCCCAACAAGAGACCAGTTTGTGTATCCCGTCACTGTAGAATGCTTGACCTTATTGACGGAGCCATATCCTCACCTCTGCTTGCACCGCTTCATCAGTTTCAAAGTGAACACCTCGAAGGTGTTCTTTAAGTCTAGCAAACAGTTGAAAATCGGATGGGGCTAAGTCGGGGCTGTACAGAGGATGATCGATGACAGTGTACCCAAGGCGTAGGATTCTTGCAGATGTTGCAGCGACGCACATTACTGATGTGGATGCACTCGTCTCTAGACACGGTTTTTGATTCTTCTATGCACTTCAATTGGAGGCACATTTTCTGTAGTTAGAAACTCGATTACAGCACGCTGTTTCTGACATACTGACATAGTAGCGTTGCACACCGCCATGTTTCACGCTACAAATCGGAGCCATCTAGCGCCAGAGGGTTATAACTTGTGTTAGTGAAGCAGGAAGAATGACCAAGTAATATGCATGACATGTGTTACCTCCACCGATATTGCGAAGGCATTACTTTTCAGCACACCCTCGTAAATTGAATATAGTGCATTTTAAACAAAATCGTTAAGAGCCGTTTTTGAGAAAATCTAAATAACGAAAAATGTGCCGTATAAAGTGTAGTTATAGCCGAAGATTTTTCTGAAAATCTTCGTATCGCATCCTTGGAAGATACTGACCTTAAACATCAAGTTTGGAGTTTAAACGACTTTTCGTTTTTGAGTTCTGCTGTTCACAGGCACGAACAAACACACACACAGACGGACAACTGTACAGACCTTTTGCTAAAAATCGGATGTGTTCTGTACACATGGCTTTCTCTACCTGCAAACAAATTACTTTTATTTAAGATTTTCTTGCATTTACAACATGGTAATCGAGATAAACAGTCACAGAAATTGCCATAATACCTTCTTCTAAGCAGAAGAGAGATGGGAAATGCACTGGGCTAAAATGACAGTCAAATCTTTTAAAAGCTGATTGCCATGAGAACAATTAAAGTTCGGCTCTCTTTGCATACCCAGCAATAAAACAAGAGAGGGATAAACAAAACATGACATCCTCTTTGAGAAAGCTTAAATAGTATGAAATTTAAACCAATAACAAGGAATATTTCTACATACAGAAAGAGGTATATGACATGAAATGTATGTTTTAACGAGATTTACATTTTTGTCTGGCAAGTTATTATCTCTCTCTTACCATTTACCAGTTCATGTAGAATTCTCCCAGAATGAAGATTTTTTCTAAGGTTATTCTCAGATAATTCAAACAAATACGTTTTATTTGTTATGTAAATATCTTCATTCTACGGTATTTGAATCAAAAGTGTCGGCTATTATTAAAGAAACATTTTCAAAAATGTTTCCATGTAAAATGTAGTTTGGGGTCCGGGAATTTTGATGAAAATCTTCGTGTCGCAGTCTTGAAAGATACTGAACCTAACAATAAATTACGTATTTAACGGTCTTTCGGTTTTTGAGCAATGCTGTCCACAGACAGACAGACGCACACACACACACAGACACACACACACACGATCGCGACGTGTCCTAGTGGTGAGACCTCTCACCTGGACCGCCCGGGTTCGATCCCAAGCGACCTCATGTGAGATTTGTGATGGATAAACCGACGCATGGGCGGGTTTCTCCAGGTTCTCCGGTTTAACCCGTCATCACATTCCACCGGTGCTCCATCTTCATTCCATGTATCCTCAGTGGCATTACCTGCGGTGCCACAATAGTAAAAGTGGGCGTTAAATAATATAAAAAAAAAACACACACACATGGATCCTTTTCTAAAAATGCTATTTTTGAACTTAGGAAGCCTAAAAACATATATTTTTGGGTGCAAAATAAAATTTATCCAGCTCATGTGCATAGTAAAGTAAAAACTGCTTTTTTTTTTTTTTGGAAGCGGGGTTCTTCAACACGCCTTGTCGGTGTTATCTTGGTATCAAATGTTTGGATCGAATACAACACTTCTCTCTCTATCCACTATGAATATTGTACATATGTTTTAGAGAAAGTAAAAAGAAGCAGTTCAATTGTAAATTTGTGGAATAGTGGATAATTAGAAGGTTATTAAAACACAGCTTCACACTGACCCATAATGGCTCACTTTTACAAATTAGTTTGTTGCAGCATTACAATATGTCCGATGGCGCTACAGTAATGAATGTTCTGCCCATATCTTCAATGATTCACGGTCTGCTATCGTAGCCACATTAGATGAATATAAACTACATCCGCTAGCTACTGCTATTAGATCTGAAATTGGCAAACCTCCAAATCACAGTGCACATCTTGTTTGAAGGGACTCAGCAATATCGCTCGCAATGAAGCAGCTGATTTATTAGCTTAATTGAAAGCACTTTCTAATTTACTATCCGCACATTGAAACGAACTCATTTCTTACGTCGGGTTTTCAAGCAAAGAAGCTTAATTGTAGACACATTTGTGGGTTTAATAATTCTTTGATGGATTTTAACCTATATAAAATAGTACCTTTGTCTGTAACAAGAGCTAGGAAGTTTGTACCAATTTCCTTATGCATGATAAGACAGGCCAGGGTTGGCAATACATGCGGCGCTACTTGTGCAAGCAAAAGTCAACGTAGAGTGCAACCCATTACAGTAAAACAGCTATTACTGCATTACTTAGAACTAAGTCGGTAGAAAGGAAGGCGTCCAAATAACACCTTTGTTCTGCTCAAATATGAGCAAAATTAATTTGTTTTACAACCTCTGTAAATGTTCTAGCGTTGTACTTATTTAGAAACCGATGGCAGTTCTAGTATACAAACTTCCAAACGTCTAGTGAAAAAACAGCTTCACAGAAGTATATTATTAATAGAAAATTTAACAACTATCACAGGTCCAGAGGTATGGAGCTGAACTGAATCTCTGCGGCGCGTAGAAGAAGTGTCAAGACAGATCTACTAGTAGACGAGCATCCTACCTGAAAAGATAAAAATGAGAAGTGTAAGTGAAAAGAATGCAGGGTTCAGTGTAAACTATCGCATACAAGCTGCACTTTTAGATCGCAACAAATGCAATTAGTTTTCTGATACTGAAAAAGAACTGATAAAATATTTCAAATATGCCCCGATCACATCACGCGAAGTGGAATCATATTTTCCGCATTACAAATGTTGTTTTTCGGAACGTAAAATGAGGTTTTCATTTGAAAGGCTTGCGAAGTACATATACATTTCAGTAATACGGCTGCAGATGAATAAAGATTTCGTTTAATTCCTGCTTTCGTTTTTATATAGTAAGAATTTGGATATATTCAAGAAATCAATTGTATAATTTGGATATTATTTAACATTTGATCAGAAAATATTTCAGGATTGTAATTGTTTGGGTGTCTTTATAATGTATATATATATATATATATATAAATCGGTTAGGGTCACCCTTATTTGTGTAATAATTTGCATATTGTACATAATTATCTCAACAGGTGTGTTTATACGAATGTCTCTTAAGTAACTTTTGTTCGCTGGAAACGGTACTGTTTTCTTGACAAAAGGTTTGCTCACCTCTCCCCCCTGCGTTCTTATCGATGGCTTGCTTTGATACGGCGAGACGGTCGATCGCAACCTGTATAAGAAACGGCGAACGGCACGAACTTCCCAGCTCTGCTTAGGACACTTGGAAACACGTTAATTTTGTTGAAAGCAAAATAAATATTACCCTTTTCACCTTCTTACTAGTGTGTGTAATGCACATAGTATGTTGAAAAAAATTTCACCGGATACATGTGTTTATTAAATCCCTGAATAAAAAGAGAATTTATAGAAAAGTACGTGTGAATGCCTAACTCAAACATGAAACGTTGGTTAAACACCAAACTTGGTATTTCAGGTCAGTATCTTACAGAGATGCAACTCGATGATTTTCAGAAAAAAAAACGCATCAAACTACCTTTACATGGAACGATTTTCAAATTTTTTTTATTTTTTAATAAATCAAACCGACGATTTTGATTAATTACGGTATGTAAATTGAAGATATTTAGATTTCAAATAAAATGTATATGCTGCATTTCTAAAGAATAGCCCCTGAAGTGCTCTTCCTTCTGAATCAGTTTTGCATAACTGGTAAACCGTATAGATGGGCAAAAACGTACTACTACTGTTTGTCATGGTTTAGAGCGGTCAGAGGAGGAGCTGGAATACAGTGCAGCACAGTCTGACCATCAAAACATCAGCACAGCATACGTAAACAGAAATAAGCGAAACGGTCCACTTCAGGTTAAACTTCCTGTTTTCTTTATTACTAATGAATATTAATTTTCTAATTTATGAGTGTATGACTACGCCCAGCGGTATTTGCATTTTGACTTGATTCGAGCACGTCCACTGTAAGAGACTTAACTGCTGCATTCCAGTTTTGCAGAACTGTACAGGACATGCACCGGGAATGATGACGTAATGCCGCTTTGTGTTCACGCAAGCTTCCGCTCTTGGCCGGCTTCATTCATTCCTCAGACAGGTAATACACATGTAGATCTAGTTAAAATACAAAATTTAAGTTATATGCATTTTTCCGATATATTTCTTTTGTTGGTTTCAATTTAAAAATACTTAAACGGGAATTTCTTATCCGTTTCAGGTCTCTTTTGTTTTACTCCTGGCACTGGAAAAAGAACAGAATTTCAATGACAAACGCATAGCGACAGCTTTTAAAAGATTTGACTCTCGCTTTAGCCTAGTATATTCCCTTATTTTCCTCCTATTTACAAGAAACTACGCAGTGAGGCAAATTTTGATAATATCCATCTTCATTAACATGATGTGGATGAAAGAATACTGTTCTATAAGAATCACCATTCACTGTTGGAATAGACAAGGCAAATGACACAAAGCATGGGAAAGCCTCTACTATTATAGTATTGATCAGTTCTGCAACTTATTATTGCTTTATGCCTATTTTCAATACTATGATTACGATTATGATTATTATTAGTTGCAATAGTAGAGATAGTAGTAGCAGTAGCTGCTCTGGATTAAATATTCGAAGCTGTGCTCTATTTAAAGTTTGTTTAAAACGTTTGGTTTCTAACAGAGATTTTGAGTTCGAATTCTGCTCCGATCTGCAGAACCTTTCATCGGCAGTACATAAGTATATATGTACATGTGCATGTATATGCAGACTTACAACTCGTAACTGATTAAAATCGTGCTACTCCTGAAATGCGTGAAACATACAACCAACGTTACCTGTTCACATGCACAACTACGAGATATAACTTAAAGTGTAGGGGAATTCGACACCACTGTTTATAGCTCTGCTCGAGTTCTTGAGTTAACTATCGAGATTTTAGTGTGGTACTCTCCCTTCCTTTCTGCTCCCCATTTCCGTTCTAACCTCTGCCGTCTCACTCTGTCACCCTTGTTCCATTCTCACCCGTTTTGGAACAAAGTAAATGCCATGTGGCGTTTTGAATACCGGCAATATAACTACGTACTTTGAGATGTTACTTGAAGCATAAGTAAAACATTCTATCGTACGGGAACTTTTTGTGTTTTTCTTATCCCTTTTTTGAAGAGTTTAGCACCCGAACTGCACACCATACTGAGGACGGTAGACACTGATGATAATTCACAAAATGCAATGGTGATTGGGGAAGTAAAATTGGGAAGGAGGTGTTCCAGGCTTGAATTTAAGATAGTTCTCCACTATTTGCCGGTTATGAGACCGAGAAGAACCTCAGTCACGAACGCTAATAAAAGAGTCAACTTTTTAATTGGGCATCCTGTTGAACCGCTGTACATAATGAAACAAATGTCTGCATTGACTTATAAAATAGATGCAAATAAAGTCCTTAATCCACTGCTGTAAATAATTCACCCGACCTTTTCGAAGCGTAGACAGCTGACAGCAGCACGTCATTCATGGTTCGCGCACAACTGCGTGCTAACACTTCAGTCATTCACGTCTCAATACAATTCACACACACAGGCTTGTAATTCTTCCTTCCTTTATAGCTAGTAAATGACGCCATAGAACTTTCTGGAAAATTGTGGAAGCTTCTGGCGGTCCTCGACTATTCCAGAAGTGTCGCGTTCTGAAGAGTGGTTACCGGCGCACCGTACTTCCCGTGCTGTTCGCATTCCAAGGTCTACAGCTGCGCTGACTCACATACATAGGCGAGCTTGAGAGCGGTCGCATACGGTAGTGTCACAATAACAAAATTTTCAGAAAGACGCTAACTTACCTACTTAGTCAGTTTACTCCCCTCTTATATAGACCTTACATCCTCCAGATCCTACTGGCGTAATCAGATGAGCATTACATCATGATGAAAAAGCTAGAATGGGGAATCGGCCAAGCATGAGACTGAGGAGGAGGTAGATATGACACCAAGGCGAAATTTATAAAAAGTAAAGTGAAGATGTAGCAGTTGGTGCAAAGACTTGCTTAGGAAACCCTAAACCCCGGAGAAAACGCGTCCATATGCAGCTTTATCCACCACAAGTGTCACATGCGGTCTCCTGGATTCGAATCCGAAACGGCGCATTATGTTCACGAAACTTTTTTTTTTTCTTTGCGCCGCATTAAACCCTTTTAGTGCAAGTACAGCTAATCATGGTCCTATATGACTATTTCTTACGGGACCTATGACATACAGGATGAAACATGGGCGGAGTGGAGGGCAAGCATTCCATCCTCTATAGGTATGCTATTTCAATAAACATCCATCGCGTGTTCACGTAAAACGATGATTGCAGCTCAGAGGTTATTCCGCAGCAATTTCAGCGTTGGGTGGCATGGAGCAGTTCCATCATGCAAAACCATTAACAAACCCCGTTCATTAAGCGAACGAAGGAGGGATATTCGTCGGGAGATGCTGCAGAGCAGACAGGGAATATTGGAGTGAAATAGCTTCGGTCTTGAAAACTGCATCAGGGCAAATTGACAAGGTGAGATTTGTAATTAAAACAAATGATATCATTTCACAAACATGTTCAAATCCAAAAGTAAAGCATGGCTAAAAATTAACTTTGTACTGTTCCTTTCAAAGTACTACACTTCCCTGTGACACCTATTGTACGCATACCAACTTTTCTAGTAATCGGGTTTGCAATTGTGTGAAAAGCTAAAACATAAACATTTGCTCTGCAACTCAGTTGATAACATGTTTGTTTTACGAGGGTCCCGAAGCATATATGTGTGTATGTAAATCTAAAACTAATAACCCAAAGATACAAACAGTAAACGCGTGGATACCATTGTCATGAGCAGTTGTTCCAAAGTAAAAGACCGTTAATGTGATTAAGATATTAATGGCGGCATATAAATAAATAAACACACACCACATCATGAAATGCTGTTTTGGTTTCAACGTAAGCCTATCATACGCTTTAGTACTAACTGCTGGTTTCCTTAAGTTAATTAGTGACTTACCAGATAAACCCATTGTTCCTGAAAATTTGAGTGGGACATTAGCACCAGCATTAACGTGAGTTTGAGGCAGCAGCTGAACTTAGCGTTAGTAAACGGAAATTGGTTAACAATTTTAATCGCGACAAGCAAATTGATGTCGGTTTCTGTCACAAGCGTTTCGTAAATACAATTGCGACCCTACACAACAACCGATCAACAACAATAGCAGCAGTGGGAAGTGAATAAAGCAGAAGAATAAACATGAAGTAGGATTAGAGAAAGTCTTGAGAATGTAATACATCAGTTTTGTTTTTCTTTTTTCTGTAGTTAGCCGCATCCGTGACATTCGTTCTTATTGGTTTAAATTTTCAAATAATACTCGCAATTTCCTCAAACAGAAGTCGGTCTTACGTTTTTTTTTTTTCTACTGGCCATGCTCAAAAACTGGGACATCAAAGCCCTCATAAGCCATGAGCTCCTAAAGTACTTAACTGCGTCCAAACCTACTTTATTTCCTTATTCCCATTGTATCTACAATGAAATGAGTAATTAAATCGTGTCTACAGATACTTATCTCGATTAACATAATGCAGTGGAAGAATTCTTTTGTAGGAATATCGTTTTGAAGCATAACTAGGGAAACTTACGTGAATGTGACACATCAAATACTTATTTTACTTAATTTGCATCGGTAATTTTCAAACCTACCGTTTCCATGTTCACCTTATAGACTGTAAGGTTTCTTCTTTTAAACCTCAGTTGGTATTTCTTTACTCTATGGCATAACCTCTAAAAATAATATATGTAAAACTAAGTTAGAGCAGGATAAGTATTCCCATTAGATTTAATTCGAACATTTAGTTTCCTACAACACTAAACTTTAATTCTTATATTAGATGTTGCGTGACACAGAATTTGCAAAAAATCGGCAGTTAGTTCTTTTGTCACAATAACAACGGAGATCACACAAAACAGCGAAAATCAGAACATATTGCCACACAATGTACTGTCGAGTAATTGCACAATGATGTATGTTAGTAAGACGGGCAAAATCACCTCTACCACTCTGCCTGTTCTAGCACCTTACTCGTCCCTTTTTCCTTGCTCCTGAACCTGAAACTGACTTTTGTTCAGAGGGTAGTGTTTGAGTGCCAAACTTTTGACATCAAACCAATACAAGATTTCTCATCATGAAGGCTGGTTTTTACATGATTGCGAACATGCCTTCCAGTCAGGTGAAACGTTTTTACGTTTTCGCTGCTCACCTAGGTCTGAGCGTTCTTCATAGCGTAATGCATGTATGTTAAATTCAAATCAATAGAATTGTTTTATCCAGTGCTGTATGGAACATAAAATATATGTAGTTCCTAACAACATAAATAAAGAAAAATTGTGAAAACAAATCTATGGCGTGTTTTCGTGCTGTTTTATGTTTAAGCTGAATTTTAAGTGGATAGGAGATAGAGATTAGCTGCCTTAGATTACTTGTACTTAACGGAACCTCTGGGCCTAACATGCCACACATATGCCACTGTTGTGCTATATCGTGCAACAGCATATCAAATAGCTGCACACCGCTCTAGTGGAGAGCATTTATCCGGTGTTATTCCCTTGATATATGTCGACATACAATCTAAACCAATTATAGTCAGTATAAAAACTTAACGGAAGACCAGCAGAGTGTTTCAGACATTTATAATAACGAACCCGCCACAAAAATTGCATATGTGTTTTCTACGTGACATTGCATTATAGTGTAACAAGTGGTATGGTGACGGTATTTACTAAGCACACAGTATTACATTAATTGCGCCACAGTCGCAAGGGTCAAAAAATACTTGATATTAAAATATTGAATATCTCTATTTTACATTCAGAACATTGTAAATACATACACACGCGCACAACAACACACCAAACAACAAACAAAAACACTGATGTAACATAACCACACACTTGCACTCACACCTATACCAAAATATTCACGCACATAAAGATGCTCTATAAATACGTGTAAACAATATTTATACTAACACCTTATCTTTTAGCACAAGTCCATAAAATATATTCACAAGCCTGACCAGTTTTGGTTGATCAGAATCAAGTCTCGGTATGCTGTCCTCCGTCTGCTTCAAGCTAAAAATACCCCAAGTAATAATGTTTTTCCTAACATCCTCCGTCTGTACGCAAACTGCCAACATATGCGTCTAGTTTTCCTTTTCTCCTCATAATAGACAAATCCTCCTATTAGCATCACTGATAACCTTTAGCTTCTAACCTCCCAACCTAAGCCACACTATTCCCTACCTGTTTCACACCCTATTCTAAAATATATGTTTCTTTGGCTCGTCCAATTTTAATTTCATTTTGTAGCTGCAATGACGAGTTTTTCTACATTCGGATTCTATTTCTTGTTTTTTTATATCATGGCGTTGTATCTATTTTCATTTCGGCTTTGCCAAATATTGCTTAAGTAATTTTTATTATGCCCACTGCAGCCCAATTTGATGCCAGTGACATAATGCTCTCAGAGTAGCTTGGATACGTTTAATTATTTTACTAAATATGGCAGGATCCACAAGAACACTTTCTTAAAGTTTTATTTATGGTCCCTCTGTTCCATCCTATGTAGTGTGAAAAACCGCTTTATTTTGCCTGAAACATCCATCACTCTCCACCAGGTTTGAATCCGTGACCTTGGGAACCAGAGGGCTAGCATGTTACCCCTAGACCATGAAGGACGGGAAGAGCAACTCCGTCGTTTTAAATACTCCAACCTCAGAATACGTTAAGAGAAATTATATGATATTTGTTTACATTATCTAACCGAATACTTCATTTCCGTATAGTAATGAAGAGCTAATACTTTTTCATAGTGTTTAACGTCCGATTTTACTACTAATGGCACCGCAGGCGATGACACTGATGATACATAGAATGAAAGTGGGACACCGGTGACAGAACCCGGAGAAAACCTGCTCCAGCTCCACTTTGTCCACCACAAATCTCTTTCGGTCACTTGGGATCGAACCCGGAGCATCTAGGTGAGAGTGAAGCGCTCTAACCACTCGGCCACGGCCGCAGCCGTAATCTAATCATTGTCCTCACACATAGTTTGTAATGATTTACTGGCAAATCTGGTGCCCGAGTCAACAGCACGAGTATTTCAGAGGGCTTAGTATTTAAATCCCTTTGTTGAAAAATAGAACCGGAAAACAGAATTTATAAAGCACAAAGTGAAACCTTGCTCCTAAATAATCGAAATGTTTAACATTTTTAATTTCTTCCTCCATTTATGTACACTTTTGCTGCTGACTGTACATACATCTATTTTTAAATGCGACTGCGCTACTATCCCACTGTCTCCACTATTCCTATGTGAATGAACAATAACTTAATGAGGAGTTTTCATAATGTACTTCAAAAATTATATGCTTCCAGTTAAAACTGCTGCTTCCGCTGCACCGAAATGCTAAGAAGTAGCCATGATAACATATTTGCATTTTGAAGTATGCTGCCTTCGAAATACTTAATTTCATGGGGAATAGTGCTAATATTTTATATTTTTACTTTCTCTACACGTACTATGTACATAGTGTGTAGAGAAGGTATTGTAGTGGACCCAAAAATTCTATAGCGAGATTTCACCGGAAATATATGTTTTGAGATCCCTGAATCAAAAACAAAATATTTTTATAAATATTTTGGTGTGGCTGTGGGCAGCATAGCTTAGAAACGTAAAGTACGTTAAATACCAAAATTGGTATTTAAGATTAATATCTTCCAAAGATGCGAAATGAAGATTTTCAAGAAAATCCCCCCATTCCCAACTACACGTTATATGGAAAATTTTTCAAAAGTTTTGATTTTCTCAAAAATGGCACTAATAATTTTGATTAAAATTTCGTATTTTAAAGATGTTTACATGGCAAATAAAATGTTTATCTTAAATTTTCTGGGAGTATCCTCTGAAGACACCTTTATACTGGATGACTTTTGTGGAATGTTGCATAACTGATAAACCGTAAGAGATAGACAAAAACTTACTGAATAGAAAATGAACAGCTCGTCAAAACACACAATATGTGTTATATGCATTTTTTCGTGGAGTTGATCGCTATTGAGATAGTCCTTACTATTAATTTCAGCTATAAAATACTTATACGTTTCTAATATGGGAATTAGTCAATTTCTGTCCATACAAACAAAGGAACTTCAATAACATAGCAACCAGCTTTTGACTATCATTTTGGCCCCATTTCCGTTATAGGTACTTACATGGAAGCAAGTAATAAGACGATTTCTGCTAATTTGTTCTCGATTAGCGTGACGTAAATAGAAGAATAACCTTTTTAACAATAATTAGTTGTAGATATGTAGAGAAAGTCATATGAATGGAACACATAAGATTTTTTTTAAATACCATTATTTATTGTCACTTTGAATATGTCTTGTCGTAACATCTTGAATTTTATGTGATGTTGCAATATTACATCAAGTATATAGCAACTAAAAGTCTGATGTGTTCCATTCACATGACTTTCTCTAGCTGTTTCGCATATATACTATTCTTACAAAAGATTATTCCTTTATCTACATTATGCTAATCAAGATAAACATTAGCAGAACTGGCTTTATTGTTTTTTTTTGTTTTTTGTTTTTTTGTGAGTAGAACGGAAATAAGGGAATAAAAATTTACACCAATTTTGGATAGATTATGGTGTGGATAAACGCCTACTGCATACAATAGCGATCATGGCAATCGGAGGACTATTCTCATCCTCAGAAATCATTTATATTCGTTTTAGTGCTGGTGCTATAACAATTCATTAAATTTTGTTCTGTAATTTTGAACCTACTAAAGTGTTTTTTGAGAAGATTGTATGTGCTATTTGTATTAAATTTGAAGTTTATCATTTCTAAATTTATATGTCACTTGTACTTAGTTATACGATTTATTTTTAGCATTGTAAATTGTTTTTAAAAATGTTAATTGTGTAATTATACTTTGCCTGCATGGCAGCCCTCAATTCCAGATTGGGCGTGAAAGATCGCTTAGTTTTACTCAAAGGCCTCTCTCTCAGGCTTGAGGTTCTTTTACGTGCCGTAAATCTACGACACGGGACCAACGGCTTTACTTCCCTTCCGAAGGAAGCCATGCTAAGGATTTTTACACCCGAAAAAAATCCATCGTCCTCCGCCGGGTTTGAACCCGCGACCTTTGATATATGAATTTAGCATGGTAACCATTACACCACAGAGGACAGAAAAATTAATGTAGTTTAAAATTGATACAGTAACAGGAATATCTCGAAAACGATCAACGCTAAAGAAAAACGTATTATATCATAAATTATGTATTTTAACGAGGTATTTTTTTTTTGTGTACTAAACTTTTGTCTATTCCTTTCGCTTTATCATTTACGCCAACTTCAGCAAAATTCATCCAGAATAAAGAGGTGTTCATAGGTTATTCCTACATAATTCCATATATATATATCTTGCTATATCTTTAATATAGGGGATTTTAATCAAAATCGTTAGACATTTTTGAGAAAAAAAATTAAAAAATCCATGTAAAGGGTTGTTTAGGGTGCGGAGATTTTCTTGAACATCTTTATGTTGCATCCTTGGATCGACCGAAATTCACCGTAAATACATGTTTGTAGGGTCCCTGAATAAAAAAAAAACAAAACAGTAATACATTTTTAGAAAAAGGTCAGCGTGTATGTCTATGTAGACAGCTAACTCAAAAACGAAATGTCCTTTAAATTCTTACTATTTAATTTCAATATTTTTTTCAAGAATGTCATACGAAGCTTTTCAAAAAATCCCCTGCAACAAACTATATTTTAAATGGAAATGTTTTTAAATGTTTTGTTTTTCTAAAAAATAGCTCTTACGACTTTGATTAAAATGGCATATATTAATGATATTTACGTGCCAAATAAAAGATATATCCTCTATTTCTCGGGAATAGCTCGGACATCGTCCTCATAACTGGTAAAACGTAACAGTTAAACAAAAACGTACTGCACAAAAAAATGTAGATCTCGTTAAAACACACAACTGACGCTATATTTGTTTTTGTAGATCTAATCATTTCAGAGATATTCCATGTTATTGGATTTAATTTTTAAAGTATTTGCACTGTACTCAAACGGGAAGCTCTCATCCGCTTCATATGTCTTTTTGTTTTACTCCCGGGCATGCAAAGAGAATAGAAATAGAATAGAAATTCAATTGTTTCACATAACGACCCACTTTGAAAGGATTTGACTCTTGCCTTCGTTTAGTGTAATTCATTATCTCCCTTATGCTTAGAATAGAACAAGTAATAAAGGCATTTCTATTTATTAATTTTTATCTCAATTAGCATGATGCAGATAAAAGTATATTTTGTGAGAATAAATAGTTTGTTTGCAGAACAGCTATAGCATGTCTTGTGAATGGAACGCATAAGATTTTTTAAAAATTATTTTCATTGCATGTGGTAGCAACACTGCTTAGCAGTGAAGGCAGGCGATGTCAAGGTGTATAGCGCACGTGGCTCAATGTTGTCGCTCTGCTCTGCTTCCGAAATTGTGCGAAACCTACCGAGTGAAGACAGGAGCCGAGCGCCCAAGAAAAGATGCACGCATATTACACAAAAATATATAGACAACTTTATATAAGACAACAGTCTTCCCATCTTCGCAAATTAAAGTGAATTATCCGGTGATTGCGGGGTATGGGGAGCGGGGAAGCCAGCCAGCCCTCTGACGCTTAACACCGTGCTAAGGCACCATAAAGAGGGGGTGTAATCGTCCGCCAATTTGGCTCAAGAAGAAGGTTAACAGCAAGATCAAACTTCAGATTCTCCTTACATAGTACATAGTGGTAAATGGAAATTATCGCTTGTTTTACGACGTTTTAATTTTAACTTTATTTTCGATATGGTGGGCTGTTGGGCACCAAAATGTTCCAATGCATCTCATAAAGCACCCCGGCTATTTCGATTCCCAACTGATAATGCCAGAAGAGCAATTTGAATTCAAAATTGCAGGCGTGATATGTGGCAACCAACTCCATCGGTTAGGATCTGTGAGGTGACCATTCTACTTTGCTATCAAATATCAAACTTTATTTTCTCTTGTTTATTCTGTTAAACATGAAATTGAAAACACAGCAAAGAGAATAATATTGATAATATTATTCAATTCTGGCCTCATATTGAAATATTATTATCTGGCCTATGCTTAATAAGTTATATTATTGCAATTTTCACACAGACATAACCGTCCTAGGTTCGAAAACTTAAACATTTTTACGTTAAAAAGTACCAAACACAAATTAAAATCTGGTAAAAGTTTACTTTGGCTACAGAACAGATTTGCAAATAAATCTAATCAATTTAGTACGTAAAAACAGGAGATTTCAGAATTTGTATTCACGTTTTCTGTGGCTGAAACAATTTCTTTGATTTCTGCAGATATATCTATTCTTTCCACGAGAAAGAACCTAGTTATCTTAACGGAATTACTAAGCATATAATGCTAAATACAGTGAATGAAGAAATAATTGATGGTAAAAAATGTAAAGAAAATGTGGTTTATCCTTAAAATGACTTGAGAGCAGTGGCAGAGAGAGAAAAATAAACTTGTTTATCACGTGTCGGTTATGCCTATCAGTGTAACTTTGAGCAAAAATGGTGGACGATTATACTTCAGGCCATTAGTATCAAAAAGAGCAGTCTCCACTTTTTTGCGAAATTGAGATATTGGTACCACTGGATTGTGCTATTACCCCGCTACCGAAGTGTAGTGCTTGTTTGTTTCTAATCGAACAAAATCCTATCTTTTCAGTGCATTAAAATCAAACGTTTGTTTCGAACGGGACAATCTCCATCATCTGTTGGAATCAAGAAGGGCAGTCTCCGCAACTACCTATAGGCAGTTTCCATTCTAGTCACGTGACTGGCAGCAATATGGCTGCAGTGCTAGAAATAATAGTGTGTGTTCTGCTCAAGTGCGCTATATTATAAAACTGTTGCTTATGTTACAGATATTTTCAGGCTTTTGAACAGTGTGCATTACCACCATATATTATGTTATAAAAACAAGTGCTAGTTTTCTTCTAAGTGTTCTGTGATGGATACGGTGACCCAAAATCCGACCCCCGTCACTCCCATAAAACCTAGGAAATGGAAATCAATTATTGCTAAAAGGCTGAGATAATTGTTGTTTTCTGTCAGTAATTAATTTTATAGTAAGAAGAAATAATTTTTGATTAGTGTACTTTGTTGTTTATTTATCAATTTTTAACACAAATTTATCCGTGCTTTTATGATAAAGTCTGTTATGAAAACAATCTTGTGTTAATAATGACGCAATAGGTCTAAGCAATTTAATTTCAACACTTCATTGTTCTAGCTAATGCTCTAAAGCTAACATTTTGAAGATAAATAACCAAACTGCAATTGTTTAAAATATTTTTGTCAGTCCAAGTTACCTAAATTTCAATGGAGAACATTTCATGGATGTTTTCGTTTCCTCATTTTTTCCCTTACAGTTTACATAATAATCTGTTTCACTTTTCTAAGAACACTAATTAGTCAACCTTATATTACCATTATTGACCACGTATTTCAGTGCAAAATAGTAATATAATGAAATGATTGCAGTTCTGCTAAAAATAAAGTCCCAGGTACAACAATCTCTTCTTTCCTTAACAGAAACACCAATCTCCATGAATGTTCGTATTAAATGGAACAAACTCTACAATAAACCCAAGGTGTGAATCAAAATGGAAAAACTCCAAAATTTAGGCTAAAATATCTAATACGCAATTAATCCAATGTTGAGTTCCTCTAGCTACTTACATTAATATAAAAGACAAAAATCAAGCGGATCGAGTTGTAAGAAAAGGCTGTATCACTAATTGTGTTCTACTGAAAAATTTAGGTAGATGGAGATTGCTCACCTGGTGTTCAGAGAGCCCTATACCGTGCGAGCGGTCAGGTATTATATAAAGTGGTTCACCTGAAGTTTCTTTCTCAAAACAATTAGAATGAAAATTAATGATCGAAAACTCAAGAACACGTAAAATGTATTGCGTTTTGTTCTTAATTCGTATCGCTTTTAGTTTACAATTAAATTTATTATTATGACATACACTGAACTAACTTTGCACCATGATGGGTAATACATAAAGAAGAAAAAAAGTGCACGCAGACTGTGGGACTCGAACCGCTGACACGCTATAGTTGAGGAGGGAACTTGAAATTAACTAGTTGAGCTACAATCATTGTGCCCCTTTTTTTCGTCAAAACGTATAGGTGTAGTATCAAAAATGTCTCCCTCTCCGCTTGTGATCTCTTCATAATTGTTGTGTGACTCCTTCTTGTAGCTTTTACCGTCCATTTAACCTCCATGCATTATAATTTACTTTACTTTGGAATAGACGTAAATATTGCTGGTAAGGTCTATTTTCCTATGAAAATCAGGGTAGATTTGCATGGTTACCAAATGGTAACAAGCACGGTATGTTCGACCTTATTGCTTTCAGAGTTTGAAGTGTTGTCTATCTCCAAAAATAATAAGGGACAGGTGAACCACCTGGTATAGAAGACCCTGTAT
The DNA here is from genome assembly GCA_030762935.1 of Hymenopus coronatus. Lineage (NCBI taxonomy): Eukaryota > Metazoa > Arthropoda > Insecta > Mantodea > Hymenopodidae > Hymenopus > Hymenopus coronatus. The sequence goes on from CM060900.1 coordinate 65,064,686, forward strand.
GTGCCATTCAGATAGCTGCACTGTAAACTTCAACAAACAAAAGATTACGTATGCATGCATAAGGTTCAGGATTCATCAGAGCAGCACTATAACAGTGGCATTAACGGTGCTATTCATATAATGCACTGTTTATGGCGCTTGACGATAGCTAAAAGTATTCGAAATGGCCTGTAAAGTTTAATGTGTAATAGAGATAGGATGCCTAATTCGCAGAGCGTTCTCAGTAATTACTTTGCCTGGAAATATCCCAGTAGATTCCGTAGTTAAGCTTGTGTGCGAATACTATGCACAACGGCGAGGCAGTTATATCGTAGATGTGGCCACGTTCAAGTTTCACTTAGAAATACATGGGGTAGATAATCTCTCTAATGTTAGGTTCACGTTCCTGCCGTTTTGCGAAACGGTTTCACATTCGGATTCGATGAAATAAGGCACACCCTTAAAGAAGGAGATTTGGTTTACATACAGCATTCTAATGTCTTTAATGAGGGTGAAGCAATTTGGAACGAAGATCTTGGCGATAATGGAAGCATCGTAAATAGAACGATTCACTGGAGGCCACAGAACTATACAACTCGCAGAATGAGTGTACATCGATTTTGGGTTGCAATTAAGAGGAAATACAGCAACATTTGGCGTAAATCTTTCAGATATTGTTTTTATTTATGAAATGCGCCTATCCTACTAGTATCAAATTTACATTGGTTTGGATTTGGTATGAGTTAACGGGGCAAATTCCTCTAATAGGGGAAAATTCGCCAAAAAATTAAATTTTTAGTGTTTTGTGCAGTGTTATTAATTGGAGTTTCCCCTTTAATTTAGGATATACCTTGTAATTGCGCATACGTACTTATACTTTAATATAGTTTAAAAATCGCACAGCATTGTATTTGAATTTTGCACAATTTGCTTTATCTAAAAGAGTAATTAAATTGCACACTTCATAATACTAGGAAGAAAACAAATCGGATGTGTTACATTCACATCATATTCTCTACCTGTTCTGCAAACAAACTATTCTCACGAAAGATTATGCATTTATCTAATAATACTAATCGAGATGAACATTAATAGAAATTGACCTATTAATGCTTCCTTGTAAGCAGAGGGGAAATAAGGGAATACACTAGGCCAACGTGATAGTCAATTTAAAACCTATTGATATGGAAAACTATTGAACTTGTATACTATTTGCGAGGTTAGGAGAAAAACAAAAAGTTATGAAACGGAAGATGGCTTACCGTTTGAGACAAGCTTAAGTAGTTTAAAATTGAAACCGTAAAAAGAATACCTCGGAAACATTTAACTTTGTAAAATTATAAATGACAAATTGTATGGTTGTAAGAGATCTGTAATTTCTGTAATTCTGTTATAATAAGATTTTGTCTAGCTCTTGTGATTTACCAGTTACACAATCATCCACAATGAAAATGTTATAAGACGCTATTCCCATGCGTTCTGGATGATTTTTGTATAACTGGTAAACCGAAAGGGATAAAAACTGAACAAAAAATATAGACCCCGTTAAAACATATAAGTTGTCGTGTATTTTTTTTAAGTTAGCCATTTCCAAGATATTCTTTGTTTGAATTTTGAAGTCCGTATACCTTTCAGAAAGTCGTCAGTATTTTTTTTTCTTTTTTGTGATTTTTTTTTGTAAGAAAATGTCAATGACAATCGAAAAGTCGCACTTGTTTAAATATGTGCCTATTGGTTTAGCCTAGTGTATTTCCTTTTATTGCCTTTTTGACGTTCTACTTATAAGGAAGCAAATAACACGACAATTTCTGCTAATGTTTGTCTTGATGTAGATAAAATAATAAGCTTTCATAAGAATAGTTTGTTTACGCAACAGGTAGAGAAATTTGTGTAAATGGAACATCAGATTTGTTTCTTGCACAAATGACCAATTCTCCTACTTGGTATGGAGCACTATGACTTCAATGTGGCCTCAAATATCAACTATGACGTTTTGCTTGTTCTATCGGGGCGCGGGAAGCCACGTAGAAAAATAATTACCCAATAGGTTTCAGCCAACCCGTCGCAGATTAAAACTTTACTCGTGTAGCGAATCTACACATATGTACGGCAGGGAATACAATGCTCAGAAGTATTACTTCCCGGTTGGTGCTGCTTATTCAAGACTGCAAAACGTTTGGATTACAAGGCAACCCTGTTTCTTCTCTTTTAAAATATTCTGACTTTTAAATTCACTTCACTAAATTATCTATATAGTTCATTTTTTACTGTCATTCCACGATTTCTCTGTCCCTACACTCATGTGATCTAATTAAACTTTTACTGTCATTTCACTTAGTAACGGCATAATGAAAGACGCACAAAGGAGCCTCTTTCTCCATTCACTCCACTCGCTAAGCAGTCAAACAGAAAAACTCTCTAATCTCCAGCAGTTCTAGCACTCATTATACAATACAACTAACGTCGCAACCTCACTCGGAGAACATCAATTTATATTGCATCAAGAACTACTCACCATCCCCCTAACTCACTCGTAAGCACGCTCGTTTTTATAGCCACTGAAGCTTTTGAGGGAATTCTAGACTGAACGGGAGGCGATGAGAAATAAGGTTCCGAAAAAATCACGTTATCTCGCGATATAGCTTTTAGTGTTTACGCTAACTACCAACTCCCGTCGATTTACCTGCTACCCGAACGGTAGGTCAGTCGGAGCGTTTATGGTCTTGGCAGCGATGCATTTTTTAACGCGATTAAATAGCCCAAAATTTGTAGGATACCAAAACATTCAGTACGTTAAATATGGTCGGTTATCTGTGCATTTTCAAGAAGTTGGTAACTAAACATAGTGGAAAGCTTTTGAATAGCAGGCAAAGGCAAATAATATGAATAGTAAAACTACATAGTCCAAAGCTTTTGGATAATATGCAATAATGTGAACAGGAAACCTACAGAAGGCAGCGTTTAAGTCTGTTCGATGCCACTCGCCCTCCATCTGCATTCATACGATAAAGGTGCAATCAGAAGGACAATAAATATTGCTGTTTCTGCAAATGCTATAAGTTGCGAGTTCTGGGTTAGTGATTATGCCTCACATTCAAGGGCTTCCGAATTCTCGGTTAATGCGAGTTATCCAGATAAAATTTTTTCGGAAACGAGGGGTTTCTTTATCCTGAGAAGACGAGTAACTTTTGGCTCTATGGCCTGCGGACATCATTTCACCTATTTCATTCACTGTATCATGTGTTCTACCAGGCTGCAAGAAAAGAGTGGTGTTAGTTTGGTATGTAACAATAAAGATGGACTAGTGAATCATTCTAAAAGTAAGTTTTTACAACAGCATGAAGGAAATTGTGCTGACGGTTTTTAACAAATAAATACAGGAAAATCCAACGGTTATTGTGAATAACACGGTTTATCTGCAGATTATAGCGGTATTTCTCATTAGAGTGTTTTGTGTACGCGTAAATAGCATTTCAAACACCAAGGAAGGAAAGGAACAGCGTGATATAGAATAAATAAAAAAGCAGATTACTTTACTCTTCCATTTTCAGAAAAGTGCAAACATTTTTATTTAATAAGGAACCACCAACGATAGACAAAGTCTTGAATTCTGTTAAAATAATCCTGCATTGCTTTCTTTTTGGTAAGCTACCTTTCATGAATTGTTTCCATAAATTGGATTTAGGTGTGTGAAGAGAAATAAATTGAATATAATTATTGACAGAGAAGATATCGTTTGATGGAGAACTTTCCCTGCAGCTAAACACTAAAGTTTAGTTTTATTCTAATTATCCTGTATTTACTTAAGTTAGTTTTCATTTGAATTATTATTGTTGATGTTGTTGGTGGTGGTGTACCTTTTCAATTGCAAGCGGTGGACAAAGCGGAGCAGGGGCTAGTTTTCTCCAGGTTCTCCCGTTTCCCCCGCCATCGCATTCCACTGGTGCTCCATCTTCCTTCATATATCATCAGTGTATTCACCTGCGGTGTCACAAGTAGTTAAAGCGGGCTTTAAACACTATCAAAAATTTCTATTGCAATATACACACGAAACATTAGTCCACGTCGCGTTGGTTTATGTTTGCTTGTAATTTGTACGACAGCAAAATGTGACGCGATAGAAACTGTTTTGTTTACATCAATTCTGATTCTAAGGCTGGATAGATGTTAGAAGTGTCATGAAAATTTCTCGACCAATCTGATTAATGTTAAATCTTGTATGGAGCAATAGTTAAAGCAAAGTTGTTCCAGTCTTCTTTAAAGTTCTCAACCAAACTGTGGTGTGAACCATTATCATGTATCATGAAGGTTTCTTATTTCACTTTTAATAATATATATATATATTATAAAGACTGATGGTTTAATTACTGTGAAGTTTACAAATATGATTGTTTAAGGTGATAGCTGAATCCATCAGAAAATCAACAAAGCTCTTAAAATTTAACAGAGGTTCACGAAACCTCAGATGAAGGGTTTCGCTCAAATTTTCTCCCTACTTGCTGGTATTCATAGATACAGAAATAATTCAATGCGAACAAAGTTAGGATGGCTTTTGAAACAATTTTTTTCACTTAATAATTTTCAAGATTGCGTAAATATCACATTATTCCGTTAATTGAAAATTCCGGTGTAAGTATAATTATGCTAAAGAGAAAAGTTAATTACGATAAGTAAACGCTCTGACAGCTGTCAGAGTTATGTAAACCTATGGGAATTTGCACTGTAAAACAATGTAACTTTGTAAACAATGAGCAACTTATTGGAATAAGGGCATATGGTTATTTTACCCAATATTCACTTAGTATTGTTAGTGTTCATGAGAGGAACACCTCCAGTAACGTCCGCACAGAGTGCACTGTCAGTAGAAAACTCAACTTCCGTTTTTAAAACTGCTTGATTAGCGCCTTATCCAGCTTTACGTTTTGAGAAAATGGAAATAATAAGCAACTATCAGAATATATTGATATACGTTTTCACCTAAATATTTAAAGAACATGATATAGATCTTATTTTAAAACCATACAACTACCAATTATTCATGTAATGAAGGAATGGAATTATAACGCCTGTGAGCAGATCTTGTTGTAGTTCCGAAGTCACATGGGATTTTTCCCAGCTGGGGGGTCGAAATGGGGTGCACTGTGACTTAAATAGCTGCCTGATACATATACAAGGTGGTTCACCTGTCCCTTATTATTTTTGGAGATAGGCAACACTTCATACTCTGAAAGCAATAAAGGCGAAATTGCCATGCTTGTCGACCATTTGGTAACGACTCAAATCTATCCTGCTTTTCATAGGAAAATAGACTTTAGCAGCAATAGTTATGTCCACTCCAAAAGCAAGCGCTTAATAACTCCTGTTATAGTACATGTTATATCAATAGAATCGATGTCATATGTTCCGCAACGTAAGTTATAATGAATGTAGGTTAAACGAACGGCTTAAGCTACAAAAAGCAGCCGCACAATAGTTCTAAAGAGATCAGAAGCGGAGAGGGAGACATGTGTGACACTACACTTACAAGATTTAATGAAAAACACGGGCACAGTTATTGTAGCTCAACTGGTTAATTTCACATTCCCTGATCACCTCCAGTGTATCAACGGTCCGGATCCCAGTTGCCTGTATTTTTTTCTTCTTTACGTATTATCCATCAAGGTGCAAAGTTAGTTCAGTGTTTGTCACACTAATAAATTTACGGGTATACAAAAAGGTATACGAATTCAGAAGAAACGGCAGTATATTTTACGTGTTCTTCAGTTTTCGATCCTTAATTTTCATTCCAATATTTTTTAAAAAGAAACTTAACTAAGACTTTATATAACACTGGACTGATAAAGTTAAAATAAGCACAAATATAGGGAACAGCAATAAAAGAAACAAGTAAGTAAGAAAGTTAACAAAGGTTCTGATATCCCATCTAGTTTTTTTTTTGCCAAATCAAGATGTAAAAACCGAGGGAAAAATTATTAATGATTTGGTAAGATTCGAACCTGAATCGAGCATCTTGGAACACCGCACATTAACCAAATACGCTACTGTTTAACTTGTAGCGCCAAAGTCCACAATGTTGGGCATGCAGAAGACGGGTCTCGGGAACGATGTTTTCAGGTTAGACAGTAATCTGCGGGTTGCATAAGGGACAGGTGAACCACCTTGTATAGGGGCCTATAGAACTGCTCCTAAGATACATTCATGTAGACCTATACCTAAATGGAGTCTAATGCAGAGTTAAAAGCGTGATAAAATTACAGTGGAGTAAATCAAAATATGACGATCAAGAGACTCATTAACACTATAAAATTACACAGTGTAGCATTAAAAGTTTGTTTTTCTATGAGTATAAAACTATTTACATTTCTTATTTCAATTTAGTTTTGCTGAAAAGTTAAAAAAGCAATACCTAATTGCTATTGCAACATTTAAATAGTCTATTCATTTGCAGGTAAACTATGATTATTTCGAGATACATGTAGATGTATGCTGTTAAAGGGAAAAAAAAAAACGTTTTTTTTTTTGGGTTAATAAATACAGTTCAGCAGTCGATGTATTCCATTTTCTGATTCCTCTGTTTTTGCTATTTCACTAAATTTGCTTTCATTTCCGTTTCCCGTTTTATGACGTGTACACATTCATAAATACCCATGCCTAAGACGGGGCAAGTCCCCACGATCCCCTGCACCACGCAGCACCATAGCGAGGCACTTTAGTGAGGGTGGCCATGGGGACCGGCATGCGCTTAAGTATATGTGAATAGAATACCCTATTTGATAATAAGAAAACCTGTTTTTGTTTTTGCATATGGAGTATTTCCCTATTTTTACATTCTAAATATCAGATTAGACTGAAAATAAATCGGATTATGTCATTGACAAGTGTCGCAACCGCCTTTCCTAATAACAACTCGGGGAACTCGCTGTGGCTGCGAGAGGCACATACACAACTATTCTAATCGGATGCGACATGAGGGACGTATCCCCCATGCTAACTTATGGGCAATTAGCAAACTAGGAGTGAACCAAGGAAATGTGGGAACCAAAATCAAACTACTAAATTAACACATATTAATTCGAAAGTAATTCCAGCTGATTAATTTATTAAACTTTTACCTGTTGACGCTGGATGATGCGTAGCCAAAACCTGGGTGCATACTAGAGCTCCATTATGAGTTACATAATTACTAACAAAACGTGCGATGTGCACCCCACGGCGTCCCACTGAAAAAGAGACCGGAAAGCCACGCTCCCGTGGTTACATAAGACTAACCTTTTCTACAGTACAGCCAAAACAATAAAAATTAATTAATCAATCATGCCACACTTAGAATGTGGATCCTAACGCAGTAGTACCACATTCTGCATGTGACACAAGGCAATTAATGAAACATTTGCTTTATTTCCTAAGGAAAAGAATGGCTTTGCACATTTTTGTACCAACAGAATTAACATTTTCCATCCGTGAAAGCTTAGCCTATAAATTACAACCTAATGCTATTTATTGGATTTATCAATACTGACGTCAGATACAAGCTTAATTCCATATTAGACTTGAAGCTCTCCTACATTAGAAATGCATTTTCCCAAGACGAATGTTTTAACGATCAAAGCTGGAAGAATAAAATAGTTTAAGAGAGATAAATATTTTCCTTTCTTTTTATGTGTAGAGTTTCCTTAGCCAGCAGTTTTGCTGGGATGTAAACCCGCTAGCACTTCTTGTTATTTAGCTAAGTTTACCTGACACTCCCAGTGCTGTTCCTCGGAATTTGTTCCAACCAGCGTTCCAGTTAAAAGTCTGGTTTACGATTTCTACACTTATAAGCTCAATCCCTCCATTGTTAATTCTGTTAAATCCATGACCTACTAAACTATTTAAAATATCCCTTCAAAAATGTTACAGAATTCATACTTTCTAAATTTACTGGAGTGTATTTATCCCAAAAAAGATTATTTGTTAAGGGGGAATGGAACGATTTCTCAGTTTTGCCATCCTTTGAATCAGATTTATCAACAATTGTGATTTAAATATCTTCATCTCCTATTAACAAATAAATAATTAAAATCTGAATATGCTGCCCCGGCACTTAGATAAGTATACTGGTGCATATATTCAAACTTTAAATTTATTTCCAAAAAACAAGCATTGCAAATTGTATTTAGTATATAATTTTTCAGATAATTAACTTATCTAAAAATTAGAATTTAAAATTAAAGACAGCAAGTAAAAATCTAATATATATAACAAAAAGTTAAGGTTTAAATAAATGAATATGATGATGATAATAATAATAATAATAATAATAATAATAATAATAATAATAATAATAATAAAGTTTATTCTACATATTAATAACGCAATTTATTTATAAGCACTTAACCATATTACTTTCACATTATTTTATTTATATAATTTAAAATTTAAGTTTATTATTATGTTATACTAACAAATTAAATGTCCATAATTATCCTTATGTTTGTTTTGATAACCCCTCAATTTCTCTTACTAGCACAAAAAGGGATTCACAGCAGTAATTATAAATTGTTTTTATCATACTAAGGTTTAATTTATCTACCTGAAATTGTTTCAGACAAAGCGGTTTATTTACACTAGAAAATGCAATTGATAGAAATAGTTGTTTAATGCGTAACTGTGGAAAAAAGACTCGCATATATTTACAATCAATACACACAAGCTGCTATATTTAACAGTAGTTGCAAATTGTAGGGCAAACATTCCCATAAAATGTGCTAAAACTTGGATCTCTGCTCTAAAGTGAGTATTGGTTGTGGTTTTTATCTCTGTAAAGTGGCAAATTTATAGGAAGAAAATGGCAGATGGAGTTCACTTTTGAAAAAAATATATATATTGAAAATGTAACTATTGTGTCCACAAGCATTATATAAAAACCAAAGAGATAGTTCTAATGAATAAGAATGCCCGAAAAGTAAAAAGGTAATTTTTGTCTAATTTTAGCCAGTTAGTCTCCCTAAAATATCCGGTGTTCGTTTTTTCTTTTTTTTTTTCAGCAATCATTAGGAAACGTCATTAACTGCCAACCTCCAAATTGAATTTTACTTTCATAAATGAATGGTAAATAAGTATATTTTATCAATAATTAATTTAAAGGTTTTGAACAATATTATTTGTTATGATACATGTAATGAAGATGGAGCACCAGGTAATGCATTGGCGGTTGAAATAAGAAAACCCTACTTACGTCGCTTTGTCCACCAAAAATCCTACATGCGGTCAACTGGGATCGAAACCGGGCTAAATTGGCGATAGGTGAGTAATCTACCACTAGCCCACAGCGCGGCCTTTATGTTCACTTAAAAACAGCAGTTTCATTAAATAATAAATTTACTAACTACATAATTTTAAATCTAGTGACATAGAGCTGTGGTTTTCAAGCCCACTTAAAAACTATCGATTCCGGCCACATTTAAAATGCGATTTTGGAATCAGCAGGCCAGCTGAGACACTCTAGTGACGATAGAAGAGATATTGTTATCACTATCTCAATAGTTGGTATTTTAAATTATATTACACTCATGTCTATCGTGTCATATGATCAAGGATATTAATTTGGTAAAATTATTTAGAGGAAAAGTACTACTAGCATTATTGGATCATTTCAGAATTAGTGCCCCAAAACAAAACACCGCATACATTATATATATATATAGGTAAAAAAAGGACTGCTTTATATGATTATAAAAGGGATGTATTAACCTTAAAAATTTTAGAGGTGGTAAAGAGAACTTCGTAACTTGCAGGTAAAGGGACTTCGGAGCAATATTATTCCATGCTTGTATATAAAATGCACAAGAGCTTCAGTGAATATTATTGGTTAGTGAATGGAAATGGCAAATAAGCAACTACAGAAATGCAACCTAAAAATATTTCCCTTCAAGCAAATAGAAATGTTGAAATAATAGTCCGCTTCCTTCGTGTGTTAAATATTTAAATTGATAGAGTTCATTTAAAAGTTTTCATTTCTTATCTTAAAGAAGTTCTTTGATACAAAAGCAAAATTCGTCCAAGTATTAAATACTGACATTAAAAAGATAAACCTAAAAGTCATAATGGCCACAACTGTTCCAGAAAGCTCCAGTAACAATATTTTTTCACTCGCATGCACCTTTTCCTTTCCACATATGTTTTTATTCTCATAATGCAACAATAGTGCATGTTGTTAAGTGATTCTAATAAGTTTGCTTTTACCTGAATCTTTACCACAAATAATTCACGTGTCTAGATTTTTAAAAATAAGGAGATAATCATTACTTAAAAATTATTTCTAACCTTAAAATTTAAATAATTTTTAAAAAAGGATTGTTTAATTGAGGAATATATCAATTGGTGTATATTTAAAATGTAACAACATACATTCAAAAGTCAATTGCGGGTACGCACACATTAAGTTATGTGGTTTTCAAAAATAATTATTGTTTTATTAGGATAGGTTATAAATATGTTCCTAAGTGCTAAACAGTTATAATATTTTATATCTACGTATGTAGTGATTTAAAAATATATCCAGTTACCTAGTAGACCAAAAATGAGCATTGAAAATCAGTTCATAACAAGGCATATATTACAGTGATATTTGCAAAAAAAAAAAAGAAATCATAAAAATACCGCAGTCTTAAAGTGTTCTGCAAACGCGAAGAAATAAACGGCAATTAGGTTCTTTATCGCATATCTAGATTGTGAATGTCAACGCAAATATTAGAGAATTTGCCTCAGAGTTTCTGGTCTGCAAATAGTTATCAATTTTAATGACTTTTAAGCTATGTTTCTTCGTATCTTCTCGTGAATTTAGGAATACATCACTTAAAACTACTGCTCATAACATAAACACCAACTGTGCAATAAACTACTTAAATCAATAACCGAAATACGTTTAATTTTCACTAACTTCTGGAAAAACTGTAATACTGTAGCCCAAAAGCTTAGCTAGAACGACCATTTTGTGTTAAACGAAAGCAATGGAAATATTCTAGGTGGTGTTGGTTTCCCAAGGTCGTGTTTGTTGAATAAAGATATGTAATTTCGTTATTATCTAAACATCAAGGCAAATTTCTAAGTCTCCAAGGAAAGCTACACTTTCTGACAAATAAGCATTATTGTGTAAATATTATCAAGTGGAATGTTAAGATTGGAATGCTAATTTTTATTACATTTTTAGAAAACTGTATTTAATGTTGTGTCGCTTTTATCAAGAAATAATTGCGTAAGAGAAAGAATATTATGAATACAACTTACTCGATATTTTCATCTAGCTAATTTGCACTAATTAATTGGCGAGTTTGGTTTATTTAATAAATTACCATTAACTTAAATTGCAGTATTCAAAAAACTGTATTTAAAACTGTAAAAAGTTTTATATGCCATATAAATGTCATTGATTTAAGATGTGAATGCACAACAATAAAATCCTGCTAAAATATCGTAAAAACCAAATGCATTTAATGCGCCAATATAGGCAACCAACTGAATATCATAGCTTGTCCATGCGTGTTCAGAACGTTTACATTACCTTACAGTTGAACAAACACATTCAACGCAAAGCCTGTTTTATAATGCTCAGTATCCAAATTACACTATGGGCTGTTTGCGCCCCCCCCCATGTTCGGTGAGAATCACAGCGTGTACCATAGTTTCAATTTCTAATCTTTTGTATTCTCTAAAGGTAGAAGTATAGTTAAGAGGAAAATAAAACAGGAAAACAAAACAGGCATCATACTTGTGTTGTTTTCTTTTTCAGTAATAAAACTAAAGTTATTGGCACAAATGTGATGCCCTCGTTCATAAAATATGCCCCATAATGGAAAGGTGCTGTTTATTGGTGTTGGCAAATCACGCCCCACACTCTACAAACGTGAAAACCTCTTTTCCCCGCGTATAATTCTAGGCACGTGATTGAGAGAGTATGTACTATCACTCCCCTGCAACAGAGCCGAAGTACCGTAGGGTATTAATTACAGCTTAAACGTATTTTCATGTTAGACTATCGTTTTCTTAATATTGGTTTGGCTATTCGTGGTTCTTAACGGTAATAATTTCAACCTCTAATATAATATGTGCCATATCTAATGGCAATTCAGCCTCTCGTGCAAATAATTCCCTTCCCCAAGAATGCCAAATAACATTGCAATTGGTTTTTCCATTGCTTGTGTACCAGTCGTAAAATAGTCTTTCATTAAGACGATATGCGAACCACCCTTCCATTTAATAACGACGATAGCATCGTGCATTGGTTGTTTTTTTTTTTTTTTTTTGTGGCCCTGAGATGCTTTTCTGGCCTGTCACGTAGAGAATTGCTACCGACTAGGAGGAGTCAAAATTTGGCTACCTGAAGATGGAAACCTAACAGAGAGAAAAATACCGTTGCATTCTAAGGGAATGGGACATTTTAAAATTTATTATTATTTTTATTATTATTATTATTATTATTATTATCATCATCATTATCATCATTATATACCGACTTCGATCACCAAGTTGTGAAAAAGGAATAGTAAGGTAATAATTACAACCTATCGCCTGTTAACCAAAGTATATTGTCGAGCATAACAAGCTGCCCAAAATGGAACCAACTATTTATGTTGGTACTGACAAATCTATCTTCATCCTCTATCAGTACGGTATAATTATTTTAGCCACTGAATTGGTAACATATCTGACCTTTCCGTAAGTAGGCAAGTCCAAACAGCTGAAGGGTAACATAACAAGCAAGTTATCCACGTTATCAATACCGGAGTGCATTAAGGTAATGCTTCATTGAGTTATGATGCAAAAGTATAATACAATCAAAATGTTGAAATAAAGATTAAGTTTAAGAGAATTTTTAATCCATTTAAAACTTTTATTTTTATGCTACATTACCATTATTTTAAAAATCGGTTTTCTTGTCGCCGTTGTTTCCGTGTCACTTATACAACCTTTCATATAAATGACGTAGCTGCCCGTTCAATATAGCGATATATGCAAATAGTTTTTCACTCCCGTCTTTAGAAGCCGAATGATGTTGTATTGGTTTTGCCTTTCCTTCTGTAGGCAGTTGTGGCGAACATCATTCATAGAGGTGATATGCGAACCACCCCTTCATTTCATATCAATTGTATGACCCTGAGTACACTTTAAACTCAGTTGCATATAGATTTGGTATCTACTGAGTGGAGTTAAAGCTGAAGATGAAAATATTTCGCATAAATCTTTCTTTTGTTACAATCTATGGAAATTTACCACTTTTTATGCAAATTAGTGCACGGTCTCGTTTGTGTCTTATTTACCACTCACGGTCAAACTAAATAGTGTTAAAGTATGGTACTAAAAATGATAACTATAGTTTATGTTATACGCGCATTCGTTTTTGTATTCCTGTAATCTGTGCTTCGATTCCACTAAGGCTTTTTGTGTAGTTTCCTGTACACTATTGATGAAAAGATTATTGAGTTTTCAAAGGAGCCTCAAACCTATCCAGGAAAGGTATTTACCTTGGTCCCACAAAAGGGGTGCTCTTGGAAGGAGGGATGAAGTTACAGGGGAGACTGATATGTGTGTGTGTATTAAGGTAAGAGATAACTAAATAAATTAAAAATGAGATAGTAAAGTAATGCTCAAAATTAGTTCAAGAAATCTTAGTAGTTTATAAAGGAGTTTATAAACATTCTCTCTTATTTTTCTCAGATAGACAATGGATGGTATAGGTTTCTTGTTTTTATTGACTGATGCTCTCTTCAAATTATGTGGATATACCGTTTCCAAGATATTCCTTGCTATTGGTTTCAGTTTTAAACTACGTAACTTTTCTCAAATGGGGTCACCTTTCGTTTTATGTCTCTTTTGTTTTTACTGCTAGCAATGCAAAGCACACCGAACTTCAACTGGCCACATAGAAATATTTTTAAAAGATTTAACTATTGATTTAGCCTAGTGTATTCCCTTATTGCCCTTCCGTTCAGAAGGATGAAGGTAATAAAACAATTTATTCTGAATTTTATCTCGATCCGATGTGTTTATATTAACCCTAATTAGTGTAGAAAAGTATTACCGTTAGTACTCTCCAAATTTGTTGATTTTTTCAAAAGTTACCATTTTATTTCTTTTAACTAGAGCATTATTTCGAAAAACTACATTTCATGCACTATTGAAAGGCAGTATAAAATGGTAAATTAATTTAATGAACAACTGTATCCTGTGGAACATTTTCAGTAAGGAAAAGCGAGAAAATAAGGTTTAAATTTGGGAGAGTCTATAAATAAGGAGGCGTCTACCCATATATAGCTTCAGTTTGCTGGTAATATATTTTCTTATAGTTTTGAATTTGTCATGTTATTGTGAAAAAATCTTATGTGTTCCGTTCATAAGCCTTTCTTTACATCTCTGTAACAAATAATAGTTAAAAAGCTATTATTCTATTTACTTGAGATAAAAATTAGCTGAAATAGTCTAATTACTTGCGTCCTTATAATCAGACGGTAAATAAGGGAATAAACTAGGCTAAAACGATGGTCAAATCTTTTAAAAGCTAGTTGTTATGGGATTTTAATCCGTTTCTTTGCATTACCAGGAGTTTACAAGTTCCCGAATGAGAAAAGCTGAAATCAGTAACAAGGAATATCTTGGAAACAGTGAACCCCACGAAAAAAATGTAAATGACATAAATTATGGGTTTCAAATAGATCTACATTTTTTGTGTGGCAACTTTTTGTCTATCTCTTATGGTTTAGCAGTTATGCAAAATGTATTCAAAACAAACAGGTCTTCAAAGGCTATTCCCAAATATGCAGTTGATTTGTGATGTAAATATCTGTAATATCTGATATCTTAATCAAAACTGTTAGAGCAATGTTTAAGTAAATCAAAATTTTCCGATTTTTTCCATGTAAAGGGTAGTTGGGGGTCCGGTGCTTTTATTGAATATCTTCGTGTCGCATCCTTGGAACTTAAGCACTTATTTAAGGAACTTTTCTTTTTTAAGATATGCTGCCCACAGGCACACACAGACAGACAGGCCGCGCCGTGGCCGAGTGGTTAGACCCTTTGCCTCTCACATAGATGCCCCGAGTTCGACAACATGCAAGTTTTATGATGGACAAAGCGGCGCAGGGGCGGGTTTTCTCCGGGTTCTCCAGTTTCCTCCGCCATCACTTTCCACCGGTGCTCCATCTTCACTCCATCTATCACCAGTGTCATCGCCTGCGGTGCCACAAGTAGTAACACCGTGCTTTAAACACTACCAAAGAACATACATACGGACATGTTCTAAAAAAATTTTTTGGGATTCAGGGGTCTCTTCGGTGAAATTTTAGTATTGAACTTATTGGTGCAATACCATACCTTCTGTATACATAATGTATATAATACGTGTAAAGAAAGTAAAAAGAATTTCAGAATTTTGGTCAAAATTTGACACATGGGTAATCGTAATCTAAATCAGTATCACGTAGCATCAGTGAAACAGGTTTGTACTCTGGTCTGAAATCCAGAATCTTAGAGATAAATAGAACGCCAGTCATTTTACTTGATGAAACAGTTTTTTAATCACTCGTTGGCGTTTAAGAAACGCTTCTGTCTCATACATTAAGTACAATAACAGGGTACACACAACATTTTGTACTTCAGCATCAAAGACAAATGCGACAAATTTTGCATCTGCTAAGCTGCTTTATTCTTGTTGTGTTAACTGCGCACTCACAGTAATTAGAACATTTCAAGCCAAGTGTCGCCATCCAAAGGTAGATCGCAATTTTCTGAAGGACGACTGTCGCCTTTGAGCTAAAACGCCTCTTTTAATTTGCCCAGTCTATTAACTGAGACTTCAGTGAAGATGAGGAAAATTGCTTCCATTGTATGAATACAAGTAAAAGGGAACTGTAACTTAGCTAACCAAACCATAAAAAGAATTCATACGGAATCGTGCAACTTCCTTTGCTCAGCACTTTCTGGCTTTGGCGTGTGTTTTAAGTAGCTAATAAAGCAACATTTTCTTTGCCTTCCCTTCGCCTTTTGATCTTAGGATCATTTTAAATTCTCAGTATGCATTCTTAAGAAGTGATGTTCAAAATGTGTTAACGTTACTTATAATGTATGGACAAACAATCTAGTGAACATTCGATAATTTTGCGAAAGGAGTTCAAACCGCTAGGAGAGTCAATATATTGAAAATGATTTGTCTTATAATTCTATGCAGTTTTCTGGTCAAATCACAAGTTTTCTTGTTTATGAATCCTTTTCACTGTAGACTAATTTAATCGTTAATAACACGGAAGCATTTATAGTATAATACTGCCACAGTATGGTACCGAGCAAGTTGACGCCGCGGTAAGGTCTGCAACTCACATTCGGAAGGTCCTGGGCTTGAGCTCCGGTGGCCGCCCACTTGCCCCATGCGTTTTTCCTTAGTTTCCCCGGGGTCGGCAGGCAAATGCTGTAGTGGTTAATCACCTATCAGGATTGACTACTTCATATCCCTGCATTCAGTTCCTTTCTCATCTTTCAGACGTGCGTTTAGTAATCATGACTTATGCTAGTGCCGGACAAATGACACGGTGCTTGCTCAACGGAAAGGATGCTTCCATCAGAGGGCTGCCTGGGCGAAAGGTCGCTCACTCTCCTATCTAGGTATTCCGGCAGGGGGTATAAATAATTTAGGGCCTTCTGTGCTTCTCTGTGACCTATCGGGCTGCGGTTTGTAACCTGCTGTTGTTGCTTCACCTTGTGTCTTTCTCTTGGAGCTGGAGGACTTGTTAGATATTGGTACATAGGTGGAAGTTGTATAAACATTTAGAGACCAACCTATGAAAATTTCAAACTCAATGTTTCTTAAGCAATTACCACATACCTTTATTGTTATTTGTAATTCATACTGAAATGTTGATACAAATGCTTTACATTGTTGTTGAGAAAAATATATTTGTTTTTTTATTAACTACTCTATTAAAAAGCTCTTTGCGTTTTAATTTTCAAAATTTTGTAACAACATAATTGTTACTGTTAAATAACTTTATTTATTATTATATTAACGCTCTCTGGTAGAAAAATAGTCTGATTGGTTGAAATGTGTATCGCAAAGAACTTTCTGCACATTTATATCTTCGGTTATCTCTAATCATAGTTTCCTCTCTTTCATCAAGATATGTTTGTGGTTATGACGTTATAGAATGTTACCAATTTGATAATGAGTTGCAGAACAGTTGTGAACGTGAACGTGTGAGTGCCAGAATTTTGATTTCAAACTAACACAAGCCAATCTCATCTAGCAGCTGGTATTTACCGTTGTTTCAAAATAGTTCAATCATAGGTTAAAATGTATCCGTACTCCTTTTTTTCCGCTTACTGGGCCTAACTTTTTTTATGCACATATTGACCTTCAGCACTAACGTAATTGCCCATCACGGGAGAGGAAAAGTCTTAACACAAACACAGAAACACATAACATTAATATTCATGTCCATAGCGGGATTTGAACCTGCAGCCTTTCGCGGCGGAACGTCAACGCCAAACGTACCAACGACCACGGTAACTGGGGCTGGACTAACCTTTGTTCATTGGTTAATAAGTGTATGTGTGTCGCATATTAATTCAGACCAATAAGAGATGGCTAACCCAAGGGTTGGTGTGCAACAAAGATAATGAGTTTCTACAAATATAAAAATCTGATGTAGAAAAAGTCATGTGAATGAAATACATCTCTATAAAAATTATTGTTAAAAAACGTATCATTCCTATCTGCTTCATGCCAATCGAGACAAACATTAGCAGAAACGGTTTTATTACTCAGTTCCTTATAATTAGAAGGGGAATAAGGGAATACACTAGGCTAAACCCACATTCAAATTTTATAAAATGTGGTATAGAAATCCATTTCTAATCCGAAAAAAATGTATATAAAATAAACTGTGTGTTTTAACGAGCTCTACATTTTTTGTACACTAAGTTTTTGTCTATCTCTTACGGTTTACCAGTTATGCAAAATTGCACAAAATTCATTCAGAAAAAAAAATGTCTTCAGAGGCTATTCCCAGCAAATTGAAGACATAAATTTTATTTTTCATGTAACTATTTTGAATATACGAGGTTTTAATCAAAATCGTTAGTCATTTTTGAGCAATTCAAAGTTTTCGAAAATGTTTGCGTGTAAAGAATAGTTGGGGTTGAAAATCGTGTCACATCCCTGGAAGATACCGAGCTTAAATACCAAGTTTGGTATTTTAGCTATGTTGCACGCACGCATTCACACACACACACACACACACACACACACATTCACTGACAGACATACACATGGATTTCTTCAAAAAATGCTTCTTTTTAGATTCAGGGGGTCTCAAAACATATATTTCTGGTGAAATCTCGTTATGGAATTTTTAGGTGCAATACAATATCTTCTCTATACACTATGCGCATAGTAAAGTAGAGAAAATAAAAAGGAAAGACGCTGAAGGAACCAAAATCATCGGCACGTTTCCGTGCACTCGACTGCACCTACCATACTGTCCAGATGTTGCTGCGAGAAAACAAACCAAACTACAGATGAACATGATAGAGAGCGTTATTAGCAATGAAAGCGTTTAACCCTTTGTTGCCCGTCCGTATCTATAAGTTCCGCTTGTTTAAAGCGTAGCTATACAAATAGGGTTGCACTCTAGGATTAATTTCATGTTATACTAACCTTCAAGTAATCAAGACTGTTTTATATTGTAAAAATATATACAATTTTTGCCCTAAAATTGCAGTGATTTTTTTAAATAAATAAAAATGAAACCCGACATAACTACTGCCAAATGTAACCCCACTAACTTCCAAGCATCACATCGATTATTTTACTTGGGCTCTCCCCATCACTTACCACAATCACTGGGATTTGAACTTGCAACATTTGGCTTTGAATGGATGGCCAATCCATTACCTATCACCTAACACTCATGGCCATTTGAACTACTTTGTTTGGTAGTGCCTTTGGCAGGATTATGAAAACTGGTTTAGAAGAATTTAAACTTTTAATTCGGAAGAAAAATATTATTAAAGGATCTACATTTATTTTCATTTCTATTTCCTTTATTATTTTATATAATGATTTATGGGTTTATTCTCAAACATTTTTACTGTAACTCCAGTTATAAACTTGAATTAAAGGAAAAACGGCATATGTAGTATATTAGTGCAGGCAACTAAGGGCTAATACACCTTTAGAATATTATGATTTGGGAGTTAGTTCACTTTACTTATAGTTTCTAACCCAGCCATGACTCAGAGGAAATAACGGGAGCGAGCAACATTTTATCCTGAAATGGAATCTCATTTAGTGCAACAAGCTAATCAAATAGCTCCATATATTTATATCCAGACAGCAGTGAAACAAATTATTGTCAGCGTGCTGACTTTTCACCCGGGGGTCCCGGGTTCGATTCCCGGCTGGGGCGGGGAATTTTTCTCCAGCCAGAATTATCCTACATCCCCCACAAAGTCTGGACGTTTGTATGTGAGTGTGAATGTGTGCGTGTTTGAATAAAACAAAATGATTTAAACCAACGTAAAAAGAACCTACAGACAGCGAGTTGTTTCAAGTGGAAAGCCTCCGATATGATCTTAAATATTGAAGGGCGTTATATAAATGAAGCAATAAAAAAAATAATTGACATTATTGCCTTTAAACCACTTGCTTTCTAGTTCTGTTTATATGCAATTTACGATGAGCTCGTCGCAAAGGGAAAATAAAGCACCAAATACCCATAAGCCAGTCCTCTTATCCCTAATGGTTCTACTGGTGGGCCCAGTAAGGTCGTAGATCTTGCAATATTTTATACACCTTTAATATATTTTGGACTCTTGGATTTGTATATACTCCTGAGACCGTGCAATAATTTAAAGCATGCCAGTTGTTTATGCGTATATGTTTCATTCCAGATTTCTCTCCCTCTCTCTCTCTCTCTCTCTCTCTCTCTCTCTCTCTCTCTCTATCTCGCTCTCGCTCTCATGTAGAGGTAATGTTCGATCACAATACACAACACACTTAAGCGCTTTTAGTTATATCTCTATTAGTAACACCAAGAGTAAATTTGTGTGGGGGCGAAATAAATTCGAAATGACACAACCAATATTGATAGTACCTTCATCACTCACAAGCACTGGTATTTTGGGTAGCCATAGGCTTCAACAGTTTGAAAAATCAGATGCGTTTTCCATTCATAAATGCCTCTATTTGTTCCACAAACATATTTTACTTTCAAAACGTTACTCTTTATCCAGCCATGCTAATCTAAATAAACATGAACAGAATTAGTCTTCTTACTTGCTTCCTTGTAATTAGGGGAAATAAGGGAATACATAAGGCAAAAGCGATTGTCAACTCTTTTAAAAGCTGGTCGCTGTGTAAAACAGTTGAGGGTCGGTTCGCTTTGCATGGTCCCGTTTGAGAAAAGTTAAGTTTAAGAATGGAACCAATAACAACGAATATCTCGGAAACGGTCTCCTCTACAAGATAAACTTGTATGACAAATTATGTGTTTTTTTCATTTTTTGTAGCAACTTTTTGTCTATCTCTTACGGTTCAACCGTTATGCAGAGTT
Source organism: Hymenopus coronatus (assembly GCA_030762935.1). Taxonomy (NCBI): domain Eukaryota; kingdom Metazoa; phylum Arthropoda; class Insecta; order Mantodea; family Hymenopodidae; genus Hymenopus; species Hymenopus coronatus. The sequence continues at coordinate 65,085,244 of CM060900.1, forward strand.
CTGCAAAACTCAACCAGAATAAAGAGTTCTTCAGATGCTATTTCCAGAAAATTCAAAATATACATTTTATTTGTGATGTGAATATATTTAATATACGGTGTTACTATCAAAATCTATGGAGCTGTTTTTGAGAAAATCAAAATTTTCGAAAAATGGTCCATGTAAAAGGTAGTTTACTGTAAGGCAATTTTGTTTTTTAATCTTCGTGTCGAATCCTTAAAAGATAATGAACTTAAATACCAAGTTTGGTATTTCACCAAATTTTCGTTTTTTAGTTATGTTGTCCACACACATACACACACAGACACGCACACGAACCTTTTTCTAAAACATACTTTTTTTAGCTCAAGGGACCTCATAATATATTTCCGGTAAAATCTCAGTATCGAATTTTTGGATGGAATACAATACCTCTCTATCAACTACGTACATTGTACACATAGGGTAGAGAAGGTAAAAATGTAACACTGACAGTTTAGGAACTTAGGTAATCTAATTTGAAACCCGTTTCCTAATTGTTTCTTCCTAATATGGCGTTAACATGCATGTACAGATAAAATAATAAATGTTTAATCATGTTTAAATCGGGTAATCAATATATTCATAAGCCGTGTAAAAGTTATTTTATTGTGATATATTCCTTATATTTTCAGTCATAGGATGTTGGATTTTGCAAGAGAAAAACTCTATGGTGTACACTTTTTCATAAAACTGCTACCGATGACAAACCCTCTCACTCACCGAGTTCAAAAAGTTGGAATGATTACAGAAAATAGTTATTTGCGATACAAGTGGTAAAAATTATGTTATATATTGTGAGTAGAAAGATTGAGAAACGAAAACTCCTACGAACAATATAAAACAATTTTAACACGAGTCATACATTATGTTTTAGACAATTCTCAATATTTATAGGTATATTATAATTATAAATAGATTCTTTTGTCTGTTTCACGGAGTTCATGCCTAATGGTCTGAGATACTGAGTAGTTGCCTTGCTTAGCATCAGTACTGACAACATGATGACCTACTCTTCCAATCGAAAACATTCTATACAACGGAGGCAGTGTAGCAGTTGTAATTCTGCTCTCTCCTCTGCTTCATAATTTCGTCTTGTTCAGCAGATTCATTGTTCATTACATTCAAATTATCCGCCATTTTATAGATTGATACGAGCTTTCAGAGTCATATCCTACTTGACTGAGGCCGTGGACCACACACCAAAGTTGGCTACATTGGAGTGTTATAATTTTATAACCCTGAGTAACAGAATTTTCTACTTCTAACATCAAATGTCTAAAAAATCCATTAATAAACCAGATATAAATTATAAACACAAAAACGTAATTCCATTTGTAGTAGTAGAAGCTATAAACCCTGTATTCCGTTACTTGGCCAACCTAAACTTCTCTCTAAATATCTGCATGGTAAAACTGAAAACACTAATGGGTTGCTAAATGGTCTTTTTTTGCATAGGTGTCCCAAAACAGAATTTGTTGGTGTTCACAGTGTTACCATTGCAGTGGCTGATGCAATAGCTGTATATAATGATGGAGTTGTCACAGTTTCCAATGTACTCCAAAAGAGTGGGTTTTTTACGGGTGTTTGAACAATATAACAAAGTTGGACATGGAAAGAATTAAAAATATGAAGTGCAGTGGAGCATACAACTTAAGACAAAAGATGAAAAGAGGTATCAGAATGAAAAAAGGCTGCAGAGAAAGAAAATGGTACATCAATTTATGGACATGAGAAGTTTCAGAACTACAGTAGAATAAATTCCCAAAGCACACCAAATTATTTATACTTAGTTTCCCGCTAATTATATTTTTCTTTATAAAACGTACCTTTTCTCAGGAACTACAGGATGGAATATCGTGACTTATTGTCGTTATTATTAGCTATTAACCGTTCTGCTAAATGCTGAATGTAGAACTTGAATTAAATTTAAAAAAAAATTAAAACTAATGAAAACACAAGTTTAAAATATTACAGGCTTAGATTATTAAGTATGCCCAAGATATTGTGTTGCTATAGATTTCCATTACACAATAAATTACCTTCTTATTTTTTATTAATGAATAAAACAACTTGTAGAACTGCTTGTATTAGGTATAAAACAGTTACAGTTATTCAGTAGCTAGATAGCAATGATTATAATAAACACACTAAATTTAAAAAAAAATGGATTTGTATACCCAGAGCTTTGAAATTTGTGTATTTATTTATTTATTTTTTGTCATCGGAGGAAAAAGTGTATTTTGCTAGTTTTCTAGGGTTTAACGCCTGTTCTTACTACACACGACACCACAGGCACTGAATGAGTGCCAGTTCCCAAACTTCATCTGGGTGATTGCCTTTTCACGTGTATTGCAAGAGCTGAATTCCATGAAATATAACATTTTATTGGCCCGAATATTTCTATTGGAATTTGGAATCAGGTATAGCTTCAAACTTTCACACCACTCTCATGCTTGTAATCAGTATGTTCAACGGCATAATCTCTACGATCAAATCATTACTTCTTCAGCAGCTATGAAAAGTCGAACGATTGCGTTAATGCAAAGCTGCAACTTGAGACAGTGCATGTCCTGTCACGGGATAAGAAGGTCTTTAAAAGGGAGATATAAATTATATCAAATATAATATGAATGATATTAATATGTAAATAGCCTGGAAAGAACTGTTGTAAAACACATCTAAAAGTGCAAATACAGAGTTCACTACAAGTAGGCACACACGACCTTGGTTGGAGAGAACCTTTAAGGGTAGGACAATGAACCGAAGGGATTGGAAGTTCCACTATCCGAGGGTGGACACAACAAAGGAAATAGAAACAGTTTTCTTGTTGGTCGAGCGACGCGAATGCACTTGCTATGGAAGAATCGTTGGATTAACACGTGATATTTGGGTCCGCGGTGGAAACGAACGGGATACATATGGCCGCGATAGAAACAGTGTTTGTTTATTTAATATACCAGAATAGGTCAACTTCATTTGCTATGGAAGACTCGTTGGATTAAGACGTGATACTCGAGTCCGCAGTCGAAACGAACGGGCTGGATATGGCCGCGATAGAAACAGGGTTTATTTAATACACCAGAAGACTGTCAAAAGTAATAAGGAATAATAGGCGCGGTCGCGTAAAGAGTACCTTGAAAGGGAAAATTTAGAAGGAGCGCGTGTGTGTTCGACGGCAGAAAATGTTGAAGAAAATGGATAAACAAGTTCAATAACAATCCTGAACTCAAAGGAAACGACTTGTGTCCTACCACGCCTCAGAAAAATTCAATACCAACACATCCTGAGCTAGGGATCCCACATGTCCACAACATTCCATAATTTCCAAAACCTGCACGCGGGATTCGAACCCGGAACCCCCATATTAGAGAGCTATATAACAGGATCTATGGTTAGTTATGAAACCGATTCATTCTCGTAACCGTTGCAATATAACGGCTACGTTATTTTTCCTGGAAATAGCATACTCTTGTTAGACGCACTGCGTCAGCCGCTTTATGTCAAGTCTATCTTGAAATTGATTAATCGGGCGGCAGTCTTCGGCCCACAGCCCGATCTTTCATTTTCAGGACGTGCAGCCATCACTTGCTGCGAGGGTAGCCTATATCAAACTCTATCTTGCTCCTCTTCAGCTGCATTAATAACGCAAGAGTCTTTAAGATATGAGTTTTTGAACTGCAAAAAGAAATGTCCCATAATAAGTAGTTTCTCAAAGTTTCAAAAGACTCTAAGTTCTTTTAGTTGTTGATACCAAAACACACAATCTCTCTGGGAAAACATTCTTTTCATTTTTCTTTCTGTGTTTTTTTTTATTTATTTTTTGATAGTGTTTAACGCCCACTTTTACTACCAAGGCACCGCAGGCGATGATACTGGTGATACATGGAATGAAGATGGAGCATCGGTGGAATGCGATGTCGGGGGAAACCAGAGAAGACCACCCCTGCGCGGCTTTGTCCAGCACCAACCTCACATGCGTTCGCTTGGGATCAAACCCAGGCCGTCTAGGTGAGAACCACTAGGCTATGACGCGGCCTTTCTTTGTTTAAAGCAAAACAAAACTGAATGTATGCTTAACACATTTATTGTTTTAGCCACTCCAAGGTTCATAACTACGTTATATTACTCCATTATTATTCAATTTATTTGAAATCGAAAAAAAAAAACCAATGGATCTAACTAAAATCAAAATAGTTCTCTCACCTTTTCAACCCGTGTACACTCTCGTTTTTTACCATCGTGGGTTAGCCATACTACCCAAAGAACACCACTGCTTGTACTGTCGATTCAAATCAGAAGGGGGCATGCTGAAACTTCCAGAAGAGACATAAATTTTGAGTTTTATTCAGGTTTTCAATGTTTAGTATTTTCAAGATCTTGCACAGAATATATGTAAATTACAACATATCTTGCTTAAAAGTCTGGTAAAATTATGTGTATTTACATTTACATATTATCATTAAAATTGTTACTAATAATAATTATAAAAACTGAGAGTTATCTTTACTTTTAATATAGTACTATAATAATACAAACATCGAAGTTATATTTAAACTTGCAAACTGTAGGAGAAGAGACGTATAGATATCAAGCAATAGATTCGAGTAACTAGATCAATACCAAATTACTGATCAACACCGAGTTCAAGCTGTCAATATACGGTTGAGCTACCGCGCAACGATTCATGCTAGTTCATATTTGTATAGTCTGTATGCGTGTCGGAACCTTGTTATGCGGTGCACAAGCTCTAGAGATCAGGATATCCCTTCTCTTATTTGTAGTTTAAGAAAAGCTGTTTCCCCTTAACTGCAATTAATTAAAGGGAGAGGTACGTAGCTCTTTTTAATGATAGTGTAAGACTTTATTTGAGCTATATTTCCAAAATCCAATGTTAGGATGTCTCATTATGCCCAATACCAAAAATAACCGATTTACCAAAATTATAACGCAAGTGCTGATAACTGTAAGTTCTTGTACTGCCCACGCTATCTTGCTACTTAGGTAATGCTCTATTTAGCCAGTATCTGTGAACCCTGAAATTCTCACTAACGATTATCGTGTTCCTATCAGATATACGAACTTACAACGGAAACAATAAATTTCAATATGCAGTGAGGAACAGCGCAGTCAAGAGCAAAGGTCAGCTAATTAAAGCAGTTCTTTCTAGAACGATTCGTGTTAACGGTTTATGGGTATAACTTATTCTTTAACCACGAAAACTAGAAAGTATTTCTTTAGAAACATATTGTAAGAGTTTTAGGTTAAGGGAGTATTGTAATCATAATATTAAGTTAACGTCACATAAGCATTAATATGGTTAAAATGCTGTTCATAGCGTTCTTATTTGTATATACAAAATCTTGATATATTACTCTAATATGCTTTGTGGGTCGTCTCCTTAGCGTGGTGGTAGCACATCTGCTTACCAAGCGGGAGATCTGGGTTCGATTTCAGGTACCAGCGGGAGGATTTAACCTCCGCGGTTAGACCTGGCCCGGGGTGCACTTAGACTCGTGAGTTCCCCGGGGGGGGGTGTCAATTAAGGAGCTATTTGATGGAGAAGTGGCGGCTTCCAGGTCGGTAGGGCCGCATTAACCGGCCGAGAGGGATTGAGGTGCCGACCACGTCTCACCCTCCATTATTGCACTCCCTCCTTGACATCTGTCATGGACTGAGATGGGGGACGCAGCGGCCGGGTGGTAGGCCAAGGTTCCTTGTGACCTGTCGTGGCAGGGAGTTATTAATATGCTTTCTGCTTTGAGAATTTTTTGCTAACTAGATCGAAACAGAGTTGACATTGAAGGTATTAGAGTCAACTGTGTATCTTCTAATTTTAATATCAAATCATAACCACCTAACTGCCCCGTTATTTGACGCACAACTCAACGGGTCTATTTCAAGTTAAGACCGATCAGTGGGAAACTGGCGCGGGCGGCCTTCGTTTTACCGCTCTTGTTTAGCACCAGAAGTGGTGAGCGGGTCGCTCTCATTGAGGATGCCAGATCCTCACTGTTTTAACTTGAAATAACCCTGTCGAGTTCTGTAATTCTTTTAACGCAAGAAGAGTCATTTGCACACATACAGTACGGGGCAGATGTAATTTATGTTTAGTTCAGATTAACGAAGAGCTGAATTTACATTTTTATGTTATTAAGTGTATGAAGTTGCTAGATATATCCAGGTGTAATGTTTCATTTTATTTTCGGAGGAATATATCACGCTGTGTAGATGAACTATCTGTTGCAATGGCTTTACAGGTGTGACATAAATTCTCATCGGGCAGACAAGGTCGATAATTTGTGTTCACTTTAAACCTCATATAACGACAAACATAAATAGATCTCTAGCAGGGAGAGAGGGTTTAACCTAGTGTTTTCCAATTACCCAAACTTCGAAAAATGCATCACTGATGATACAAAAAGAAGTTAATGGACTGATAAATAATGCAATGGTGCCCCGTAGCGTTGCGGTGGCGTAACTACCTGCGTTGTGAGGGGAGTCCGCTTCTATTCCCGGTACCAGAATGGAGATATTTCCCCGCTCGGAGTTCAGCAGCTTAGGATAGCTTTGAGGACCAAATTATGCCGAAAATAAAGCTGATTTATTCTTGTTATTCTCCCTAATTACATGGTCAACTCCGAAGTTCAACGATTCTTACGTTCCGTGACCTGGAAAATTTGCTACAATCAACCGTGTTAAAATGTTTATTTTTTTATAATGTTTAACGCCCGGTTTTACTGCTATGGCACCGCAGGCGATGAAACTGATGACGCATGAAATGAAGATGGAGCACCAGTGGAATGTAATGTTGGGTGAAACCGGAGAAAACTCGCATCTGCGCCGCTTTGTTCCACCACAAATCCCACATGAGATCGCTTGGGACCGAAGGCAAGAGGCGAGGTCTAACCACTCGGCCACGGCGTGGCCACAATCCTCTCTTGTGAAGAACCATTAGAATAGGTGATGAAGTGTCTCCTAATTTTGCGCTGTGCCACAGCAAAATACGTACACTACAACATTATGCGTTATAATTACACCTTTTGTCAGTCTTTTGAACTGCGGAAAAGACAAAGGTAAGAAGAAGGTTGCTCGTGCCAAAGCCGGTTATATTTGTCGGTACTTCATGATAGCCGCCAGTAGAGCCACGTGACGTCCTTATCTCCCCCTTGCACTGTCTCAAAGGACTCTGAACAGGGTATGGATTCACTTTTGTCATGTAAACGCCAGGAGTCTTTTTCCTAGTGCTTAACGCCCGCATTTACTACCATGGCATTGCAGGCCTGTACTGTTACTCTCTACTCTCTCCCTCCCACTCTCCGCGGCTACTATAATAGTATTAAAGGGATAAGAACACACCCCATTGATGTTTTCAGATTGCGGTAGAAATAAAGAAAAGCAAACTTATCCATTCTTCACTCTTACACACATTCTCCATATATAGGGTTATTAAATTACACGGTAACCCCTCTCGAGGCATCTCTTCTCTGTATGACAGAATCAAGAGGGAAAGTGGTGCCAGCAAAGGCTCACTGAAGTCCTTACCTCAGAGTAAATGCTGTAAATATTGACCTTCTGCTCCCAAACAGACAACATATCTTGCAAAAATGTTCTCGCTCACTCACGTAATCTCGGAAGCAGGAATCCTTGTGTAATATACAAGAAATTGTTGATAACATCGTTCATGAAATCACAAAGATTCCCGCTGCTAAGCTTAGGGAGTGAGCGGGGATGTTTCTGCAAGATTGTTGTCTGTTTCTTAGCAGAAGGTCATCATTCCTAGCAGTTACCTTAAGGTAAGGATTTTAGTGCGCCTTTGCCTGCAACTCTCTCCCGGCGACTCTCAATTCTCTCTCCCAGTAGAGAGAGGCCGTGAGAGCGGCTACCTTATAATTTAATGACCCTGCACACACCGCTTCTCCATTAAAATATCTCTGCTTGTGTTTACAGCTGGCAGTCCATGTGTAGTCAGAGTTCAGCGTTACAATATGTTTTTCTTTCTTAAGAGACACTGAGACAGTATGTATGTGAAAATGACAAAAACTTCAATTTATAATTATATCAGTGACGAATTCAAAATAAATCCTCCATGCATGTTAGGTTATTCCGAAGAATTATACTTAATTAAGCAAAAAGAAGTTAGTTATTTACAATATGTAGAAAGACATTGTTGGTGTTTCAGGCAAGTATTTGACACATACCGTACATTTGAATGCGTTCTAGATGTTTCTTGTGTTTTTATTCTTATACAAAAATAGTCGTATTTAGAAGATTTTATAAGCAGTTTGCAGAACATTATAGGGCTACTTTTTATTATTTACATTAAGTATCTCAAATTTGTCATTTTAATGAAAATTAGTATGGCGTTTTGTGACAGTGACTACTGGAAATATTCCATGTTAAGGTACCTAAGGGGCAGAATTTTATGCACATCTCTTGTTTAATCCTTGTACTAAGCTCGACTAAAATACGAAGTTTGCTTTACATTCTTTAAAGTTAATTATTTTCACACATAGACCCCATTGCTAGATCTCTTTATTCTGGATACAAAACACCTGAAATATATATTTCTGGTAAAATTCCTTTTCCAAAATTGTGGTTGGAATGCAATAAGTTATCTGTTTATGAAAAGTAGCTGCAACAAAATTAAATGAAAATTTGAAATGAACTCATTACTCTGGTTTTGCATAAAATTATACTTTCAACTTTCAGAATCTTAAGTCTACACTTTATAAGATCTTTCTAATCTGGAGACATTTTTAAGAAGGATTCTACAAAATTTCCGAGTATTTAGCATCTAGAATTGATTACGTCTATCCAAGTACTTCAGTAAGTTTTTTAGCCAGATGCATTTCTACATGTGTTAAGTTCAGGAAACTTAAAATTACCCAAATGGAAAAGAGGATTATGCTACAATAAGGCAAATTATGCACTAAGCAGTTCTTGCTTTAAATGGAAGTGTATGAAATTAATCTATTACGAATTTAGATTATTAAAGACTTTTAAATTACCATATTTATGCAAAAGTTGTCATGCTACAATCCAAGGTTCGATTCCCCATCTCCCCTGCTGAACTAATAACAACTCGTGCATTTAAATCCACTGGCGCTAAAGGCTCAATGCATTTGAAGAGCCGGTAGAAGCTTTAAGAATATCAAAATGGGGTAAAAAAAAAAAAGGTTCATACATACATTTCCGCAAAGTTCATTCATAAAAAATCAGTTAATTTTTAGAATAAGTATTCTTGCTCCTCAACCTACAAAACCTGCTTAACTAGCATACGAACACATTATTTTAACACTGACACGTAACTTTATTCTATTTCTATATCGTCGTTAAAATACTTGTCAATTTTGCAAACATGCCAAAATCTCCCGATTTTTTTTTCCTCTGGGATGAGCTCTCATTGCGTTATCATTATTTATATTGTGTACAGCTATATCGGCAAAAGCAACTATATAGAGAGCGGACGCGTTTGAGCGGAAACTGTTTAAATTCTGAGTACTTCACATTCATCCGGCGTTTTCATTTGTAAGCAACATTACGACACCAGCTTCAACGGGAGAGCTGCTTGCTCAAATATATACACATGTTTCTCTCTTAAAATAAAGGATACTGTTATTAAGATTAATTCTTCTAAACCGTAATTAACTTTTTTCGTTTAATACCAAAACGTTAGGAATGCGTCTTGCTTCTGTTGTAAATATTCAAAGCGTTGAATATTTCTTCTTTTGCTAATATTTTCTTTATTTCCATATATCATTCAGGTTCTGCTCTGACCTTTCTGCAGTTAAGATTAAATCAGGTACAAAGAAAACAATTGCAAACTATTGACCAGAAGATAAACACATTTTTAACTGGAGTGACTGAAGAATGCCTTGCGCCGAAAGGTTAATGCAAAGGAAATCTGTGGCACTTTCTGGGCAAAACGCAACATCTCATGATGAAAATTCAATCCACTAATATCATTGTAGCATTTTTTTCAAATATATCTTTTGTACCTTTTTCTCAAAGTCGGATATTGCAAGTTAATCTCAAGTATCTAAGTGAACTTACAAAGAGTTTACATGGTTATAAGCTGCCAAAATGTGATATTTTAGCACTATATGTGCAGCCTTATAAACTAAAGCTTTATCTGTTTGTTGAATTTATGTTTCATCATGCTTAGGAACGATACATATTCTTAAAAATATATGCTTAACACATACTTCTTAGAATCGTACGAATTTGCATTCTGAATTCTGCAGTATTTCAGAGAAAACAAAAATCATAATTTCTATACATTTTGAAGAAAACCTATCCCGAACTATTGTAGGTTGGGTGCTGGTCAGCGAGGCTAATTCAATGAAACACCGCTCAGTGGCGGTGATAGCGCAAGCGACCTGCGTTCTCCTCCTCAGTGAAACTGGTGAGGCACTCTCCGTCATTGAGAGCAATTTGCAAGTTTGTGTTAGAGTCCATGATGGCATACACAGGAACACTGCAATTGGAGTCTAGCCTCTAATGTTAAATAAGAACAGCGTATACACTATTAGAAAACCAGCTATCGCATAGGTGAAATTAGTTGTTTATGATACAATTGGTAAAAATTGTATTTTATAATGTGAGCAGGAAGCTTGCGAAACGAAACCATGTGTCATACGCTATTTTTAGACAGTTCTCAATATTTATAGGCATCTTATTTTATAAATAGATTGTTTTACCTATTTCACGGAGTGCATGCTCAGTAGTTGTTAGCACTGATTTCGTACAAAACGAAAACATTCTATAGAACGGAGGCAGTGAAAATAATAAACGTATGTCATACTAATTTCTTGACCTTTTTGGTATCAGTTATAATTTTGTTCCCTTCGTTGCTTGCGTAACTTCCTCTGGTTCTGCAGATTCCATTTCCAGGTCATTAAAATCATCCGCTACTTTTTGGATCGATAGGAGCTTTGAGTCATGGCCTACTTGAATGACGCCGTGGGCGCAGAAACCAAAGTGGGCTACATTAGTGTTATAATGTTATAACACTGAGTAGCAGAATTGTCTACTTTTAACATCAACCGTCAAAAGTACTTTTTAATTAATTCCCAATCGAACGGGTGATTTATTTCCTCAAAAATAAAAACTCTGTAACTGAAGTGGAAAACATGTTTGCACCGTTTCTGTAGACCCGATCACGCAATACAAACCTGGGAACTCGTCTCAATGAGCGAGAATGCCTCACCGTTTCCGTTGATATACAAGAGAAGTAGAACACAAGTCGCTCACGCTATCGCCGCCACTGAGCGTTGTTTAATTGAATTTGTTCCGTTAATTCTGCGCTTTAAAAACACGAAGGATTGCCTGCTAATGTGAAATACGGCGCTTTTGGGCCTCCAGATATTGTGCTAATAGGTGATGTGCTGCATATCGTCTACATCAGTAACATCAAGTGTCATTCTTCTATTCTTTTTCCTCACCTAGGTATGAAGCCATTCTTCATTGAAGCTATAACAGAACGAAGATCTTAAAATAGCTTTAATGACAGATTTTTCAGACTATAAGGAAAATAGAATGAAAGATTTCGGCTGTTTGTCTCACGATACCGAATTTTCAGTGCAAAATTAATACAAATAATAAACGACACCTAACGAATATGTAGACCTTGTTGGTCATACCGTACGTGATACGTAAATATAATTTTCAGCTCTAAATTCGGCACATACAAAATCTGACATAAAATCACACTGGATTAGGCAGTCGTACATAACCAGATGGCACGTGCCTGGTCCACTTCAAGAGAGAGATGCCGGTTGGTGCTTCCTTGTAGTGCAAAGGAAAGTAAATTAGGGTTTCCACTGCTTAAAAAGAAAGTATAAGTACAGGAATAGACAGGTAATTACACGTATGTATTAGAAGTATTGCTTTGTTGTTGTTCAAAAAAGATCGAACTGGCAATTCAAAAGACAAATGAGAGATGATGAATTATTGTGGCGCAGCTAATCGTGAGGAAGGAGAGATGAGTAGCGCGGCCTTCGAGATGCAACGAGATAATTCTGGAAGTTTCTGCCCTTGCCTCTTGCGAACTCGTCGAAACTCCTGCAATTGCATATGGGCCAGTGAACTCGCAACAATCAATGAGCTAGTAAGTCGTTGTTCATGCCAAATAAAGTATGAATGAATGAATGAATGAATGAATGAATAAGTGTATTTATTAGCATTGTCTACTCAGCGTGTTCTCAGAGTGATTTAGATTGTTGTGACGTACAGTGAGTGCTGCTGTTTGAGCATCCTGAGTTCGATATTTCAGTGAGTGGAGCGTAATGAAAGACAAGCTGCTTCACGAGTCTCATTACATGTGAAAGGGCAATGTAGTGAAGTGATATTGAAATTGAATTGTCAAAATATCTCTTGTTTTATCATTATATCGACAATTAAAAGCGTTCTGGTATTGCTAAGACTGTTACAGTGTGTGAGGCAGTGTATAATTATATTCTTTGTATATTATTAGTTGTACAGTATAATGTTTATAGTATTATTAATAGTGTAATAGTTTGCGATGTATAAATGTGTAATAAAATATGTACCTAAAAATCGCGTGATGTAGGCGTGGTTTGATAGACACGCCGGAGCGGGACAGGTCACCATAGTAATGGAAAACGTAGCATGTGGGTGTGGCGTATGACAACCGTTGTTCCTTCGCTGCTTAATCGCAAATGTGTACGATTTTTAAACACACATGAAACTTTAAATAGAAGAGTTTGAAAGTTGCGACATCAAGTTTCGGACAAATCAAAGAGTAAGCTAATCAACTGCTATCTTCATTTGTTGTCATTTTGAAACGGCCTGTGCAGATATATATATATATATATATATATATATATATATATATATGTGTGTGTGTGTGTGTGTGTGTGAAGTTAATGAGACCAGCAGCCTTGCATATGCAAACACAGAAAAGCAGCACGGCAAAAACATAACGATGATGGTTCCTGGCTCCAGAGCGATCGAAGGAGGATTAAAAGTCATTACGTAATAAACTCCGCAGTTATCGGTTTGGTAATCAGTAGCTCTACACAAGTATACATAGATGCATTTACAATATGCAAACATCCTTTCCCTCTATCTAGTATTTTCTAAACAGTTATGTATGGCAAATGTTACGGAGAGAGTTCCCTCTAACCAGCACATCCATTTAAACGCGCATCACGATGTCCAGAACGGTGTCTATGGTGATAGTAAAAATAAACTTGAGATCTTTATAATTTCTATTTTTATACTCTCTCACCAGAGTTTACCAGGTATGTTCAATTTCCGGCATTTCCAAGAATACTTTAATTCTCTTTTGTATTTTGCTTTCAACAGAACGCCGTAAAGAAGCGTTGTCAAAAACGGAACTGAAATAACAGATCAAGACCTTTATTCGGTTTTCCGAGTAGAGTTTTTTCCCTTATCTTTACTTTTAAAGAGAATAGGGCATAAATTCCAAAAAAATGCATCCTCTAATTCAATGCCGTATTTCCCATGACTTCAGCACTTATGTTCCCCGTCATGAAGTCAAGGTTTTATAGAGATTTGCACATGTTAAAGGAATAACAGAGATGTTATATACTCTAAAAGGTTGTTATATCACCTTTTTTTTGACTATTTTATATCCCCTTTTAGGAAATTTGTCAGTTAAAATGCTGTATACGAGTTTTACACAAAAAATCCTATGTTTTCGTCATAGTTTTATAAAATTTAGATGTTTTAAGATATAGCGGATGTGATTTGTAAATTTCAATAAAATTGACAAACATTTTAGACAAAATTGGGTAATGATAATTTTTTACATTTTAACTTTCTTTTCAAATATAGCGTTCTGAGATAATGATTTGAAATTTTGCACACTATTTATCTAATTACGGTAAAATAATTCTTTGTAGGGATTTTTTCTTGGCCCTTAATTTTATATGATATTTCCAGAATTGATGTTTGTTTCCAACAGTAAGTATTGTTGCAATTTATAAAATATAACAACTATGAACGTTTCCTTACATTGAATTGAAACTTATGCATAATTATGAGTGAGTAAGGTTTTATTAAAGATTAACATATAGTTAATAATATACCTACATTTTGAAAAATACCACTTTTGCATGTGGAACAATTTAGGTTAGCTCGAGAAAAAGAAACTTAGAAACTTCCATATGAATACAGAGAGGCAACATGGCATTTTTAAACCAATTTGATGTATGTACAATCAAATTCGGACCACTGGTACATTATATACACCGTAACAACAATAACTATTGTGGCTTCTGTAGAAGAAATCACTGAATCCAGGGTAAGGGAATTATCTTTCTATGGATACCCTCTCACAGGGGTATAACTGGTAATGAGGAAGCTAAACTAATAGCAAAGAATCTAGTTTCTAACTCATCACCGACACTTTGCGTCAGTCATAGTCACCAAATTTAAAGCAGCAAGAATAAATCACTGGAATGACACATCCTCCAGCAAACTACTGAAATAAAGTCAATAAACAACCAGAGTGTTCTCTACAACAAATTCCCAGAAAATATCAAGTTAAGATACTAAGCCTAAGAATAGGATACACAAAACTTAACATATTCCTATTTCTGTCAAAAGAAGCACCACCATATTTTGATTTGTGTATAAGTCCTATTAAACACATTAAAATCAGTATCAAAAATACAGCTATGTCGAAAAGATCATACAACTTCAAATAACATTGCTTTGACACCTACATGCAGAAAAAGTTTAGTTCATATATTAATACCTTACATAATCCATCTATACTATCGTATTTAACCCTCAGAATTATAAGTATTAACATGTTATGCTTAATTTACCTTCAGATGTCAAGTGTTTGTTTTAATATAATTTTAACATTGTTATATTATTTCTACTTGAACCACTGTTTTCGTGTACCAATAATATTATGTATATATTTTAATCCGTGTGTGCACAATGTATTTACTTATAATGTTCTAATTTTTAATTGTATGCTTGATCTACCTAAGTGTATAAGGTAAGGCGGTCGCTGTAAGTCCTAGGAGTTCTGCGTCTTAATATAAAGAATACAATAAATAAATAAATCACAGCAAATTGTAAACTGCTATCTGTGCTAATGAGGTGGGCAACTTGAATATTGTATTAAACTTCAAATATTTTCTTATTTAATTTCGAAATAAAACTGTTATTACGTGTTATATTGAATATAGGAAACAAAAATGTTGATTGTTTAAATTGATATCTCTCCCTAATGCTGGAGAAACTCCTAAATGAGCATAGAGAAACAAAGAGGAGAACAACAATTATGAAAGGGGAAAGTAAACAAAAACCAAAAGAAGCCAGGTAGTTGCCCGCGGATTTGTGTGTGTGTCTTATATATAGCCATCACAAAAAATCCTAAAAGTCGATATAAACAACATATCCAGGAAAGGATAGACCTCATTTCACCATTGCAAAATCAATAATATAAAATCTTTGTGTTATTTCAGTCCTTTCATCTTCAGAGCATTGGCCGAAATCCGTGAAAGTTGTAGGAACTTATACCACTTTAGACCGCCATTGGTGGATTGAAACGCATCCCTGTTTGGTGCATGGGTCATAGAAAATCTTTCGCACAAGATTGCGGCCAGGCAGCTTGACCCCAGCAGGATGAGAACCAGTGATCTCGCCTGTGTTTTTGCCTGCGGGGACGTGGCGTTTACCCGTCAGTCGACACGGGATTAATCCTGATGGAAGAAGCAGGCTACTTCGAGTTTTCTTAGGATTTCTGTATGGCTATTAAAAGGTCAAAGTCTGATAAACGATTCATTGTCCTATGTGTAATTTTTTATTTTCTGGAAAATATTTAATGATTTTGATTAAAATTTATATGTATAAATATTTTCATAGTAAATGAAATGTATATCCTGAAATTTCTAGGAATAGCCTTTGAAGCTATGACTATGGCATAGTTGGTAAACCGTAACAGAAACATAAAAGTATTGTTACACAATTAATGTAAATTTCGTTCAAGCACTTACATGGTTTTTTGTGGAGTCAATCATTTCCGAGATATTCCTTATTATTAGCTTAAATTTTCCAGTATTTATACTCTTCTCAAATTGGAAGCCATCATTCTTTCGATGCAAAGAGATACAAGTTTTAAATCATCATATAGCGACCAACTTGTATAAGTTGACTATCGCTTTCTCCCAGTGTATCCATTTATTCACCTTGAACCTACACGAGATAATTTGTCAATGTTTATCTCGATTAGCATTAAGTACTTAGCACAGTAAGCCTTAGTAAGTATACTTTATTGCAGAATACTTAGAGAAAATCATATGAATAAAACATATAAGATTTTTATCTAAGATCTGGCGGGGGAGGGAGTATTTGTGTGCGTCATTTTGGAGGGCATTCCACATGCAGCCACCGTCAGACCCCAACAGAATAGGATTGCATGGCAGTATTATCGATAGGCAGTTGAAACCGGACCGTGGGGAAAGTGTCACCGTGGAGGAACCCTAACACAGTCCAAGCAGTTGTTAAACTCGAAGCGGGGAGCACTAAAAGCCCGCGCCTCAGGTCAGATCAAACACTCTGAATTCTACAGATGCCAATAGCTGTACCTTCTCAGTCCTTTCTAACACTTTCGACCCCGAAAGAGTTCGTTTGGATGAAATGGAGATAAAATAAAGGGGCAGGAATTTCGGGGGAATGAATAAACAACTCCAGCGTTCGCGTAGTCCCTCGAAACACCCATGGGTCAGACAGGTCGGCCGTGGGACTCGAACCCACCACCTTCCGAATGCAAGTCCCAGACGAAATACCTACCCCACTTGGCTTGGTAAAGAGGAGGGTATATATAAGAGCGTGGGTTATGTTGTTCTTAAGGGTCAGAGGACTACACACATTTAATGCTACCTTTGTAATTTCGCTTTATTTTAATTCACTGTTATTAAGCATTTTTTCTCTCCCCATTACGTTGTTATTCAGTAACCAAATGTACATATTTACCACTTTAAATTTACTGTAAAGTTCCGGGTACACGGAGAGCATGTAGGCCATGAGGGCCATGTGCATGTTGTGTTTTTCAAGGTAAGGCTGAAATTGTTGACAACAAAAGACCTTTTACTTCTAATAAATTTATATTCGTTCTTCACATCATTGCTTTTGCCGCACCTAAAATCACTGACTATAAAACGTCAACAATCAGATGATGAATTTCTTTGGAAAAGCTTCTATTGTAACCGAAAGAAAATAAAGGGTTTTCCGATGAAACCGTACAAAAAGCTCGTTTACGTGTGTAATTTAATTGTTCACCTAGGATTTGTCTCCATTTGAATAAAACGTTCGCCAGCTAAGAAGAAAGCTAAACACCCATAAAGACAGTCATTAAACTCGCTGTTTCCAGACTGAGAAACAAAGACTAAAGAAAGGATCCAAGCAGGTATAAAACGGATGAAAGGTGTTGGCAAAGTCTAGACAGCTTGCTTATTCAGAGGCACCCAAGTTTTAATTGAATTTCGCAACCATGATGTTTCATTCATACATTTGGAGATTTACTGCCCTGAAGCAATTTGACAATTTGCTGTCGTGTAGGTTCTGTCCCTCTCACTCAGAAGAGCTTTTGACCAAAATTAGGATGCAAGTTAAAAAACTAACTAATATAATTGTGCAGAAAGTGGTTGCAAGCACTTAGCTGTGTGAAAGTTCAAAGTTTGGAAGAGATTAGGTAATTTATTTTATTAGAGGTGCTTAAATTCACTATAGTCTCAAATTTGGCGGAATTGTGCATAAGAGTAGACATCCAAAAGTGAGCATCAAATTCGTGACTAGGTGAATGGCGGAGTGAATGAATGAGTGTATTTATTATTTTAAGTATATGCACTGATCCATATCAATCACATAGGTCCAACAGACCATAAGTGCTTTCCTGACACACAATAATAAAACAGTAACTAAAATCGACCAAAAATAACTCCCCAAAATGACCGCCGCATGCGTTGCATGTGGTATCATATTATCCAAAGAACAGTTAAGAAAGATAAATAAGCAATCTAACATGACGTATTATAGCACAAAAGTTTAGTACGAGCACACAGTTGGTGTTAAATCCTGACAGATCTATTAATATGTAGTCTTCGAAAATATCAGCTGACGCGCTTTAAGAAAAATATAATTATCTTCTCCAAGTCTTCCCTGCCTGACAGCAGCCTCCAATATTCTCTTAATAGTCAACGAGGTGATAAAAACTCACGGCAAATATTTCCCCTCTCTTCCTGCGAAACTTTACTGATATGCACCTAGGATTCCTCCTCCCCGTAAGTACTTCGCATTCTCATACGATTTTCATCAGTAAAGTTTTCCCAAGAATAAATCTACACACGGAACCTTCTATGGTACAACAGCGATTTGAAAACATATGTATCTCAGGATTTACCCAATTCTAAAATTATCAATGCTTCTAAGTGTTATCTCTATTTATAGAGATGCATTTAGGGGAAAAAGCTATCATCCCGAAATGTGCAAAGACTATAAAGAAATACATGTATGTACCCACCGTAATTATAATTTAGGATTAGAAAGCGTCGAATTTCTTTAGATATTACTATCTAAATTGTGTGTTTATTTTAAATGATTCCTTATGTGCAGGGTTGCCCGAAAAACAAAGCTTACAAAACATTAACAAAGTAAGAGTAATGCTCAGAAATTTCGTCTGAGACTGGCATTCCGGAGCTTGTGGATTCGATTCCAGTGGTTTCTTTATTCTCCTGAACTTTCTGTCCCTTCATTTCATCTCCATTTCATCCAACCAATCTCTTTCAGGGTTGTAAGTGTGGTGAATGCGCTGTGGAAATACAGTATTTGGTGGCGGGATGGCGTTGGAAGTCGTCTCTATACACTGGGAGCTTGGTCAGACCTGAGATACGGGTTCCTAGTGCTCCCCGCGTTGAGATGACGTACAATAAGTCAATGGCAACAGCGCGGAGTCCTCTCTGACAATACTCACACACACACGCACATACGCGCGCTCAAACAGAGTATGAAGAATTTACAAATAGGAAGTTGTATGCGATATAAAAATTAATAAATACAAGCAGTTTTATACTACTAATTTACAATGAAAGGTCATGATATTTTAAGTAACTTGCTAAATTAGGTAGGTATTTGTAGATAGCAATGCAGACAAAAGAATTCCTCTGACGGTGGCAACAACAGCGCTTCGTGTGTTCATCTCTAACTGGCAAGCAACACCTCTTGCCAAAATCTTCGAATTGATTGCGACTCACAGTAGCAAGATCCTCTTCATTGAAATTGATGGAGAGGAATACATAAAGGAAACATCAGCCAGCTAGGAATATACTAAGATATTTGGAGAAAAACAGTTTGTTCAATTTGTGTTTTCTTATCATTTTTACACCCGGTAACACAACCAAATATTCACCAGAGCTAAAAAGGAAAATAGTAATATCATATACATAAACATTTAACCTCCCTTGTGCTCCTAAACGGGATCCTATAGGAGATTTATGTATTCCCATAGAGTTTCATGAAAATGAAAACTTTCGTAACGTTAGTTTCCTTAGAACCTGACAATTCGAGTGCCATAAAAGATGCATATTGCTTTCCCTTTGCTGCACTGTTTTGAAAGGTATAATGACCTCTCCCATTTGTGTTGCTGTAAATCTTTCCGCGTCAGAAAATCAATCATGTATTTTTCCCCCTTTCCTTCTTTGCCGTCGTATGAACAACAAAGAAAATATGTAAAAGACTTTCAGATGACGCCATTGCATACAAATGGAGCTAAAAGTTCCTCCATACAGTTCCTTTTATTCAAGGCGCTTTCTCCCTTTCTCCCTCTGCCTTTGCTTCGCTGCCCCCTTTTCACTTCGTCCATCGTCATGTTATTTGTGCTGATGTTACACGTTTCCCGATTCCATGCGCAGTTAACCTAAATACCATATAAATTCTCGCAGTGTTCCAGGGCCCAAACCACAGTTTCCACACAAATAAAATAGCGAGGGGAACGAGGCCCACTTAGGGGAAAAATCATTAATCAAAAGCTAAGTTAGGATAATGAATGCGAAACCGATGATCCTCTCAAATATTCTAGGTGATATTAAATAGAAGTTATTTGAACTGTGATTCTGCGCATGCTCAGTATAGCATATACGGTCGACCCAATTTGGATTGCTGTGGAGAGATATCCACCTCACAGTGCGGACTTAACCTCGATCGGATTATCCGCCCCTAGGGAAGCTTAAAGCAGCACAACCCTCTTCTATATAGTAACAAAGAAATAATCAACGCTTTACAACACTTATTAGTTTCAACTTTTGCCTTTCTACATCACCTCATTCGACTTCATTCACCCTAACGGAAACACGTCACCTGAAATAAAGGAAGTAAACAATGCGTCTTATTCGTGTTCTTCGTTTTCTGCATGCTGTTACACTTTCCCAGATTATTTCATTGTTGCTCTTCTAAAAAGTAATAATGATCACACAAATAGTATTTTTTTTATCATATTTTGTCCAATAATTTGGACAGCTCAAGCGGAGCAATGATTTCTGCTAATGGGAATATTATATAGTGTGGCAAATAGCTAGTTATTTGTTCGCCCATAAGGTTTATAAAAAGCTGGATGATTGTAATTTGTGGAATATTGCGTTGATGGAGAATTTATCTATTGCGCTATCAAGAGACATGCAAATGAGAAATTAAAACCGCAATGATTTTGTGAATATTTTCCCTACACCTAACCAATTGTTAAAAAATTAACCCAAATCGAAATGTATTTTACGGCAGTCTTGGTATTCTCTAGATACTATATTATGGAATTAAGAATGCTAATTTATGTCTTCAAAAATCTTCAGATGCATAATATGCTGATAGATAAGGAAACATTTTTGAGAAAATAAAACGTTGAACAAAATAACCGGTGGTTATATAACAGCAAATTAAATGGCTGCGTCAAATGCTTTAAACATTTGTTCTACCTGTTTCAGTTAGAAGAAGCATTGTACGAATATGAACATTTTAGCGGAAATAACTTGTATATTTGCAGAAAATGATCGATGCCTCTGAGCATGAGAGAGAGTGAGAGTGGGAAGTGTAACTGACAACTTAAAATAGAGTAAAATATACATTTCATTGCGTTCATACCACTTAGGGATGTCAGGTGAAGATTTTCAAGAAAATCCAATTCTCCCCTCCCCAAAAAAATTGTTCTCGAAGAAATGTTAACTATTTTCAGTTTTCTCAGTAATAGCACTAAGGATTTGCATTAATATACCATATGATTAAAATTTTGCCATAATAAAATCATTATAAGTATTCATTTTCTGTCAGCGCCTGTGAATTCTTCTTCGTTCATATAACCTGAAAACCCATCGCGAGAGACAGGCCTATCGCAGCAATAACATAGATCTCTTTAAATGTCGCCCTCCGTGGTGTAATGGTTACCATGCTAACTCCATATACCCAAGGTCGCGGGTTCAAACCCGGCGGAGGACGATGGATTTTTTACGGGTGTAAAAATCCTTAGCATGGCTTCCTTCGGAAGGGAAGTAAAGCCATTGGTCCCGTGTCGTAGATTTACGGCACGTAAAAGAACCTCAAGCCTGATAGAGAGGCCTCTGAGCAAAATTAAGTGGTCTTTCACACCCAATTCAGAATAGGACGCTGAGAACCACAGTAGTTACAGAGCGTCCATAAATAACACGCCATTTACATTTTTTCCTTAAAATCATCGCCTCGTATTAGAACTTTTATATTTTGTCTTTATCGTTGTATTTGCACTTTTAAAAATATTACTTCCTGTATATTTAGATTTTTCCAAATAGAAGTGCATCGTTGAAGCAAAGTGTAAATTCGAGCTTTTACTTTTACGTTTCCTTCGCCAGAGCTCGTTCTCAGAAGAACTCTCTCTTCTCAGATAAACAACTTACTTGATGTTTCTGCATAATTTGTATTAAATAACACATATTTAAAATAAAAAAGAATATAATAAGCTAAGTAGATCCCTTAAAGATCTGGGCCTCCTACTTGGTATGGGTAGCTCAGTTACTACTTACATGGGGAGTCAGTCTGCATTAGTTTAAGCGAGGTGTCTATTTAAATTCTCTTGCTACAGAAAAAACGGAACTGTAGGTTGTGCGTTTTCTCCATGACAACATTGTCTATTCACGGCATTTTATAGTGTTGATGTGATTAATATACGCATGATACCAGTATAATACCAATAGAATGCGTGTTTTTCTTTATTTCTTGGATTGTCCTGCATATACTGTCACCGTATGATGTGGCTTTGCTTCCTACTTCTCTTACTATTTCTGTCCACTCAGTCAGTCCATCTGCGTTTGCACCACTTCTTTTCCGCTTGCCTGTGTATGGGTCCCACACCTTCTTTCATCTGATCTCGCTGTCTTACCACGAGACCTCCCCATTTCCACCTGGTCCTCATAGCTTGGTTTGTAATTTCCTTTGTTGGAAACCTTGTTTTTGATGGAGATGTCTAGTGTCTCGTGTACAATGCTTCTTTGAGCTATATTGGTTTTACTGTGTTTACTTCTGCAGGACCAGGTTTGCTACTCAGAAAGCAGTACTTGGTGGATACACATTTCTAATGCTGGCAGTTTAAGACGTCTGCTTAGTGATCGAACCAAAAATGTGGACTTAACCGAACAGAAGGTATTCCTTCCGCTCTTAGAAGACTTGTGCCTTTATCACCTTTTTCGCCTAGTCTTTGAAGGCTACAAGTTTTCTAAATATGTGTATTCGGACATGTATATTGAGTACTTGCCATCGGCTAGCGCTTGGATTTCTGGGATGCTGTGTATATTACATAGTATAAAATCATTATAGACATTCTTCACGAATAAGAAAAAGTAACAGAAGGATCAGTTTTAGGCGTGTGAGTGATACACAACAGAAGAGGTAGTGGTTAAAACTCTTCTTTATGTTTTATATTACTGAAACTTTCTTCTTTTACTGTATTTGAGGAATTTTAACAACAAAGAACTCTCTTTTTTAATTTTATAAGCAGAAGCAATGAAAGTAATACATATTTCTGTTCCCACGTTAGGTACACGAACTTCAGACTCTATCGTGTATAGTCTCGCAACATGAAGGAGTGCATTTAACCTTTATAATCGCGTGAAGAATTGGTAACCTACACTTATTGTACTCTGATGATGTTTTTCTATGCTAAATTTTCACTGTAAGGGTGCAGTTGTTACAGTTCCGGTACATTATACAAGGTGGTTCACCTGTTCCTTATTATTTTTGGAGGTAGGCAACAATTCATACTCTGAAAGTAATAAGGTTGAAATTACCGTGCTCGTCGGCCATTTGGTAACCATGCAAATCTAGCCTGCTCTTCATCGGAAAATTGACCTTAGCAGCAATAGTTACATTTATTCCAAAAACATGCGCTTAATAATTCCTGTTACAGTACATTTTATATCAATAGGATCGCTGTCATGAATTCTACAACGTAAATTATAATGAATGAAGGCTAAGTGAACGGCTTAAGCTACAAAATGTGGTCCACAACAGTTATAAAGAGATCAGAAGCGGAGAGGGACACATGTGTGATACTATACCTACAAGTTTTAAAGGAGTAAGCGGGCGCAATATTTGTAGCTCAACTGGTTAATTTCATTTTCTTTCCTCACTTCCAGCGTGTCAGCGGTTCGAATCCCACAATCAGCGTGCACTTTTTTTCTTCATGTTTTATCCACTGAGGTGCAAAGTTAGTTCAGTGTTTGTCACTCTAATCATTTTAGGTGTAAACAAAAAGGTATACGAATGAAAAACAAACGACAGTTCATTTTATATGTTCTTCAGTATTTGATCCTTACTTTCCTTTCTAATTATTTTGAAAACGAAACTTCACTAAGACTTTAAATAATAAAGGACATTTTCAAAACGTATAAAGTTAAAAAAAAGCAATTTCAAAATACTAGAACATCTAACATGTTATCGAATGTTCCCTACAAAATTTTGGCAGCTGTAACCCTCATAGTCTATTAGATTGGCAGATTCAGTCGGCCGTGAACTCGTCATCATCTCAAACAGCTGCAGCACTAAATGAAAAAGTTTCATCACTAAGTTTCATGTCGGAAACACTTTATCGAGTGGATATTGAGAAGTTTGTTAAGTTATGGGGATAAACCTAATTTTCTTTTCAAATGAAAGTATTGGTGAGTACCTAAGCATTTGGTACAGTTTGTGATTATCAGCCTAGGCTTTTTGTATATTTTTCGCTCCAGAGATACCCTTAAATGGGTCCAGTTCTGTAGTATTGCCTGAAATACCCATGTTAGTTTTAAAACATTGTAATAATACCTGCACATTAAGAAGAAACTGCCTCAGAATGCTGATTTTCATTTGTAATTCCTGTAAGTGGACTGATTAAGTAAGAATAAATATAAATAAAGAAAACAATAAAAGAAACAAATAAGCGAGTTAAAAATATTCTGATATCCCATCTAGCTTTGTGCCAAACCAGGAATAAAGAAAGAGAAAGACAATTGGAAAGATTCGAACCTGAATCGAGCATCTTGGAAATCACTCTAACACCGCGCGTTTTTCAAATACGCTACTTTTCAGCTACTACTTGTAGGGCCAAAGTCCATAACGTTAATTTGCAGAAGATGGGTCTCGGGAACGATGTTTTCAGGTTAGACTGTAATCTGCGGGTTACATAAAACCAGAGAATAAGGAACAGGTGAACCACCTTGTATAGGTTAAAGAAAGCTATATGATTTACGCATTCTTTAGTTTAATTCCGTTTTTAAAGTAATTTTGAAATATTCAACATTTTATGCTGTAGCAATACATCCAAAACTTTGCTTCTAAAAAGTTCATACTTGTTGCGTAACAGTACCTTATTTAATCATGGTATTTAATAACCAGGATTAAAATGAATTTCTGTTAGTTATGGAATTCCCTGTGAGGTGGCTAGGGACTCGCGAGGTATTTAGACTCGCCAGGCAAGCTCCGTCTCCGGTTGGATGTTCATCTATTTTTCATGCACTGTAGAGTAGTTGAAAGCAAAAGGAAGATATTCTCGCCATCCCTGCTGTACTGTATAGTATATCAGGTTTTCCACATGAGGGACAAGATTGAACCCATCGCTCCTCTGTATTGTTCTTCGGTCTGCCTAGTGTCTAAAGATATTGTGTTCTATTAGCACTGTTGCCGTAAAGTCCGACCACTTCCAAAACATGAAGATGCAGAGAGAAATGCGTAGAATGACAATGACTGCCAAAAATGTCATGAAGAGGATTTATTATCTGTACTCATGGTAGTAATGAGCTCAAATTAAGAGCTAGAGGCAGCATTCGCTCTTAAATATTGGTGCTCCACAGCAGCCTGTATAAATAGTTGATCGATGATTTAAAGCATCCTTAAATGATCTCAAACATGAAAACATTTAAATTTGCCTTTTCAGTTAATATTACTTTGAAACTGCGAATGACACCACCGCAGAGGCCGCTTGAGCGTTCATTTGGAAGCTAAATCCCAAAGACAGGATGTTCTAAGGCTCGAATATTTCAAGAGAAGCTATTCGGAAGCAATCTCATAAGCTCACGAATAAACAATTTTATAATAAATACTAGATGACCAGCAAAGAGCAGAACTGTTTCGTGACTCCTAGCTGGCTGGCGGTGCTGCTTGCCTAGCGTAATGAGTGGATGAAAGCGTGAACGCAGTAAATACTTTACGGTTTCCGTAAAACATGTTTTACGAAGAAACAAAAAGTAAAATTACTTGCATGTATCAAGCCAGAAGATGTTGAAAATGCCTTCCTTACCTGCTCTAATGCATCTGCTTAGAAAATTGGTCATTGAACGCTGTAGTTTCCTGTGAGAAATAGCAAAAGTTTATTGACGAGTGTTATTTTTCAGTTCCTCTAATATGTATGGATTTGTTTCATAAACTTTCTCTTTTAATCCTCCAGAGATAAAAATTGTAGGAAGTTAGATCAGGTACACGAGGGCACTCACAAATTTGTACGGACATATAAAACATAAGTGAATATTTTGGGAACGAAATGCCAGTACCCAAATGGATTCATCTCACTTAAAGCACACGAATTGCGTCACCAAACAAACACGTGCCATGTACGTCATACCGGCAAGCTGAGAGCAGTAACATCTGTTCTACTTTATTCCGATCATCCATTAGAAATATACTTTACCATTTATAAAACAAACAGATGTCTTATTACTAGCATAGTTATCTCTATTGTAAAATTACTATAATGTCTAAAAAGGAAAAGAGGAAGAAAACATTAAACACTAAGTTTTTGGAATTAAAATATAACAACCCATGAAGTATTTTCACAGTGTTTTAAAAGTACTCAAATGTTAAATAAACAAATCCCGTGGCGTTATAGTCCGCGAGGAGTCTAAGTTATCTAGCCGACTGCCTACATTATCCGCATAGCAGCGGAGGGCAATCATCGATCCACTACGAGGAGATGATGGGGTCAGCATCACGCTTCTCCCAGCCGGAAAGCTGCTACCTATCGTGTCCCTTCACTTTTCTCACGAAGCTGAGCGAGCACCAGTCCTATATCCGCACCACTATGGGTGGGATCTAACCCAGAAATATCCCGTGACGGGGAACCAGAGCACCACACTCTGGCCCACTGCACCATAACGCAGGAGCACAACTTGTAAAACCAGTTTGAAAGCTTGGACATATCCGGACATTAGAAAAAGGAACTGTTCCAGGAGTAAGTTATTATCCTTTATTTCACTTTGGTGAACTTACCCGGAAAATGAGCACCAGTTAGCTTGGATTTACCACTTGGTAAACAAAGTTTTTCTAATGCATTTAACCCAGAGTGAGGTAAACTTTGTAAGCGTTCCAAGCGTGAAGTTGAGAGAAACTCATATGTTTAAGCGTTATTTGCCTACCCCTTATTACGATCGCTGAAGAAGCGAATTTTCGCCGAGCCATAGAATCGTTCACAAGGGGTGGGGCGTGTTGAAAGGCCGTCTTTCTAACACATTGACGTCAGAAGAAAAATGAAGGTGAAATTCTGGCACTGGCTCCCTTATTTATCCCCATTTTGCAACGCCTCACTTGCCAGAACTGAACCGAGAAGATAGACTTTTCCAGTTTATGATGTACCGGATGACCGCTATGAATCCCGAGCAAAGAAACAACACTTCTGAATTATGTGCACTTGACTCTCATGGATGGCTATGAAAGGATATGTGGAAAAATAATACATTATACAGGGTGATGCATTTTGCTTCAAACTACTTCTGCCCGATATAAAATGCGCCACTTTAGTACTGGATTATGGGATGGAGATGACTGGAACAGAAAAAAATCTGATGTTCCATTCACATGACTGTCTCTACTACTCCATCAACAACTTATTCTTTTATCTACAAAATGATAATCAAGATAAACGTTTCCATAAATGGTCTTATTAATTTGTTCCTTATAATTAGATGGGAAATAAAGGAGTACACTAAGCTAAAGCGATAGTAATATCTTTGAAAAGCTTTGTTATGTGATTGTCACTGAAATTCCTTCTCTTTCAATGGCCAAAGGCTTCGCGTTTGAGAAGAGTTTTCAAGTACTTTAAAATTGAAACCAACAATAAGGAATATTTTGAAATAGCTCTGCTATGCCACAAATTGTGTGTATTAGCGTCTTCCACATTTTTGTGTAGTATTCTTTGTCTGTATCCTACGGTTTACCAGTTGTGCAAAATCCATCCATAATAGAGGACTTCAGGGGCTATCCCAAAGAAAATGAGGATATACATGTTATTTGTCATATAAAGCTCCTTAATATACGGCATTTTAATCAAACTTTTTAGAACCATTTTTGATAAAATCTAAAATTTTGAACCGTGAAGCGTAATTTGGAGTGATGGTATTTTTCTGAAAATCTTCGTCTGATATCCTTAGAAGATACTAAATTTGTAGTATTTAACCGATTTTTCGTCTTACAGTTATGCTGTCTACAGACACTCATAAACATAAAAACATACACATAGACTGACCTTAATCTAAAAATGTCCCATTTTATTCGGGGGTCCTCAAAATATGTATATACGGTGAAGTCTTGGTGTCAATTTTTTTGGGTAAAATACAGTACCTTCTCTTCCTATTATGTAAAAACACTGTAAATACATGCTAGAGAAGGTAAAAATATGTTGGGTTCATTTACAGAGTGATTACATTGTTTTTTCCGCACAAACCGTGCATAGGACAGGAATTGGATAGGCCAAAATATGCAATAATATATCCAAATATGATAGCGGACCTTCCGGTCTCTGTGCGGTTGCTCCGACCACTCAGCTACTATGCCAATATTCCGACACGACATTAAGTTCCCCAACTCTCTCGCAGGTTTTCCAGAAAAACTAAAGGAAATCTCAAATTATTTTGAGATAACCTAACCCAATAGCTACTTAAGTCCCGGGTGCCAAAGTTTAACCAAAGTTTAGTTCAATCCTTGGTATAGTTATATCACCTTCTGTTATTAATGGCTATATAAACTATTTCTACGAACTTATTTTTCCTGGTGCTACTTTATTTTAATTGTCGATGTAGGTGGCTCATTTGTTTAGGCACTGACTTTCTGATACCAAAATCGTGAGTACAAACATAGCACAGAATGAAATTATTTTAACTCCATGTCAATAGATTTACTGCACAATCGCGAAAAATGACTGAAAATCGACAGATATTTAAAACTAAAACAAAAGTATTGATTAGTTTGAACCATGTGAATAGCTTAAGCTACAAAAAAGATTGTTTGGAATAAATTGAGTATTTTAAAAATCTCAGAAAATGTTTGTGTAGTGCTTTTTCGTCTATCACTTAATGTCTACCAGCTATACAAGATTATTTGATATTTCTTCCGTATGAAGAGAACTTCACAAGATATTCCCAGAATATTCAAGATATACATGTTATGCTTATGAGTATGTGGTATGTGAATCAAAATCGTTAGTCTTTTGCGAGAAAATACGTTTCAAAAATCATCACTTTATAGGGTGGTTGGGTGGGGTGTTTATCTTTAAAATCTTCGCGTCGCAGTTTTGGCAGATACAGAAGCTAAATACCAAGCTTGATATTTATTTTACTTTAACGTTTTTTACTTGTTCTGTTCACGGAAAACATACCCACACACCATGGACCAATGTCCAGAAATGCTTTTATGGATACAGAGGCTTCAAAGCACGTATTTCCGATTAAATTTCGGAAAATATGAGCTCCCGTTTGAAACCCATAGCAAGGAATATCTCGAAAGAGGTTAACTCCGCAAAAAACAGTTATAAGACATAGATTGAATGTTTCAACGAGAAATACATTTTTTGTATATTAAGTTTTTGTGTTTTTCTTTCTGTTTAGCAGTTATGCTACACTCATCCAGAATTAAGAGTCCTTCAGGGGCTATTCCCAGAAAATTCATTAAATTTATTTTAATATATCCTTTTAATAAAAATCGTTAGTCATGTTTGTTAAAAACAACATTTTCAAACAGTTTACTGGTATAGGGTAATTTGTGTTGGGGGAAATTTCTTGAACATCTTTGTGTCGCTTTCTTGGAACATATTAAACTTAACTACCAAGTTTGGTATTTAACGGTATTTTGGTTTTTGAGCGACACTGTCCACAGCGCCACACACACGTTCACACACACACAAACACACACGGAACTTTTTCTAATTTTTTTCTGTTTTTCAACTTGCTGGATTTATCTCAAAATACATATACTTCCGGTGAAATCTGGGTATCACATTTTTGTGTGGAATATATTATCATCTGTAAATACTATGTACATAGTACGTGTATAGAAACTCCTAAGGCTAACATATCTCTCTTGTTGCATCTCAAGCTTGAATTTCACATTATGATATATAATTGACATATTGCGATGCAACAAATGTCATTATAATGTTATTTACCAAGCTATCAATTGCGTCGTAAAAATATCTTGGGATTTCCATTTAAAACACAGAGGTTTATGTTGAAAATCAGGTAGGAGTAATCCTACAAAACGTATTTAATGACGAAAACATAATTTTACAGGAATGCAAAAAATTAATTTATTCTTAAAATAAGCACATGTATTTTAAGCATGTGAACGGCACATTACAGCTGAAGATGCGTTTGAACTTTTAAGAGAAAAATCAAATAAATTTTCAATAACTTAGTAAGTAATTCAAAATCAAATGTTTCACAAAATACATTTTGAGCCATATAATTAAACAGAATATGGTTAAGGGCGATTTTGCCCTTAGTTTTCATTACAAAATGAATTTAAATTTGTATTTCAAATTATTAATAAAGTAGCTACCCGAAAATTTTTGGCAAATAGTTTAGAGATACAAATTATAAATTTCGGGGCCTACTCTGTTCATATAAATTTAATAATAGTATGTCCAGACAGATGCTATTTTAAATTGTTCTAAACGAGCTTTTTTTATAGTCACCGTATTCTTTCCCGCTGTTGAGTATCTGTTGATTGCAGGCTTATTTAAAGCAGAAGCAAACAAATCAAGATATTCTACTAGCTTTCAGTTTTCACTGGATCCACTGGTAAAACTATTTTGAATGTCTGTCTTTTCTGCAGCAGTTAGGATTTGAATTAAAGCATAATTGTGGCATAAAATGACTGCGTGTTTTTTATTATGATGAAAGCGTCTAAGGGATCATCACACCTGAATGTTTCCTCCATGTACACTGTTAGTTGCCAACCGGTGACAGATTAAGCTTATTCTTTTAACCCGTTCTTCCTCTAACCCTCAAACCGGCATTTAAACCCCCACCACACTGAAGCGATTTGAACAGCCGTAATTGTTAGTCGTGAGATCGAGTGTCAGCGACTGCAGTCAAATGTGCCTGTGGTAAAGGATGGAGAGGTCCCATGTAAAATAACCGGTGAGATGTTACGCTTGGATATTGATGAGGTTACATCTGTTTGCACTTGCATGGATTTTGTATTAAAAAGCACTACAGTTTTATTGCAAAAATGTTAATAACTTTGGAATACAAAACCACTATAACTTGTCTAATTTTGTTGCTGAAGGTTAGTGTAATACGAAATTAGAAAAAATGTCCACTAAAAAAACTAAAAACTTTGTTTAATCATCATTGTTGCATACGTGCAACACCATGCAGTATACGTGTTCTCGAAGTTTCTTTTATACCACCAACTTTCATGAAAGCTGATGATAGCTTTTTGTATGAAATCTCCCCTCTGTCTCAGAAATGTTACAGTTCCCACTCCTTGTAATTCTCAGGCGTGACATTGTCTGCACAGCACCTTTTCTATTATCCGTTGGCAGAAAAGAGTGTCCTCTCACAGGGAAGATTAGGTGAGGCAGAAATGTGGCGGAGGCGAACTTTGCTTGGTAACCAGCATGCAATCACATGAACAGCGTGAGTGTTCTTGTTCTGTTCCAACTCATACCCGTCCGAAATAAGTCTAAGTGTGGAAAAAGATATATCAGATTTGTATCCCTCAAGACAAATAACAAAAAATAAATAATAAGAAGAAGCTTCTACGAGCTTATGTTTCAACCCAGATATAGATTTCACAGAGTTTGATGTCAATGTCTGTTACACGCAGTGCATTGAAAGAAATCTGCTGGCAGTCATATACTTCCCCAATGCACAGTTTGGCTGTATTTGATATAAATCAAAACAGAATAAGAAGGAAAATCCACTTTATATTTCCCTTCTTGTGAATAATAGAACCTACGGTCCAAGAATATTGCAGTGTGTGTGTGACACGTCAAAACATAGCATTGTATTATGGAGTTTTGTGATAATAGAATAAACAATTGCTTTGTTCTCCACATTTCCTTCTTTCGTTTTGAGGACCGTGTTGCTTCTTGCAGCAACAGACCTTGAACTGATTAGCACAGAATCCTCCATATTAATTGTGTGCATGTACACTATGAAATCTCACTAATGAATGCTGCAATCTTCCTTTGAAAAAGCGGGATTTGATTATTATAACAAGTCTGCAAACCCTAAGTAAGTCAAGCAGGCTTCAAATACACTTTGAACCTATCGGTTTTCAGCACCTGATCGGTAAAAGCTACTTCATTAAAAGTATAGAGAAAACACAAAATGAACCCATCTTGCTACGTAGTTTAATAGAGAAGACTCTGAATAGTATGAAAACATATAAAACTCAATTTTGAGTTTTGGAACACATAATATTATGAGACGATGTTCCACATATTTGGTTACATTTTTAATTGCCTATTCATCTAACTTAATACGCCATTCCAAACCCACATAATTGAGAAAGTCGTTTTTGAATTCCTATTTTCGTTTCAGAGAACCGAATTGAGACCCCCAATCGAGAGGTCCCCGCGTACTCTATCCACGGGGTTTTTCATGGGTTTCCCCTAGTCGCCAAGGTCAAAGCTTAGGTGGTACATTGCACCACAGCTCCACTGGGCTGTGGTTTAGTCGGTGGCGGTCTGCAATTTGTAAGTTTTTCATGTCCCTGTCAGAGGAAAGTCTATAGAGATTCTACTGCTAGGTCGTGTTCCCCAGTCCTGCTAGAGGGACGTCTCAAAACGACCCTCTCGTGGCCGGCAGTTCAAGCCGGAACTTAGGAAACTACTCGTCACTGCCGTCTGCATCCCATTCGTCTCCTGCAGTTGTATCACCTCATTCGCTTCTCCTGGAGGTGGAGATACGAAAGTCCGCTGGGGGAGGGGGTCGGAATGCTATGTGTCCGCTTTGCCAACTGGTGATTGTGAGATTAATGTATCATACTTTCGTATATGAATGTGTGTTTGTGAAAAATTCATAGCATTTGTCTCCGTAGACACGTAGTCTTAACAATGAACCTCCCATTACTACACTTTACTAATCTTCAGTACACACGCGAAATTTGAAAATCAACTGCTTGCAAATTTTACCAGGGAGGTTAATCTGTTCACTTTCCTAGGCTTGTGAACACAAACGATATCTGTTGACTATATTAGGCGTGCTATAGCGATAGTTTAGTTTTGAAACAGCAGGTGCGTTTAATTTGTTTGTATCGTACATGAAATTCAAGTTCAAAGTGTAGTTTGTATGGGGATATAGGCTTATTGTTACTGTAACCTACAGGATAATAGTTACAAATAAAGGGAGAAAAACTCTCAGATACGTATTTACAATAATTACTGCTTTCCTAGTGCAAACACCTTTGAAGCAGCGAAAGAATGTAGCAATCAACTAAATTCGAAAGCAACTAATGCATAATGAAGAATATGTGTGATCCATTTACATTATTTTCTCTACCTATTCTAAAAACCAAACTATTTTCACTAAATGTTATTTCATCTACATTACAGTAATCGAGATAAACTTAGCAGAAATTGTCTTAGTGTCTACTTCCTTCTAAGCAGAAGGGAAATAAGGGAATATTCAAGGCTAAAGCGATAGTAAAAAACTGGTCACTATGTGAATAATTGAAGCTCGCATGGCCAGCAGTAAACCAGAAGAGGGATGAAACGAAAGGTGATTTCCCGTTTGCCAAAAGCTACTTAATCCAAAGTTGAAATCAATAAAAAAAATATCTCGGAAGCGGTGAACCCTACAAAAATGTAGAGCATATAAATTGTTTTTTCACGAGATCTACATTTTTTGTGTGCTAATTTTTTGTCTGTCTTTTACGGTTGCGGTGATGCAAAATTTAGCAAAACTCGTGCGGAATGAAGAGGTCTTTAAGGGCTTTTTTCCAGAATATTCTAAATATACATTTTACTTGTAATGTAAATATCTTCAATGTACGATATTTTAATTAAAATCGTTAGAACCTTTTTGGGAAAAATGAGATTTTCAAAAATGTTTCCATTTAATGGTAGTTTGGAGCGGGAAATTTTGTTGCATATTTTCGTATCGCATCCTTGGAAAGAACTATACTTAAATACAAGTTTGGCAATTAAGGGCATTTTCGCTTATGAAGTATGTTGTCCACACACACACACACAAACACACACACAAACACACACACACATACGACTAACCTTTTTATTAAAATACCATTTTGGAACTCGGAGGTCTCAAAACATATATTTCCGGTGAAATGTCGACATCGGATTTTTGGGTGGAATACAATAGCTTCTCTACCTACTATGTACATAGTACGTGTAGATAAAATAAAAATAAATTACAAACCGAAATATTATGTCTAGCAAAAACCTTCATTTGTATGGCCCAAAGAAATGCACTGCTCCATCTCCAGGTATAAACTGTAAAGTATTTATTTATTTCAGTATATTATTTATCGTTATTATTATTATTGCTATTACTACTATTATTGTTGTTATTATTATTGTAATTATTATTGTTATTATTATCGTTATTGTTATTATTGTCGCTATTGTTACTATCATTATTGTTATTGTTGTTGTTATCACTATCACTATTGTTATTATTATCGTTATTGTTATTATTATCGTTATTGTTATTATTATCGTTATTGTTATTGTTATCGCTATTGTTATTGTTATTGTTATTGTTATTGTTATTATTATCGTTATTGTTATTATTATCGCTATTGTTATTGTTATTGCTATTGTTATTGTTATTGTTATTATTATCGTTATTGTTATTATTATCGCTATTGTTATTGTTATTGTTATCGCTATTGTTATTATCGCTATTGTTATTGTTATCGTTATTGTTATTACTATCGTTATTGTTATTGTAATCGCTATTGTTATTACTATCGTTATTGTTATTGTTATCGTTATTGTTATTGTTATCTGGAGTAATAAAACACAGAAGGTAATCCTTTTCACACTCCTCGTTCCACCAAGGGTGCTTTTTCCGTTCTTGCAAAGGGATTAGCGTTTGTGCCGTCTCAATTATTTTATTTTTGAATTGTTGCCAATTTTGTGATTGCTTATTTTCTAATTCTTCTGTGAATGCTAACTGAATGTTGCAGGTATCAAATTTTAATATCGATTATTTCTTTTTATTAAACCTCCTGGGTTTTAATTTCAATTTAGTTCTGGTCAGATAGTGATCTGAATCAACGTTTGAACCTCTCCTAACTTGTACATTCATAATTTCCCTATGGTTTGGATACGAACTTGCTACATGGTCATTTTGATATTCACCAGGGAGTGAGTTTGGTGCCCGCCATGTCATTTGCTTTGATGATTTCTTATTAAAATGAGTAGACATGATTATTAATATTAATATTGTTATTATTATTAGTATTATTAGTATTATTGTTATTATTATAGTTGTTAATATTGTTGTTATTATTATAGTTGCTATTATTGTTGTTATTATAGTTGTTATTATACTTATTATTATAATTATGGTTATTATCGTTATTATTAGTATGATTATGATTATTATTAATATTATTTGTCATTATTTTTATAGACATCATTCAGAGTAGTTTTCTAATTATTTTGTATTAGCAGCTTGGTTTGGCGAAAGTCGATGTTATAAATTCAATCCACCATACCTAAAGCAGGAGCTTAAACGTGCAAATTGCACCCCTCTATATTTCCCATGTCGAAAACTGACTCGTGAATTAATATTTACTGGTAGCTGATGTGCTTATATAAAGCTATAATTGCTCTAAAATCATATTTTGATATCCTTAATATTGTGCTTATATTTTCTTGGCAAGATGTAAGGGTACGGATGAATGGAGGTAAAAGTATTTACCGCTATCCTTTACCATCATCCAAGTTAGAAGCATGTTGGACGCTACTGGCAGACAGAGATGACGCGGACAGGATAGTTAAATTTCTACTTAAGGCAATACACCTGCGATCTAAAAAGTTTGATAATAGGAAAGAGGGGGCGATAAGAAGAGTTAAACAAAAAGTGATTATAATGTTTTACATACATATACTTTGTGACATTTTCGGTCATGGTGTCCTGTTTCTCTTCAGTGTATTTGTCTACTATAATAGGGTACATTAATGCGTCTGAATACAGTTTATTCTGTGTTGTAAATTTAAGTTGCTGTATTTGAATGTCTTTGTATTTTTATTTTTGTGTTTACTTCTTTAATTTTGTTTTATTATTGTTTATTATTTTGTGTATTACAAAAGCACGTACTGTCTGTGGACCCATTCGATTGATGAACATCAATGTATGCATTCTGATTTTTTAATACATACACTTATTCATTCATGCAACATATTTTTTAATCTGTTTTAGCCCCCATTTTCTATATTGTTATTCTGTGCTGTAATGCTGCATTAGATAGTGTATTACTTAAATTAGAGTATCATTTCATCTTTTTTGTTTATGAATATGTTTTTGCTACTCACTCAAATGTTTTTAGGATTAATAGCTGAAATAATAATGTAATATGCCTGGATTTATGATAGCTTTTGGTGTTGATCTATCAAACCTGGTTACTGGGGATCAAATTCTAATGTACCGAGACAGCACTTAATGATAATTAAAGGCGAAAATTCTCTTTAGTAGATTGGATCACAAGTAATGGAATCCCTGAGGAGAAAACTCAATCTCTCTGGAGTCGTGTTCTTCTTCTTCCTTCTTCTGTAATGCTATGGCCCCTTTAATTTAACGTGGCTTTCTTTACAATCTCAGCTCATTCCACCTAATACTATTTAATATCTTTAGCTTCCATACTTTTTAAGCTTTCCTCAGAGTTTACTTAAGCTTGATACCTCATCAGATTTTTCCTAAGTCCTTCATCCTCTCATTGCTAATATTAACATTTCACTTTATTTCCTTCTGCACTCACCATAAAATATTTTGTTGCATTAAGTGCATTTCTATCTTCGTAACAATGAGTGAGCGGATTATCGTCGATATCTAAAAGCTGTTTTTACTTTCTCTACACGTACCATGAATATAATAAATCCATGGCATGACAGCTCACAAGGAACCTTGGCCTACCGTTCGGCCGCTGCGTCCCCCTTCTCGATCCATGACAGACGTCATGGATGGAGTGCAGTATTGGAATGTGAGATGTGGTTAGCGCCTCGAAACCCCCCGGCCGGTTAATGCGATCCTCATGGTCTGGAGCCGCTGCTTCTCCATCAAGTAGCTTCTCAATTAGCCCTGAACCTCACGAGGCTGAGTGCACCTTGGGCCAAGTCTCCCAGCGGGGGAAATATCCCCACGCCGGTACCGGAAATTGAACCTAGGTCTCCCGCTTGGTAACCAGCTGCGATACTACCAGGCTTAGAAGATCACAGTACCATGTATATAATAGCTAGAAAAGGTATTGTATTCCACCAAAAAATCTATACTGAGGTTTCACCGGAAAGACATGTTATGTGACCTACTGAATCCGGAAAAAAACACTTTTAGAAAATTCTATATGTGCCGTGATTTTTTATAAAAAGCGTCTCTAACGATTATGCTTAAAATGCCATATGTTGAAGATATTATCATGAAAAATAAAATGTATATCTTGAATTTTCTTGGAACATCCCCTGAAGAGCTCTTTATTCTGGATGGTTTTTGTATAAATCCTAAGTCACTAGTCCCCGGGTCGCGTAGGTGAGAAACAAGTGGTTTAACCATTCCACCACGGTGCGTTTTCTTAAAGGCTAGAATTAATATTATTTCATTATGAAAATATAGTTGTTTTAAATGTTTCACAAGTCTTGAATCAAATTTAAATTTCAAATTTCACTGGCACCTTATTTTGTATTTTTTTTAATTTTAAAAAGAAATGACTCTGCAGGGATGGAAAACTCTTAGTTCAAATAGTTTCCCAGATAATACGATATAAAATTATAATTAACTAAACAAAATTAACATTTTCAAAGACTGTCTTGCACATTCACATTTTAGAGAGGTATGATAGTGGCATTTTCTGATACTTGGTTGAGTGAAAAACAAAGTATTTAATTTAAGCAAAATATATAAGTTGTATAGAAATACCTTTGCTTTTGTGAAATTGTTGAAATTTAAATGTCTTTTGTTTTCTTTAGAATAAAGTAATTTATAGAGGAAATGTATGTAGTAATTATAAAATCCATACTTAAATTTTTGGATAGCGCACTTGAGGTTGTATGTGTAAATTTGCATGCAAAACAGAGAAAAACTGATACGCAACAAATAAACTTCATTGGCCAAAAATATAAATCTGAGACATACACACATATGGAAAAGAGAAGCAGGTTCAGAAGACAGAAAATGGGTGGCTTAAATGTGTTGCTTGGCTTTTAAAGGTGCTAAATTTTGCAAATATTTGACAAAGTAGTTCCAAATAAAATGTGTATGTTTAGATTGAAACATCGATAATTTCGTCATTTTGATCCCAAAATTCAGACCCAGTGTTCCTTAATAGTCCGTTGAGTGTCAGCGACTTAGTCCATTCTTCATTCGTGGCAATATCTCTGTCCGTACTACCTGGAACTACATGCTTATATCGTTTTATTTTGTGCAGTACACACTCTACTTGTCCCTCTCTGTATTCACAGAAAGTCAGTAAGGGTCTGGCAAGTTACCATACTAACAATAACTTAATGAGATGAGAATACACATATAAAATTCCAGTACACACGAGCAAAGCTAGTAAATAGGGAAATGCAAAATCCTATCCATAAAATAATAGTTAGAACCAAAATTTTAAACAGAGAAGCACAAATAGCACACTTCAGAACACTGAAGTGTCATAAGCAGGTAAGAGCTAACTGGATCGCAAATTCTAACGGCTTAGATATTTTAGTTCGAGAAATTATTTTTCACAATGGATGGAAAAATTGTATTCCAAGAGAAATACCAGGATTGAGGTAAAAAAACAGCCAGAATATGTAAATAAATTATATACAACTTGGCGTTGAACACAACCATAATACATAATTAAGGAAAACACGAAGCGATTTTGACTTCGACAGTTTTGAATGCCAGTAACACTCCTTTGTTTTAATTTGGGGGGCAACTGCAGACGCTCAAAACAACCTAAAAACGCTGTTTTCGGTTGTGGGGAAACTATATTGACCTTAATAACATCAAGAGAAAATATGATCCCATTTCAGATACACCAGCACGAGAAATAGAAACAATCAGATACCGGGAATCGAAGCTAGGTCTCCCTTTTCGTAGCAGCTCTGCTACTATAACTACTGTTATTTATAATACAATTTCCCTTATGTGTCATAGGATGAGTAGAGGGAAGATGAATGCATCTAATAGAGGCAAATTTTGAATCAATTGTTTGTGCAAGCTCGTACACAGACGTATGACTCGCAAATCGAACAATACTTAAAAGAATGAGTGAGAATTATGTGCAATAATTTGAAACAAAATGCACGAGAAACAGTACATATCTCCTACATAGGTGTAGTTTAAAGAGAGAATTTTTAAATAATTTAGAGTAAACTAAGAATCAGCGACTGACTGAATGAATGAATTAATGAACCAAAAGTTTCTGCAGCCAGGTCTCTGAAACTCAACCTCCTTCATTATTCCCCCTTTTCCGTTTGCCTCTAAATCTCTGCATATAAACCATTTAGCACATTATTGGCTTAACTCTAGTATTTGTTAACTCGAACCTTTATATTGTTACTATATCTTTCGGCCGTAATTCCCGCACGTGTTTCCGCATGTGGGATTGGTGGTGGAAGAAGCGGCGGGTTTTTTTCCAGGTTTTCCAGTTTCTCCCGCCATCGCGTTCCACTGGAACTCCTTGATTCCATATATCATCAATGTCATAGCCTGCGGTGCCATTTATAGTAAAAGTGGGCGTTAAACACCACCAAAAAAATTCTCGCACGTTTTTGAGCGCTTACGCTTTTTGCCTTTCAATTTTTGACTTCCTTTCATTAGTCAACCCTCTGTTCCATGATATTGCCATTTAGCAACAAAGATGATTAATTAAAGGTTACAGTATTTTAGTATTTTTTTTTTCCTAGTTCCATAATGGACTAACCTTCAACGATAGAATGAAACTATTTGTAGCTGTTTTGTATTGTAAAAATGTTAATATCTTTGCAATAAAACTGTAGTGTTTTAATACTAAAGAACAAAATCTATTTAACTGCAGACAAATGCAACTCTGTCAGCATCCAAAGTGCCATCACACCGGCTATTTTACTTGAGTCCTCCCCTTCCTTTACCACAAACACATTTTACTGCGCTCGCTGTGACTCGAACTCGAAACGTTCTGCTTTGAATTGATGGCAAGTCCACTTCGTATTGCACTAATGATCACGGCTATTCAAGTCGCTTGAGTTGTTGTGCCGGTGAAAGGGATATAAATCTGGTTTGCGAATTAGAAAAGGAATGGCATATGTAAAAAAATAGTTCATGCCGCAGAGGGCTAATGAAATGTCACAACTATGCAAGTGAATACGGCTGCATTCAGCGAACACTTTACATCGAAATTTCGATTGTTGCACCTGTGTGAGTTTGCGACACCTGCCGTGATTTGCAGGTACAACCATAAGCACTACTTCTGGAAGTTTCTTGCAAAGTGATCGACAGGTGTAATACGAATGAGATATCTCCAGCGAAAGCCAATTTTGACGGGAAGTTCTGAGCGTGCAGTCGTAGACGCATTCGCATCGAGCGTCGAAAGAAAACTGTACAGCAGAATTGCTGCGAAGACATTGAATAAAGACATTTATTTATGAGGAAACTTTTTAGTGCAATCAGCTCAAAGAAATAAAGAGTTGTTTATTTGAGTAATAAGAAGCAGTTTTGCTACAACATTCACCATTCTCTCTGGTGCATTCTTTAGCAAGCAGCTTCCTCTTATTCAATATTTGAGCTAGCGTTATTCTATCTTCGTATGTTATTTATGGAACACATTGCTTTCTCTAGCCCGTATGTACAATTTACATAGTGGATAAAGAAGGTATTGTATTCAACCCAAATTTTCACCAGGCTTTTATATATATCGCTCGCCGAAATGTTATGGCTTTTATATATAGGTGTGTGTAGTATAGAAGCAGAGATATCACCTAAAGGATAGAGTCCAATAAAGGGCTAGGTAAAAAGAACGAGCTTGCCTCGCACTGAAAAGGAAACTTTGGTAGTGGCCACCCTCGACAAATGAACCGAACATAGAGCGTGTTTTGCAGGACACTATTTTCTATATAAATGCTTCCAATACCTTTTCTTCCAATGTCACGACTTCGAAGTTTTCAATCTGTAGGATGCAGTATTGATCTGTAGGATGCAGTATTGATCTGTTGGATGCAGTATTGATCTGTTGAATGCAGTATTGATCTATAGGATGCAATATTCATCTCTTGGATGCAGTATTGATCTGTTGGATGCAGTATTCTGTTGACAGTAGTTCGTGTCACTGTGTATCGTGCATCTTAAGTTATAGTTGTCCACTTGCACCTAGATTTTCTATCTGTGTATTCTATAATGTTATTCTAATACATTTTCTTTATCTCTTTTATGTAGGCCTCAACGTGCCAAACTAACCCCAGGGTTTCCCTTGCTATACGCTTCCAGTTACTGCGTCATGTCACCATAAAGCCTCGTGCATCTTGCTGTTCCTCCTGCTTTGGTTTCCTTCTTGTTCTGGAAATAATTTTTCATCAAAGTATCCAATTATATTGCTTATCTTACCCGTCTTCCTTTACTGTTTCCCTCTAAAATATTTCTCGTAATTTTAATGCCAAAATTCGATACTTTTGCAGCTCTTTGAATCATAAAGAAGTATTTTTCAAATAATGTTCCTATATAACTCAAAAACAAAAAGTCGGTTAACTATCAAGTTCAGGTTCCGTCTTCCAAGGATGCGAAAAAATGATACCTCACACCAAACTACCCTGTACAAGATATTTGCATGCCAAATAAACTCTCTAAATTGCTTCTGAAATTTTCTTCATTCTGAATATCTTTTGTGCATTTTGACTAAAATGTCTAAACGTCGTTAAAATATCGTTACATTTTTATAGCGTTAGCCGTTAACCATTGTTATTGCTGCGAGTGCTCAAATATCTAATATATTTTAAGTCGAGTTGCTATATTTTTTTTGTAAACACTATGAAATTCCAGAGCATTGGCATTGGCATTGCTATTCGCTTTTCAAAACTGAGGCTATCAACTTAGCATGCTGAATTTTTCTTATACATAGAACTATTTGATGAACGTTTAATTCCCTTTGATAAGCTTTTTGAAAACATGTTTTATAGAATATGTAGTAGAAAAGGCAAGTGACTACAACATAACAGATTTTTCAGGTTACGCCGTCATTCTCCATTCCACTTGTGGTTCAGTGTTTCTGTCAAATGTTTGGCTTTTGTTTTCATAACCTGTCGACAGTGATCAAAATGACAGCTGTGTTTTATAGATATGCAGATACCAGCTGACTGCCCGACGTTTTACGAGTGGCTTTTTAAAATTGAATGGTTTAATTAATTTCATTTATCTCTCTCCCTCCATCTCTCCAAACCTTACAAAATTCTTGTACAACGACCTACAAGATTTTATGGTGACACCTCCTCTTTAATCCCTATAATTGTAATTACGTGTAGACTCAGATATTTCTAATAAGGGACGAAAAAGGTCCTTAAATTCACACTGAAATATTTGAAACATCAGCAAAAACTGTGACCCTAGCTAGGCATTTTTTCAGACATTAGTGTGGAAATTATTCCATATAATTTTCTTATACTGGAAACTCATTTTTATTCATGATTTCCCACGCAATAAATATTACCGATGCCATCGCCAATGAAGCAAATTTATGTACTATCAGTTTAGTGACAGAATATTATACTTACTGTGACATTTTTCAAGTTGAGTCGTTTTGAATATGTTCTTTCTAGCGGCAGTTGTTCGTAGTTAATAGTTCGGATTGAGTTTCGTGTCTTTGCAGTAATATAAATAATATTTATATGTCTGTCCTAGTTTGACACTCACAGTGTTTTGTGTTCATATTCAGCTTCTCAACAAAGGACACAGAAACTTTTGAAAGTTATTCATACGGCGTGGGATAGTTAGAAATGCAACCACATCTCCAGAGTGTGTAGTTATTTTCTTTTCCGTAAACTATCGTCGGTCATTCTTGGTAGAGGTCACTGTCAGTAGTTTCATTTCTGCAAACGATCACAGTTTCTTTTCCGTATGCGCACCAGTCAACTATGACGTCATTCTTCTTCTACATGGGTGCGGGAAATAAGGAATAAAAATGGTGTTATTGGATTATGAGGGAGGCGACCGGAGTATGACGTAAGAGAGGGACTTACTTCTTGCATCATCAATTTGTTTATTACAAAGATGTGTATATATGTATGTGACTCACTCATTCTGCCACAGCTAACGGTATAGGTATAATTACGCATTTACAGGTACTCGTTGCTAGTGTATGAGTTATCTGACAACGATGCTGAAGTTTATCAGTGCGAGCGTGCAAGAACTTTATCGCCAGAATAGAAAATATTTATGCCGCACATTCCTCTTGTTGGATTTCTTCTCCTGATCAGACTATATCTGTATGCAAGTTTTCTAGAACTGTACATAGCTGGTTTCTATACATATATAGATCTAGAACTATTTGCTAACTGTCGAGAAGGATTTGACGTCATGTATTGTTTTTTTTTTTCTCTCTATTTTACCCTTACGAATCCCAAAAACTGAAACACTCCTCAAATATGTTCTCATTTTAGTGTGATCACTTGTAGTCGTAATCCATTCCACTGACAGCATGGAGTTTGCTCCAACACTGCTATTAAAATTCTCCTGAAGGACGCAGACCACTCCATTTCGAAAACAGCGGTAAGCAGCAGCGTCCGAAGGACTTGTACTGCGCAAACGCAAGTTCTGTAACTTCGTTAAGTTATCGCTCGCCTTGCGGAAACAAGGAACATCTTAAAACATGTATACGGTTGTATACAGGGAACACGAAATAAGTATGTACCAGTATACAACACAAAATTGTTGCTGAACATATCACGAACTAAACATGTTTAGAACACAAGTCCTATACAATAATTCACCAGTGGAAACGCACCTTTGCTTAACGTTCCCAAACATTCTGGCAGGTTCTGGAAATGCTGCGTAGGCTATAAGTACCCTTTGGCGGTGGAGCTCTCGTCGGTCGGAATGGTCGAAAAATACTGTTCTAGATAATTAGAGTGTGCGAAATGTTAAGCATTTGCACCTTCTCTTTAAGCCCATAATTGCTTAAGATTATCTACGTGTGAAATTTGGAAAATGTTCGGTGTATAAAATTCCATGTCGACACTTTAACCAGTTATTACACGTAATAACAGTAATATTTGTTGCTAGTTTCGACATTCTATATGGCATTGTTATGCAAATAAAAACCTCTTACTCCCTTAAATGTATTCCTCCAATAATACTATACAAGATGCACTTTTAAAACTATACGCCTGAACATATATGTTTACAGTAAATGAGTTTCTAAATACATCTTATAAGATTTTTGTATAATAATCCCTATTTATTGTAGACAACTATTACTTTTTATATTCTCCAAATTTCTTATTTTCTCAAAATGTAATAGCTTATTTCTCAGCATGTGAGTTCTGTTTC
This sequence comes from Hymenopus coronatus, assembly GCA_030762935.1. Classification (NCBI taxonomy): domain Eukaryota; kingdom Metazoa; phylum Arthropoda; class Insecta; order Mantodea; family Hymenopodidae; genus Hymenopus; species Hymenopus coronatus. Next base: position 65,129,712 of record CM060900.1, read on the forward strand.
GAAAAAGTATACGTTAATTTTCTTTAACGTACCCTTAAAAGCCAGTGCAAAAATGTTTAAACAAATTAGTTTATAATTGTATAGTGGGACCATTTTTATTATGTAAAACAGTGGAAAATTTGATAGTAAACAACGCTTAAAGTTGGCCATGCATATTAAAGAGCATGCGTCTGTTCATTTACAGCTTCACTTAATTGGTATAGTTAAAATGCACTAAGGGGAAAAAACGATATATTTTTTAGACTTTAAAAGGTAATCATTTGTTATGATGATCAATACGTTTTGAATTTTTTATAGTTTTGGTCAAACTGCACCTTGTGCATCATCTTAATAGTAAAAAGCTGCTTGTAGCAATAATACAAGGTTCCTTCACACATATAAAGAAGCAAAGCCAATGAACACAGTGTTAGTAATTTACTCTTTATACAATTATTTAATATACTGCGCTAACGATATAAATCAGGATGTTCCTGCTTGGGTGGGAACTAAAAGAGCAACGAGTAACTCGCGTGTCACAGTGGTCTACCTGAGTCATGTAGTACACAGCAGTATTGAGGGACAACTATCGTCACGGCTCAATCAAGAGTTTATGAACATAAAGAGTACGATGCAAGTATTTTGGTATGATATTTGCCCAGTGTCTTATTGGCTACGACGCTCCCCTTTCAGCTGTACTTCAAGTTTTGTGATTGAGTACGCGCGCGTACGCCGACTCAGATGACTCGAACATACAAAGAAATTCAAGCAAATATTTCGTTTCTTTAGGGTTATTAAATTATGTTGTCGTTGGTATTGCATGTAGAGCGCATCGTTTTAAGCAGAAGTATCCGCGGCTTTTATCTTAATTTACATGCAATTCCTTGAATTAATAATAGTTTTTTACTCAATGGCTTTGGGAACTGAATGGCAAAGCCTTCTTTGCAAGTATGTTCTTCCATAACGCAAAATTGTAAGTTTTCAGGTATAAGGGATTGGCAATATCCTCTAAATGTATCAGTAACCGAGGATTGGAGTCCTCAGAGGTGTTAAGTAACAAAACATTATTTTCAATATTTTAATGAAGTAGTTTCATTGGTTCTTATGCAAGGAGCTTGTTGAACTGAAGTATCCTCACCAGACTGTTTTCCGTATTAAGCATATACACATAAACAAGAAAGCAAAAAGGTAAATAAGCTAATATTTACATATCATCCTCTGAAAGTTGTTTTGCTAACTGTTGCCAATAATTCCGCTTATGAGAGTAACATTACTTGACTTAAGGCACATTTCTGAAAAAAGAGCTCAGTTGTAGAAAGTTTAGCACTTAACTCGGTTGCAAATTCCACTCTATAATTTATGAATTCAAAATAGGTGTATAGAGACCCTTATGAAACAACTACTAGAATAAGTATAGTGGTTTTTGAGAGCTCCCTACATACCCAGGTGGCTCAGATGTTAACGTTTGGGATTGGCATTTGGGAACTCGTGGGATCTATTCCCGCGGAAAACCTCTCTGACCCGTGAGAATTTTAGGGGTTTTCTCGGACCAATGGGCGAATTTTGAGGAGGTTTCTTCATTCCCCAAACTCCCTGCCCCTTCATTTCATCTGCATATCATCCAACCATTCTCTTTCAGGGTTGCTTTGGAAATACATTTCTCGGCGGTCTGGTGGCGTTGAAGTCGTTAGTAGGACCCAGGGTATTTGGTCAGACCTGGGGTGCGAGCCCCCAGCACTCCTCGCTTGTCGATATTAACTGCTTGAGCTATGTTAGGGACCTTCCACGGTGGCACTTTCCCCACGGTCCGGTTTTGACCGCCCGTCGATAACTCTCATTTCATCCTATCCTCCTGGGGTTTGACGCGCAATAAGGCCCTTGGTGGCTGCAGTAATGAACATCCTTCGGAATGACATACTCGCACGTGCGCGCGCACAGTATGCGCGTGATAAAAATTATTTTCTAAATTATTAAAACTAGAGCATTGATGTTTCGTACAGCTATTACTGGCAACAAAAGTAGTATTCTTATATAGGTTCATTCAAGTACTTCTTCATATTGGATGTATTAATTTACTCATTCTATTTAATGAGCTAAAATCAAAATTTATTTTCTCCTATAAATATTAAGTTATATGTGCCTTTTTTAAATTATATAACCTCAATATCTTTGATAGAAATGATTGGCTGAAATGTTTTCTTAGTCCATACTGTTTAAAATATTTATATCAGAAGCTGGAAAAAAACTGCAAAAGCAGCGCTTGATTGTACTAATTATTTTTTTAAATTTATCTATAACAAATATCACAATTCCAATCGATAATTATCGACATTCTGTGGTGATTCGAGGGAAATTCTTAGACCTCTAGCTGTCTTTTGGTTGAATTAGATAGATTTGGGATATGGGAAAATAAAACAAAAATTAAACTGTGGAAAATATCTTTAAAATTTGACAAATAGAAAGAATCCTTTACACAGGACAACGCTTTAAAAATGACAACAAAAACATGTTATATCTGTTTTAAGAGAATCAAGCATTAGAATATGTACTCTAATGTATGGTGCATACTTTCCATAAAAAATATAAAAATGGAAATTTTTAAACTAAATGAAAAAGCCACTTCAATGTCCCCTTAAAACAGATTTCCAGCCCTAAAAGTGTTAAATTAAGCTTATCTTAGAACTTCCTCTGAAGCATTACCTCAATATCTAACAAAAATGTTGGTAATGTGAAATATTACATTGATAAGTAATTGGGTTAAATGGCGATGGTTTTACGACATCGGCGGCCTGATGTTCGAAATATCAATAACTTTGGTAGCAGCCCCCTCCCATTTCCCTCCAACAGAAGGTGGTGCCTCAAGCTCGTGGAAATAGTTCCGCCACAAGAACCCATAGAGTGTCAAGAGAAATCGATATTCATGCAACGTCATCTCCAGTAGCGAGGCGAAGTCAGCAATACCAAGAGGAATCTTCCAGATAAATTCACATAAAATCAAACGCATCCTGAGATCCGACGGCAGTTTACGCTTGTGATAAGCGTCTTTTAGTCCGTAAACACTGATCAAAGTCTGTGCTGCCTTTCACACCCAGTCCAAGTTATTCACAAAATATGTAAATGCCCACTGCAGAAAATACACAGAGGTGTATGTTAAAAATGTGAATTTTCCTGAGAGTGTTCTGAACAGTTTTACTATTTCTGTAAACAACAAGTCGTAGAAAATAGAATAGTATAATACACAAGAAAGATAAAAAGGAAAAAAATCTGATGTGTTCCATTCAGATAATTTTCTCTGACTGTTCTGTAAACAAACTGTTTTTTACAAAGAATTGCTCTTTTATCTACATCATGCTAATTGCAGAAATTGTCTTATCACTTGCTTCCTTGTTAAGCAGAAGAGAAATAACAGAATACATTAGGCTAAAGCGATATTCAGATCCCATAAAACATGGCCACTTTTTATTCATTTTGATAGTGTTTAACGCCCGATTTTACTACTTGTAGCATCACAGTCGATGACACTGGTGATACATGGAATGAAGATGGAGCACCGGCGGAATACGATGGCGGGGGAAACCAGAGAACTCAGAGAAAGCGCGCCCCTGCGCCGCTTTGTCCACCACAAATCTCACATGCGGTCCCTTGTGATCAAACCCGGGCCATCTAAGAGGCGAGTGGTCCAACCACTCGGCCATGGTGGGGCCGCGACGTAATTTAAATTCGGTTCTTTGCATGACTAGGAGACAGACAATACAGGCCTTTAAGGAAAGTTTAAATTTTTAAAAATTGAAAAAAAGGAATACCTCGGAAATGGTTAAATCTACAAAAATGTTGCATATGATAGAGGGTATGTTTTGAGGAGACCTACACATGGTAGTGGATGATTTAAGTATAAAAGCTCTCTGAATTATTTTACATAACGTGGGAGTTAAATGAAATTGATTCATCACTGCAATTCTGAAAGCATTGCAGTTTTCTTTATAAAATTATTCAAATCAATAGTAAGTAGATAGATAATAAATTTCAGACCTTGTCCTTAAACGAATCTAAACTTTTTTTTTGAGAACAATATTGTGTGTGTGCGCGCGCTCGCGCGCCTGTGTTATTATACTGGATGATAGCCGTGACATTTATATGAGAGCATTCATCATAAAAATAATTCATCTCTTCCTTCTAGAAGGCCGAATTTTGTTGTATGGTTAAGCATTTGTGTACCAAACTCAGTGAAGCAGTTTTCATAGAGGCGGTATTCCAACTCGGCTCCTGATTGCGTGCACCGCAGTAACCGGCCGTTAGGGACTCGGTGCGCTAACCACGTCCAACCCTGGACCCTGTGATGGGCAAAGGTGGGGCATGCAGCGGTCGTTCAATAAGCCTTGGCAGGCTTATAAAGTCGCCATGACTTCCTATATTTGGTAACCCATTAGAAATAGACACAACATTTACATCTATTTAAAGCACACAATTCATTTTCAATAACTTTTTAAACCATCGGCAATTTCCGAGGTATTTTGTTATTATAGATATTTATTTTTAACACCTTACATGATGTTACTGAAGTTCTGTCACTATTCAGTTGTTTCTCGCAATGTCGTAGAAATCGTATGCAACTTCAAGTCCAGCACATGTCCACTTGCATTTAAATATCTAGGTTATGTTGCCTCCACAAACTACCACATAATAAGATTGTCGATCCTAGCTTAAGAATATTCATCAGCTTTAATATTCCATATCATATCAAATAGATTTCGTAATATGTTTTTTTTTTTTGTTTTTTTTTATTCCAAGGGTTAGTGCTGATTCACATAAGCCTTCGCTGGCACTTAGAATACAATTCTTATTTAATAAATACATAATTTACCAATCAATATATTTAGCATGAATGTAAAAAGATCTGCTTTATCCTGTGATCACTTATTGCCAATATTAGATTAGTGGAGTTATAGTGTATACAGGCCTGAAGGTGAATAAGTGCAAACAAATTGTATCAGCATTTGAGGACGACATGACCCAGTATGTGGAGATTTATTCAATGTTGTCTAAAGGTATGTTCATGAGGACAATTTCACGATGTTTTGGGATGACTATTATTCCCTCTCTCAGGCGTTCGGTTGTTTATTTAACAGGTCACACCGGTGACCCTCCTCTGTCCTGTGCCCTGTGCCCTTTTCCTTGTCCGACTATAGGTGGAGTGATGTATGTAATCACAGCAGAGACATAATTCAGGGCCCCTCAAAACATATTAAATAATTAAATTATTGCTTAATTTATGCAAATGCTCTTAATAAGCGGACAAAATAAGATACACTGTGTGTTATATGCATTGTTCTCTATTAAATATAAAATTATTTGTACTCAATCAGCTCCCCACTATATATAGGTAGTATCGGTTCTTTATTTTTGGTTTGCGTTTTAGTTATGATACGATTGGTTCTGTAGTTAATTCTGTAGTATTGGGTTGCATTTTTATTCTGTACTTTATAATTAAAATAACGTTGTATTCTCTTTTTATTTTAAGTGGACATTGTAAATGGAAAAACCTGTAATGTTCTCATAGTAAATACAACGAAATGTTTAATAAAACTTCCTGCAAAGCACATTTCGATTAACATGAAATAGCTTCCGTAATCATAATCTGTAGAAGCTGCTTGAAATTAGCGATAGTAGATAGAAAAACTATATGAGCGTGACACAATGGATTTTTTGTTTCTCTACCACGTACAATGTAGGTAGGTCAGGTATTGCAAATCATCCAAAAATGTGATACTGATATTTCAAATTCCAGTACAATACACATGCCTATCCTTTGCATCATGTTGTTCTGCTGTTAATGGTATTCAAAAGAAAGTGTTCAGTTCCTCCTAACGAGGTACAGACAACTGCTTTAGAATACGTTACTATAGCATTCCTAATAGGGATATTTCTGTGATGAGGTAACCATTATATTCTTCAGGAGACACCTGAGTTCTACTTCCTTTTTAATTTATTTTCTTTCTTGGAAGTGCTAAACGCCCGTTCTTTCCACACCAATCATCGTCCTTCTGATCTTCCCTACATCGGAGATCCCTCCGTCTGACCGCTGTTAAATCCTGCTTAGCTAAATATGCTGGCTAAGCTCCTCGTGAAGCCTATACAATAAACTGTGATCATTTCCAATTAGACACATAGTCACATTCTAAATCATTTTCACGTCTCATAATCAAGTTAAGGAATTCTCAAACAGTTGACTTCAAGTTAGCTGCACTCAAAACATCAACACACAGAATGTGTATAACAGCGACCATGAATCATTGGTAGCAAGTAAACCGCGATCTCGTGATTGGTCTGTACACGAAAAGAGACTGAAAAGGGATGGAGGTGGTTTGTTACCCATGACGTCACAGCGTAAAGTCCGGTAACAGTTCAACCTAATGTCTTTTCGTCTTACTAAACCACCCTCTTTTGGTGCAGCACCACGTGCTACTTTCCTTCTCTCCGATTATTTCATATTATAATTGTAGTTCGCGTCATAAAACTGTGAGAAAAGATGACCACACTCATTGGTAACATTTGTAAATATACCTATTTCCTTACCTCTGTATAAAAACCTAGTGTGTGTGTTTCAATTCAACAGAGTTATTATAGCATCTCAATGTCACAAACTACAAAATATTCAAAGTTATAATATTCAGAACTATGTCCTGTTAAAATACTGCACGTAGGTGCAAACTTTGAAGGTAACGTAATGCTTATATACACTTTCGCTTTCAGCCGGCTACAGCTGTACTTCAACTCCGGAGAACAAATTCGTTTTTCTCACGAATAAACACAACTGCAATGCGTTGCTATACCTTTTTTTTTGGTAGTGTTTAACGCCCGCTTTAACTACTTATGGCACCGCAGGCGGCGTGCTATACCTTTCGTCCATTCATTACGCTAAAACGTTTTAATACTACATTGGTCCAGCAGAGTATTTCAAAGGTAAAAGTCCGATTCTTTCATAAAGAAATCTAGGAAAACGTACACGAACTTAATAATATCTTTCAATACTTCAACCCTCTATTGCCGTAATCCGCAGTGATTATTACTCTCCATCTTCCTAGACGTTTCGTCTGCGGCTACTGCAGACCTCACCAGTGGCCCGCTTGACGTGACCATTTTGATGTATTAGCAGCGACTTGAGCTGTCTCGAAGCGATGAGGTCCCAAGTCCTCGCTTCTGGCTACACTAAGATAGACACTGAGATTGATGAAACGGTTTGATGCTAAAATGTAGCTTCATTGATGCTGCGCTATAGTGCTTCAACACCAGCAACACACTGTCTGACAACTTCAGGGCCTCAAGATGTTGGATTAAAATAAAGTCTTCCGTCTGGATGGAGGCTGAAGCTGCGAAAAGGACAAGTGTTAGAAGTCTCTGTGGCTGCGATAATGGCAGCGGAAGTGTCAAGACTAGGTGTGAAAGCACCCACCGGGATGCAATGGTATGATGGCTGAGCCTGGCGTGGGGTGGCGGTGGAAGTTGAGCTGGTGGCAGTCCAACAATTGGTGTATTGGTTGGTCGGAGATACAGAGGGTGATGTGGTAGGTGAAGAATCTCCTTCAGCGTTTGAGATCGTGGTTCAGATAGCAGTAGTAATGACGTTGCGGCGGAGTTGTGAAGTGTTCCTCCGAGCGTCCGAAGAGGTAAGAGAGGTAGCTCTGTAGAGTCCAGTAGGTTCTGCTGATTTCTATGCGCAGATCATGGTCAGGCGTTGCACCTGCAACTGGTGTATTGGCTATGAGAAGAAACGGCGCTGATAGCGCCGACAGAGGCAACTGCTTCTTGAGGCGTCGAAGCCGAGGCCGGGACAACGGTCGTTGTTGATGCTTTCCTCGTATAGCTGAAGAGCGTTCATTAAGTTTATTCTTCGTGGTGAAGTATCTCGATAGATGGGTGGATGGTGTCATTTATAGTGGTATAGTCGATACATCTAAGAGATACCAACAGCTGCTATGGCTAAGCTCCTTATAATCCTTCGAGAGTTGCTTGGATTCAAAATTAAAACCTCAAAACAAACAGTTTGATTAACACACACCAGCGGTGCACAAGGGCCGTTGCACCATCAAGGCAACCGTCGAGGATCAATATTTGCCTCCTCCTGTCACTCCACAACCCCAAAACACACCCGCCATCCTGCAAAACCCACAATCCCGTCAGAACGTGGTTAAGTTCTCTCCGAGAACAGGGACAAGTCTAGCACACCTCGGGCTGCCCTCAGCCTGCCAATTGCCCTCAGCCTGGAACTAAGAGCTAAGTGGTTCGATTCAGCGAGCGGGTTGGACCTAGGCTGTTGAACTTGGTAATGGAGATGTAACCCAATAGTTCACTGCCGTAGAAAAACCCTATTTATCCTACTGAAAACGGTCATGAAGTTATACATTCATCAATTTTAATGCTTATTTCCTCAGTCATCTGTCGTGCAATCTTCTGAATGATAACCGCTCTATATAATTGATGCAAATGTTATTTCTGTGTCTTCTCTGCATTTTCCCTTAGTTGAAAGGCAAATACTTTTCACTGCTGTTAAATTAAATATAAACATTCTTTGCATAATAAAAGAGTTGATTTTCAGAACAATTTGCCTGGCATTACAGCATTTACATAAAAATACATTGAAATTACAATTCATCCGAAACACACTTATGTTATGGATCAACCAAGTATTCGTTTACGATTAAGGAAGTCTGTGTATAATATGTACTCCTGTTGTATACCCTTAGAACTTGAGATTTAGTATTAAAATCGCGCAACTTCTAATGCAGATACTTTCCAGACTTCTGCTTGTACAAATTCAGGAAATAAGTTTGATGGTTAATGATGATGTTAACTAATTTAGTGTTCACCTTCTCCTATTGAAAATCTACTTTTCATTCCAATGTTTTATTTTGCACTAAACCCATAGATTCAGGTTTCTGCGCCATGTGAGTCTAAATTTAGACAGTTACGTATGAAGTTTCTCCTACATAGCATATGAAAGCAAGAACATGTACCATTATGGACAACGGTTACTGTCTCACTATTGTTGCGTTTGAGTATAATACACTACCTTGAAGCAGGAGAAGAGCATTTCATAAAGCCCTGCCGCGTGTTTTACGTGTAATATAAAACGACACTAACCTGTGAACGATTGTAACTAATGCTTGTGGTTAAGAAAGCATATTTCATACCAAAAACCTCAAGTTATATTTCCACTAAGCTGTCATGGAAAGCAGGCTAATACTATACGCTTACAGCATATAAAATAAGCCATCCTCTATGGGCTAAACTGCAAAATGCTGCTAAATTTCCCATAAAAAGAAAATAATCCGGTGCGACTAGTTCACTTATTTTGTTTTAATGTTGGGCTATAATGCTTCCATCCATTTGGCCAAAAAATCAAACGTGTAAACCGAAAGTGATCAGTTTTACAGCTCTTTAGATTTATTGGCTCAAACACCTACTCAGAATAAAGTAATTGCTTTAAATTTCATTGTATATATATTTTAAAAAATAAAAAATATATATCATTTTAGCTTCCCGGTACCAGAAGCTTATTGTTCGTTTAGTTCCAGCACCTTGAAATCATGTTTAGCCAGATTGAAACGCTTCTCTCAGCTATCATGTTTATTCTCGTGATGTTTCATCCTATACTGGTTGATATTAATAATTTTCCATCATCGTATTTTAAGTTATACACGTTGCATTCTTTAGGAGAGTTTTATTCTTTCTCGCAAGTAATTCCTTTTTCTTTCGCATTTATCTAATATACTATCTTCAACATCTACATTTTTTGCATAGGCATGGTTTTCGCTGACTTTATAATATTGGTACCTTTGCACCCTTAGATATTTTTTAAATCGTCCTTTCACTCCTAGATTACCAAAATGTGTATATATAGATATACTCTATGGCTTCGATCGCATATACTCATATATTGGTTCGCATGGTAAGCGTTACATGGTATCACCGAGAGGTGGCGCACGCAATTCCCATTTGGGATGTTTGAGGTTCAATACTCCCAATCTGAACCACTGGTTTTCCTCAGGTCGACAGGCGGTTCTTCTTCCAGCATGACATTTCTGTCCCTCATTTCTTCTATCTGTCGTTTCCTTCATTGACATATGTTTCGGGTGTTTGGAGGGTGCGGTGGTGGAGGATTTACGCTTTATGGAAGTTTTTATCCTCTCATCGTCGGAACTACTGAGTTAAGACCATCTCGGAGTCGGTCCTAACACTGGGATCTGCAGGGAGCTCAGGACGTTTGAGCAGGCTAAAGCGGTGTTGGATGCATTATATAACTAGAAAGGATAGGGACCCCGTCCATGCATGCGACTGTCGTCATCCAGGTTTGGCTACCATTCGGATGTATCCCCTCGCTCCAACTCAAGAGTGTCGGTAGGTGCCCAAAGGCCTACATGTGGTGTTCTCCATCAATTGCGCGGTCTCCTTTAGTTTGCTTCCACGTTTACCATTAGGATGTTACATGGTATGAGTTTCCTGAACTACCTCCAGCAGATTTATGTTCCTCTGTAAAATTTAAAGTGCCAATATTTCTGCAGATAAGTTCACTTAATCGACGTAATTTAATACACTTGCCACTGATCTATTAGTTGGTTCTACGTGTAGAAATTAGAGAGCAAATAACAACTTCCTGTACCACATATACCATTCTAAAACGTGTTATAACTCATTATGTCATAAACCACCTTTCGAAAGTGAAATCGGAATTAGAAAGTAGTTACTTCACTAAACTAGTTTATTGTAGAAAATAAACCAATCCAAATACCATTCTTATAAAATGTTCAGAGATCGACTTCGGTTGTTTATTTTGCTGTACTCACCTTTACATCAGAACCTAATCAAACTATATTGGATAGAAATAAATGTAACGACACTAAACAATGAGTTAGATTAAGACGACTGTAGATTAGGAGAACTGGAGTATAACTGAAGTGTTTTAAAATAAGACTAAATTTTAGATTCAGTAATCTGGTAATTTATAAAGCGAAAGTCTTCACCATTCACCAGGGTTAAAGTGGTTGGCTTTCATTAAAAGGGTCAAACTGGACGTATGGCTTCGGAGATAGTTTTAAACTCAAAAAGTCACCGAAACTATGTTTTTACGTCCCTCAAATCCAAAAATAAGTATTTTTAGAAAAATATCCCGTGTGTTTGCGTTCATGTGTCTGTGAACGGCATAACTCAAAAAGGAAAGGTGTGTTAAATGCCTTGATATTAAGTTCAGCATCTTCCAAGGATGCAACATGCAGATTTTCAATCAAATCTCGTTACCCCAAGTTACACCTTAAATGAAACGTTTTTCGAAAAGTTTGATTTTCTTAAAAATGGCTTTAACGATGTGAATAAAAATACACTGGTTGAAAATACTTTCATGATAAATGAAGGTTTTAGTTATTACTTTAATTGAAGGAAGAGAAGTTCTTTTATTATAAGGTGCATAATAATTTATTGTATTAAATAGGATTAGTATGATTGGAAAAAATAAAAATACAATAAAACTCAGGTATATTTAAAGGTATTATTTGTGGAATAAAGAAGTATTCATTTATTAGCAATTTTAATATGAAATATTAATATTATTTTTATCTAACTTCTTTTCATCAGAAAAAATTGCTGTATTACTAATAATATGTATACCTAGCATGGATTTTCTCAGAATAGCCTCCGAGTCCTGTTTATTCTTTGGCTTAACTGAAAAACCGTAAGAGATAGACAAAATATTGTTACACAAAAATGTGGATCTTGTTAAACTGTTTATATTTGTAAAGATAACCCTTTCCGGGATATTCCTTGTTATTGGTTTAAATGTTCTAATAGTTATACTTTTTTTCACATGTAAAGTGATCATTCGTTTTCTCTTTTTCTTTTCTTTCACTCCTGGCTATGTAAAGAGGACCGAATTTCATTGTCATTACATAGCGACCAGCACTTACAAGCACTGGCTATTACTATAGCCTAGTATATTGCATTATTCTTCTGGTATCTACAAAGAAATAAGTAATTGGACCATTTCTGCCAGTATCATTCTCAATTAATATAAAGAAAATAGACAAATGATGTGTAGTTTGTTGTAGAATCGGTAGAGAATATAATTTGAATGAAAACCATCATACCTTTTTTTTTTAACCTTTCCACTACTTAACTACTCTAAGTAAACGGAAAATTACACTGCCTCCTAAATTTCGATTCTGAGATTCACTGAAAACACAGGTTTTGAGGTCGCCTGAATAAACAAACAATTTTAAAGAAAAAGGTGCTAGCGTATACCTGGAGGGGGGGAGGCTCGACCTGGATTGCTCAGTTTGTTAGGCGCAGGCCTTCTGATCTCAAGGTCACGGGGTCAAACCCAGCCAAGACCGAGAATTTAAAGTGTGCTTAAGAGCGACAGCCCCATGTCAGTAGATTTTTTGGCAAGTAAACGAAATCCTACCGGACAAAATTATAGCACGCCTTTGGCACCATATAATTCTGGCAATTGACATCATCGTTAACAATTGTATTTTTGGACGGGGGGGACTCTCGCTGCCTGTGTTTGAACAGCATAACTCAAAAACCAAAACCCAATGGCTCCACAAAAACGTGCGGTGTTAATATTCACTTGGTCTCTGTTTTTTCTGGGTAACCGCTCATTCCTTTGATCATGAGGTTTTGGTGGCTTACCCTGGTCGCCAAGGTGATTGCCGGTACATTCTATGTCTTTTCCCTCTCATTTCATATCTGTTTCAATTACCATGTGCGTTTTCAAGTCCTGCAGTATCGCGGCGCCGAGCAGATGACGCAGTTTCGAGTCAACTGTTTCGCCTGCTAGGGTCACTGCGTGGCCATAAGGTGCGCTGGTGTTCGAACTGTTGATGTTAGGAATGTCTGCGTGTGTCTGTAGGCCTGTTTGCGTGCCTGGGACCTCCTCCGGCTCCTTCATTCCATACGGTGGAACCAAAATATTTCCATCGTGGCGTCGCAGTGAGCGAAGTGTCTCTCTCCACTCCTAAATCTTAAACCTCACAGACCGTGGGATTTAACATCAGTATCCTAAAAGGATGCGATACGCTTGCCCTAGATTACCTTTACATGTACAATTGCCGTTATCTTTCATTTTTTTTTCAAAATGACTATAACAATTTTGATTAAAATAATAAATGTTGGAGGTAGGTGCATGGCACATGAACTCTGTAACCTGAATTTTCTGAAAATAGTTTGTGAAGTCCATTTCATCCTGAACGACTTCCGTATAACCAGTAAACCAAAAGAGATAAGAGAAAATCTCACACAAAGAATGTGCATCTGATTAAAGCGCACAATTTATGCCAAAGAAATTTTAGCGGAGTCAACAAGTCCAAGATGTTCTTTAATATTAGTTTAAAATGTTAAATATATATATATATTCTTTTGTTTCAAATGGCATTATTGTGTGTGTGTGTGTGTGTGTGTGTGTGTGTGCTTCTCGTGGCCGCGAAACAGCATGTAGCACTGTGATACATACAACAGGTATCAGATACAATTTGAAATAACTATTTTTGTTGATTATTACGACATGGATAGAATAATAAGAATGTTTACTTTCTATGCCAGCTACTATGTACATATTATGTAGAGAAGTATGGTATACGTCACTTAAAACTTCGACTAAAATTTCCACGCAAACCTATACTTTGATTTCTCCTAAATCCAAAATCAGCATTTTAAACTGTGTATATGACTGTGAATAGCAGAACTCAAAAACAAAGTGTACGTTAAATACAAAATATTGTAAATAAGTTCAGCATATTTTAATGATGCGCAACGAATATTTTTAAAATATTCAGATTACCCTTTTCACGGAAGCTGTGAGAAAAATTATCGGAATTTTTTAATTTTCTTAAAACTGGAAGACGATTTTGAAAACACTTAAAAGATATGTTTATAGAAAATAATATGTATATTTTACAGTTTTGGGAATGACCTCTGAAGTGCTCTTCATTCTACACGACATTTGCATAACCTGGTACACTGTAAGAGAGGTTCAACACGAAGCACTGTAAAGCTCCTTAAAACATACAGTTTATAGCAAATGCAATCTTTTGTGAAGTTAACTATTTTGAGATATTCCTTATTATTGGTTTCAATTTTGCAAAACTTAACTTTTCGCAAACGGGAAGTGGTTGCTCAGTTTTCTTTCTCCTGGTCAAGCAAAGAAACCAAATTTCAGAACTATCGCATAGCGGCCAGCTCTTTAAAGTTTTTACCATCGGTTACGCCTAATCCCATATTTCCGTATTCAAATTATATACCACAAGGAAATATGTAATAAAAGCGTTTCTGCCAATGTTTATCACGATTAACGTGGAGTAGCTAAAAGAATAGTGTTTTTCAAGAATAATGTATGGAGAAAGTCCTTTAATTACAGCAAATCAGATTCTTGTAATGAAGACCGCGTTCCTTTAATGTGCACACCAAAATAGAAAACTTTAAAATTTATTAACTAAATAATTTCTCATAAAAATAGGTTTCGTGTCAGGTTTTGAAGTTACAGTGTTCGATTCTATATCGCTGTAACACCAGTGTGCTAAGCATTTCGACTTGAGAAGCTGTTGAAAAGCCGGCTAACAGTCACACTAGATATCGATTAGAAGCAGCGTGGGTTGATAGAAGGAATTTCATCTTCTTCCTGTTGGTCACAGTAGCTGTCCAACTTGTAACATTCATTCCGATGGGGCCGAAGTCAAAATGTATAAGATGGCATCTCCAAATGCAGTGGCTTCAGATGTTTGCAAAAATAAGCACCACGTTAAAATACAAAACATGAAATATTTCACTTTAAACTAGACACTCTACCTGGGGAAGGACGTTTTAGGGGGCACAGAATGATTTAAAATTAGTAAATATTTACCTTCTTTACCACGTACAATATACATAGAAGGTAGAGTACGTATTGTATTCCACTAACAAATTGAATAGCACGATATCACCAGAATCCGTAAAAACATTTTAGAAAAAGCATGTATGTGTGTATCTGTCTGTCTGTCCATCTGTGTATCCATGAGCATCATTGTAACAACGAAAAGTCTGATAAGTATCAATCTTCGTATGTAAGTGCAGTATTTTATAATCTACCGTTAAGGGTACCCACACATGACATTCGTTTTCGTCCAAATGTTTTTAAAATTTTGAAACAAATTAAAATTGTGAAAAAAAAAAGTTTACTTAGTATGCTCATTGTGTTCCGCAATAGCCCACGTAATGTTTCAAAAATAGAAATACCACTTTATTACAGATAGACTAACGTACCCAACTGGTATACAGATAGCTCAGATTGTCTCAGAAAAAATGTTAACCTTAAAATGTGATTATTCTCCTTGGCAGAATTAATTATATCATATTTTGAGCAAAGTATGGTATAAAGCATAGCAAAAACAATATGACAGTGTATTGCATTCCGTCTGAGCTTCTTCTGAAAACCTGAACAAGAATGGTGACAAACTACATCCTGTGAAGCATTTTAATGCACAAAATTCTAAGAAAAACAAAGTGGAGTAAGAGACTTTAGAAATAGTTATAGGTCGTTAGGTCGTGAACTCTTTGGCATTTAAATGGTTAAATATTGAAGTTTTCTGGGACCAAAATCGACAATTTGTAGTTGAAGCTAGGTATAGTTTCAAAGTATTTTAGACATAAAAAGTAATCTTTTAGTTGTTTTAAATTTTTTACCTAATTTCAGCTAAATGCCCTTAAAAGTGCTTCTTGAGTTTTGTTCCTCTTCCTCACTTGCTGCGTCTTGAGTGCAACTTCATAGTAAGAAGAACATTGAGTGAAACTGAAACAGGCTTTACTCAATGCAATTGATGCTCGTAATGAGACCCTATGCTGCAATATACTGTCACAGGTGACCAGGATCGATAAGGAATGCACTTGTAAACAGTAGCCCGAAGGTCGAATTCCACTGGGACGTCCTCCCTCGTGGTCACCTTTTTACAGGCTTTCCTCACTGGCAAACGCCGGGCAGGCACTCGAAATTTACACCTGGAATGATTCGCTCACAGCTTCCCTTTCCAATTGACATTTCATTTCATGCACCGTTTATGTCCATCACCTGCAATGCCACATGCAGTAGGAACGCGTGTTATACTCCTGCGAATAACAAACATATCTCTGATAAGAAAGCACATGTTACCCAGCACACATTTCCCAAGGAGTAGATAACTGCACATTATAAAAAATGCAAACCAATTAGAAACAACAGATATGGTTTTAAATGCACATATTCAGGAAATCAGTAAAGCCTTAAAAATCAGTATTTTACGAAATAATAATAATGATAATAATAATGATAATAATAATAATATATCCCACAGCGCTAAAGTTCACGTGGGCACTGTGACTGCCCACACAACTCTGCCGCCCTCACGTTCACGTACGCACGACAGAGGTGGGCGATCTTTCAACCGATACAGAGAGGTGATGTGACCAGCATGACGCATTCTCCCGCCAAACATTTGGCTTTCTTGGCCGGGACCGCTGCCTGCCGCAACTTCTCACTTTCTTCACGATGCTGAATGGGCAGCTGTCGTATACCGGAATTAAAATCAATGCTATAGGCTCGAACCCGAGTGGATTTCGTGGCCGGGAACCAGAGCATCAGTATCTTGCGAATACATAATACAAATGTAATTCATGACTCATATATGAATCTAAAATTTACACCTTAATGAAAAAAAAATGAATATGCAAATGTTGTACAATACTTAATAATGATAATAGTATTAATGGTAACAATAATAATAATAATAATAATAGTGA
The DNA here is from genome assembly GCA_030762935.1 of Hymenopus coronatus. NCBI lineage: Eukaryota > Metazoa > Arthropoda > Insecta > Mantodea > Hymenopodidae > Hymenopus > Hymenopus coronatus. The sequence continues at coordinate 65,146,482 of CM060900.1, forward strand.
TATCCTGACTTCGAGAAATGTAGTAAATATTAGCAATTACTGCTTAATGTTCACATTTACCGCGTTGCTTGGACAAAATAGGCAGCAAAGAGAAATCACAGGTCATTTTGGAACTTATATCTTAAATTATTCACGAAAACTTCCAAGCGCATCTCGGTAGAATGAATTGGCTTCCTAACATTGTTGAACGATTGGGGATTGAAAGTGTTTATTTAAATGTATGTGGAACATATCTATAGCAATAGTACGGTCCGACTAGACCATTTTATAATAGAATAATAATGGAAACGAGAAAAGTAGCTAAAATGAAAATAATCAATAAATGTTCAAGAATAGTAGGTTAAATAGGACGTTAAATCTTGCTCCTGACACCAGTGTAACAAAAATTCTCTTTTTCCCCAACAACTTTTTATTCTTCCACAAATTCATTAAAATTCGGATCTGCTAACATTAACTGTCTTTTTTTTCAATGCATTTGAAAACTCTTGCCGAATAGTTTCTTTTGGACATTCGCTGCAACAAGAATACAGCTCGCTACGAAATTCCCCTCAAAACTCACTTAACTGTTGCACGCAATGTAATTCCCATTGAAAATTGACCGCTGGGCAGGGTTTCGTTACCATTTTTATACCCGTTGGTGATGTGACTGGAACTTTCCAAAAGCCGTCGCGCGTGCAAAACACCGCAGATATTCACAAACTCACTAGGGTCTAACAGTGCGTGCTTTGACGTCAAAGAACCTTCCGATAGAACACGTGTCCAATCTCGCAGGTGTAACAATCACAGCTGCGATGACAAAAGTATTTGCCGTTTGCACAGGTGTCCACTAACGTACATGTAGCAATGTATGCCAACAACCAGCTATGAATTACGAAGCAAGCTGTACACACACGGTCGAAGATTATGACCGCAGGGTATACTCAGGCTATGTATATCTGTGGATATTGTGAGTATGATAACGAGGAAAATATGTACATTGCAAATTCGGAATATATTTTCAACGAAAACTTTCCGAGATGGAAAAAAAAAGATACAGAAATGTAGGACTTTGAGCGCGTAGGTTTGGTTTCTGGGAGTTCCTTGACATACATTCCTACTGTCCAGTTTAGCACAAGTCTCGGGAAAAGGGAAATTCCTGTTAGGGTTGGATAGGATTGCGTTAAGTAAGTTCAAAAGTAGCTTGTGAACATTGAACATGTCAAGCAAATGTACAATTCAGTTACACATATACAAAAAGATTAGATATGGACATTGAACACAAGATAACTTATATACAAGTAGTATGAAACAAAGCAGAGATAATTTATATACTTCCCTGCAGTTGTAATACCAACATAATATGTATAAACATATAAACAAATACACTTCTATAGCGTATGTTTTGCATTACTTATGTTTTAAACTTTCAATGGGCTTTTACAGCCAGTTCGTCTAACTTTTATTACAATTGATTCGCAGTGGATAGCATTGATAATGATTTGTCATTAAAACTCGTTAAAACCCGAACGGTATATGAAAACAAAAGTTCAACGCTCCTTTGCAAGTATGAAGTCTGTGTTTTAAATAGAAATGTAATACGTGAGCAATTGAAGATAGTTATAGGTCACGTGTTACATCGTGCGGCGACGGAATCCAAATTCTGGGGGACATTTGTGTGTATGGAAGACAATGTTGGTGTTATTAAAACACCGAACAGCACAGCGTCAATAGAACATGAGAGGGAGAACTTGCTAAAAGTCAAACTATAAAAACATGTCGCTAATAATTTGTTAGGATACACACAGATAACGTGTTAGATGTGGCAAGGAGCAGCTACAATAATGCGTTGCTGTAGTGCGATGGTATTACCTGTCTGACGAAAGACTGCAGTTGTTAGGGGAGTTCGCTGATATAGCACGGCACGGTTTAGAGTAGTCCGAGAAGGCTGGTGCAGTACAGTCTGACCATCAAAATTTCAACACAGGATACGTAAACAGGAATAAACTGAGCTATCCACAACAGGCTAAACTTGCTGTTTTCCTTATCACTAATGAATATTAATTTTCTACTTTGTGAGCGTATGACTACGCTCGGCGGTGTTTGCTTTTGACTTTATTCGAGCCCGCCCACTGCAATGCTGCATTCCAGTATTGCCGAACTGTACAGGACATGCACTGAGAGTGATTACGTAATAGCACTTATCTGTTTGTGTTTATGCAAGCTTCTACTCGTGGCCATGTATTCGTTCTTCAGACAGGTAATATATTTAGATGGTGGCAGTACAGATAAAAAAAACGATGATGAATAATAAACAACTGTCGAGTTCCTTACCATTTCTGACCGAGCAAGATGGCAACGCTGTAACTTGTGTGGCTCGCATCCGGTAGATCGTGAATTGAACTCCCGTGGCTAGATTACCTGACTAATAGGTTTTAGGTAGGTTTTCCAGAGTACCATAATAAATGCTCGGTAGATTTATTATATCCCCCGAAATTTCCTCCATCATTTCCTGTTCCCATAATGTCCTGGTCATCTATTTCAGGGTTGAAGGACCAGGTGACACAGTTTGCTGGGTTGGGGCGGGACAGTGGCTTGTGCACTATAAAGGGTTTAACCCGGCGTTGTCGTCTGTGTACCGTTCTCCAGGAACCAATGGAGACTTATGGCTCCTGAGTGGGATCCGACAGCGTCAAAGGTGTTCCATCTGTAACATCAGGATCCAATTCATACTAGCCCACGACGTCATCCGGAACTGTTCCCCTTTGGATCTCCCCACTTATCCCTACTTCCCTGAGTTCAGTGGGACATAAGCTTCTGGGGGACAAATTCTGTGTGTAATCCTAACTCTATCACCCCTGAACAGAGATTCTTGCACCCTGAGAACCAATTAACTAAGGCCCGGACCAGAACATACATCATGAACTGTCATGCTGAAGACCTAACATCCCGTTACGCCCCTCATGTTGCATACCACTTTAATGGTAAAGTGGTAAATTTTAGCCTCTATTCGTCCGTGTGCATACATACCACCGAGATGTGCACACAGGAGTCTTCCTCTTCGTAAATAGGGCAGAAGTTCGTATCATTTTCATCAGCAATCTGCAACTTCCGGCCATGCGCCAACTCCAAGCAACGCAAGCCCTGCCTAATAGGCCAAACTCTGTTACTGACTCATTATAACTAGCGTTAATGGTAATGGCAATGCATTAGTAATTAGATAAAATACTTTCTATGCAGCGGAAGCTCTCCCGTAAAGGGTGTGTGTAAGCGAGTAAACATTTCACTTCACAGCAATGGTTTCACAGCTGTGAACATCTACTCTGCTAAGCACTTAATATTCATTTTATAGATATCGACGGCCAAAAGTCTTAAGCTATTGGCATTTATTACACTTTTGTGACTCAGTTTTAAGAATAACGTTAAGTTTCTCTCTTTCAAATTAGCTTCGCAAGCCAATAATTGGAAATTAGTAAACATAGTAGCATACTCTGAGACAAATCCACATAAATAACAAATTTATAGAAAACAGTTGTTACCTTGTGTTGCTTTCAGATTACAATTGAGTGCAGTGTTCTTCCCAACAAGAAAATAATACATAAGTTATCAAGCATCTCCATATATTTCCAATTTTACCATAGTTATTGTGAGCATTTTCAAGACAACCGGTAAAACTGTAAGATTGCCAGCGGTTACCAATTGTATTGCTTTAGAAAGTGATTTAGCTGTAATCCTATTTTTAGCTTCACCACAAAAAGATATTGTATGGAACAAAATTAACATACAAAATATCTAAACCAATAATAATAAATACAGTTGACTCTTATCTATAGTTCAGGAAGTAATGTCATTAATAAAATTAAAAAAATATTTAAAATATTTTTGTTTGTTGTAACATGCTGCTTATGTGCATATAGTTCTGCAAATTGTTTGCGTCAAGTCATGCGTTAAGATATTGCCTTTTATGGTCCACAGGATAATCATAGGGAAAGTAGAGCAGCATTACGTTGCAAAGATTCATCTGTACAGCATAAAAATCGGAAAATAGTTATGGCGATGTGTTTATGAAACATATCTCTACAGGCAATAGCAATTAGTGGATTCGATGTCTACCAGAAACGTGTCCAAGAGTCAATAAAAATATTTTAATGTAGTCACGCAAGTGTAGATTTGTTCCTATAAGACACTTCCTCAATAGCCACTTATTAAATGAAGAGGAAGGGGAAAGGAGGAGCTAACCCAGCAGAATTTGAATGAAAGATTTTGAAGTTTCAGTTGTACAGATCACATAAATTGAGGAAGATATTGAAAATTCTGTTGAGTTCCTCATTTAAGTGTCTAGATTCCTTAATGACGGGCGCTTTTTTCGTAGTGTTTAACGCCCGCTTTAACTACTAATGGCACCGCAGGCGGTATGACGGGCGTGAATAGTAATTATAGTATTTAGGCAAGATCATCGATGTGAGATGAAGTGAGGGTCAGCTCTTTTTCACAGAACCTAATTGCAAAATCAAGTGCGTTTATTAATAAATATTCTACACATCATTACAATATTTGCATCTCATTTTCACATGTTATATTTATTACGGATTAGTTACCATGAAACGTTTTTCCATACGCCACAAGTTGTTCATAGAATAGGTGATAGTCTAGTGGAATCGAACACAGAAGTGCCAGTAAATCAGCATGTCTCTAATGCTAATGGGAATTCACTGTAAGTTCTTTTGCGGCAGATTGAAAGTTTTGCACTATAAGCAGAAAATGATAGTAAACGTACCTCAAAAATACCTCATTTCATAAAATTCAAATAAGTCGACAAAAAGTATTTACATGCAGTTCTGGCAATGACATTTACAAATAAAAGATTTTAATTTCTAAATTATCTCTAAAGAAACATGTTATTTTCCTAAAACCTAACTAAAGTTTGTTTGCTATTTATGTTATAATAGAATAGAGGTGATTTAATTAAACTTGTTTTATTACACATACTTCTCGTGAGTCCCCTCCACTAACATATACATCAATAAATTGTCAGCATTATTTACAACATCATCTGAACCAAAATCATTTTATGCCTCACAAGATGAACACATTTCATCACTTCGCTTTTCCATCTTGATTTACATTATAAATCTTTTTACTTTCTATAGCACTATGTACAGTGCACACAGTAGGCAGAGAAGATATGGTATTCCACCCAAAATTCAATACCGAGATTTCTCCGGAAATATGCGCATTTCAGTCTGACTCTACCTATCCAACTCCTGTCCTACACACGGCTTGTGTGAAAAAACAATTAATCCAATATGCACATACTTTGAGACCCCTGATTCCAAGAAAGACTTTTTAGAAAAAGGTCAGAGTGCGTGTCAGTATGTGTGTATGTGTGCGTGTGTGACTGTGAACAGCACAACTCAAAAGCGAAAAGGCCGTTAAATACCAAATTTGGTGTTTAAGTTTAGTATCTTGCAAGGTTACGATACGAAGATTTTCAAGAAAATCCCCACCCCAAACTACCCTTTATATTGATAAAATTTCGAAAAAGTTATTTTCTCAAAAATGGCTCTTAATGAGTTGAATTAAAATACCAAATATTAAAAATATTCACATGACAAATAAAATGCATATTTTGAGTTTTCTGGAAATATACTCTGAAGTCCTCTTCATTCTGAATGACTCTTGTAACTGGTAAACCACAAGATACAGGCAAAAAACTTACCACACCAAAATATAGATCTCGGCAAAACACAATTTTTGTCCTTTATATTTTTAGTATAGAGGTAACCTTTTCCGACATTCCTTGTTATTGGTTTCAATTTTAAAATACTTAAAACTTCTCTCAAACTTCTGGGCCATGCAATGACAGTGGAATAGCTACAGGTTTTAAACCATTTAACTGTCACTTTAGCCTACTGTATTCCCATAATTTCCTACTACTTATAAGAAACTAACTAATAGCACTATTCTTCTAATGTTTATCTCGATTAGCATGGAGTAGAAAGAATACTAATCTTTTGTAAGAAATTGCTGCAGAACGGGTAGAGAAAATTAGGTGAATGGAAGGCATCAGATTTTTCTTCCAAGATTTACCGCCAGAGGTAACCAAAATAAATAAATGAATAAATAAATAAAAACAATAGTAACATTCATACATACGTTTGTACTACCAAGCACCATCTGTGAAGGGTAAATAGAATTATTGGTATTCTTTTGAAATTCTTCATTATCCCATTTGTCACATAACGGAGTGGTAGTGTTTTCTTTCGCAGAAGTCCTTCAATTAGTTATTTCTTGTGGAAAGTGTTATTTTGAAAGTAAGGGCGGAATGATTGGCAGGAAAATAGAAATTCCCGGAGGAAGTCTGCAAGACTCCGCTGTGTTGGTCACAAATTCATATCCAGAATGTTTTCCCTCTACATTTCCTGTCTCTGTATTGTGCGCTGTAGTTCACATCCTGTCATGACGTGATTTAAACGAAGCTTACAGTGTGTCGCGTATAGAAAACCTCATGTCCGTGTAAAGCAGAACAAAATCCCAAAACCATTACGCCGGCCATGAAGGCGATGTGTATGTTGCTATTGTACATGCAGAGTATAAAAATAGTTCAATAATTCCTTTCTTCTCAAATTAAGCAAATTAAGCCTCCTATAGTTTTCTCCTTTTGATGTCCTCCCACTATGAAGAACATATCTTAATACTGTATCACTTCTTGCTTCTTCTGCCCCCAGATCGATTTTTCATTCACCATTCCTTCAAGGGTATCTCTTAGGAAACACTTCCTTCTCTTGCTATATCCATCATTTTATTTTCCTCTTCCTCATTATTTCTTCTCTCTCTCTCTCTCTCTCTCTCTCTCTCTCTCTCTCTCTCTCTCTCTCTCTGTATTCTAAAGATTCGCATCTGTAATGCTTTCATTAGGGTACTCATTTTGTTTGAAGCTCCAAGTTTTCGCAGTATTTGCCCCTTCTTGGTCATGACGTGTTATTTATGGACGCTCTTTAACTATTGCGGTTCTCAGCGTCCTTTTCAAAATTGGGCGTGAAAGACCACTTACTTTTGCTCAGAGGCCTCTCTATCGGGATGTGAACCGCTTATGAGTCCGTGACATGATGATCCCCGCTACCCGTGACGATAGGTATTTAAGTATGTCCACTTACTCAACCATTTCAACCAAGTTAATAAAGGTTTTCATAGTTTTTATACGTCTATCCTGTACTTTTCACCAATTTTGTTTAGTTTCATCTTCTTCACGATTTCTTTATTCATAACTGGTACACAGATCATATGATTAGAAATCTTATGAATTTTATTCTTTTCCTTCTTCTGGACACAATCAATCCAAATTTTTCAAACATATTTGAACGATTAGCGTGATAAGCGATATCTATGTCGTAAACAACGTTTTTCACCCTGATCTTCTCAGGTTTACAGGGAAGATAATCGAAGCTATTTATTAATGATTACGTAGTCCAAACTGCTGAGGCTTAATAGACGTTTATTTTTCAAGTTAATTTGAAGGTCCATGCGAGTGGCACCAAACTAGACGCTGTATAAAAGGAGAATTCTGTCGTCAGATAAGTTGGATTGTGTTATTGAACATGTCATGTGTAGATTTATAAATCTTATATGTGAGAGACAGCGATGGAGAGTCAATAAGAATATACCCTGAAAGGCAGGCACCTGACAGCATATTGATAGAGAGGCGATAAGGAATAACACTCTCTGAATAGCCTGAATAAAATCTGAGTAATGCAGGGAGAAATTTCACCTCAAGATATATACAGCTCTTGAGAGTTGTAGAAACTCAAATGTAGAAACCTGTCCAGAACATAGGACAATTAATATAAAAGTTCGAGGAGGATACACAGTGTTAATACGTTATACTGAGTCAGATCTTCCCATAGAGGGAAGCCTAAAATCCAGGTTATATGAGATTAGAGCAACTATATAAGAGTGATCTCATTTTCATGGCCTTTGCGACGGTAACTAGGGTCCCCGGGGTTCGTATCCCGCATAAAGGTTTTGGATATTAAAGGAATAGTATGGAGATGTGGGTGCCCTAGCTCGGAATTTTGTTAGCATGGAATCTATTTTAGGTATGGTAAAAATACAAGTGATTTTCTTGAATCCCAGATTATTATTGAACTCATTCGTTCATTTTGCTTGGCCTTTTCTGCCGTCGAACACACACGCATTCCTCCTAAATCTTCTAATCTTAAGTTACGCTTTACTTGTCCGCGCCTATTATTACTTATTACATTTGACAGTCTTTTGGTGTAGTGATTTCGTCCGTATTCTGGTCCGTATAAAATCAAAACTATTCCCGTCACAACCAAATTTAGCCCGTTCGGCTCCAGTACCGGTTCAGATACCACATCTTAGCTCCGCGGATGTTTCATGCCAAGTGCCAAAAGTGTCGCTTGATCAGCAAGAGGATTGTTTCTGTTTTCCTGTTGTGTCCACCCTCGGGCAGTGTAACCTCACCCTTTCAGTTCAATGTCCTTCCCTTAACGGTACTAACCTACCTGGGTCGCTTGTCAGCTCGTGACAACTGTTTGTCCTGGGTTTTTAGACGTGTTTTACAATATTCCTTCCCTAGGCATTTTCAATGTACATTTGTCCCCTCTTAATATAATTTATATTATATTGGCTATAATTTATATATCCCTTTTAGATAACTTTTAACCACGTGACACATGTACTCTCGCCTGGGACTATCAATGCAAACGTAGTCGAGGAAACAGTGGTTTAAAAACTCAAAACGGGATGTTTAACGAGAAATAAAACCATCATGACTCCCTTTGCCGAAACTGAGCCCGTAAAATAATCGGAAAGAATAGGTCTTATATTGATACAGGAGTATCATGTTAAAACAAACATGAAACAACTGCCCGGATGTTAGTGTAAGAAACTTTGTGATATTCTAAATTATTTAATAGAATGTAAAAAGCTTATAAGTGGATAAGACCCCAAAGAGGAAACAACAGATCGGAGACAACTTAGAAACTGAAGAGAAATCAGAAAATTTTACGCCTTTGATATATTGGCAATTTGTATATCTTAGTGTGCGTCTTGTTAATGGCAACAGATCTACGAAAAACAGTAAAATTCGTGGCAAACTCTCCGAAGAGCAACCATTTGATTCCAGTGGTGACATTGCGAAACCAAAATAAAACCTCACTTGACCGTGTGGTAGGCTTTTAAGTGGGTTACATATACATTATAAGCCGGAGTAATAAAAACAGATTTCTTGTCAATTTCTACGCCTTTTATTCATATTCTTTTAAGAGTAAAAGCCAACACAGTTGTACTATTAGGATCACTTCAGGAGCTATTAAGTATAAGAAAGTACAACTGAAACTAGTTACCATTAGGTGCAAGTTTAATTATCAATATATTCGACCACTCTCTTTAGCAGTTCATTATGCTTTATTTGCTCCGTGACTTCAGCCTTGCATTCCATTTTCCCTTTCCTCATTCTTTTGCGACCGCTCTTCCGCTTTTTTCTTCATAGTTTCTTTTTCCCTTTCTCGCCTTTAAGCTCTAATTTTTTCCACGCTGCAGTTTTATAAGCCATCATGACCTGAATATCTAATGAGAAACACAAAGCTATTTAGATGGAACCTTCAAGACGGAGGTTTCATAAGAACTTGTTTTCATGTTTCTTACCGCTTGATTTTCTCGCTGTAACTTCATATGCTGACTGCTTCAGTATCTTGGGAGACGCAGAGGGATGATAAATGGAAAGGACTATTTTATAGTAAATGAGTGCAGCCAGCATCGCGTATAAAGTTATCTCCCTTTTGAGGAAGAAGAGATCTCAGGCAAACAGCAGCCTCACGCTCTTCAGCGGTTTCATATGTTGATGCTGTGAAGCACGCACTTAAAGTCGCCAAATTTGGAAGTAAACATTTGCTGAATACCCCATGATATTTTATTAAACATCAGCCTATTATGGTGTATGTGGAAAAGTGAAGCATCAAAGCACATGTTGTGGCAGCGATGGTAGATGTCCTTTTTAATTGTTCCGTTTATACCCCGCCTGTAGTTGCAATGTTAATACTGGCGGCCTTTACCTTTTGAACATTTTGCCTATTGGATACGGTGTCAACTCGTATATATTTTTTGGGATTCTGCTTTTTCTTTGAGTTTTAACAATAGGTTATACTCGCATTCACACTTCCAGACTGGGGAAGAAAGAAATAATGTTGGCCAGAAAAAAACTCCCCACATCCACCGGGAGTCAAACCCGGGAATCCATGAACCAGGAGACCAGCCCTGTAGTAGGTGTTCTTCACCCAAATGTTTAACATATGGAGTTCCTCAAGGATCTGATCTGGCTTTTTTTTTATTTATTGTTGCGGAAAATGATCTTCCCCATCTCTGAAATAAAATCAGTGTTTTATGTGTAGGTGGTACCTTAGTTTTGATTCTGGAATAGAGCACATCAAAGATATAACTAATAGTCTGATGGATTGGTTCAGTACCAACTGTTTTAGTCTTTAGTCGTTTCTCTCTAAATGTGAAAAAGGCTAGTGTCCATAAGCCTGTTAAACCTTCAGGGAATCTTATTAACAGCACTATAACTTGGGACTATCACTACCAGTTTTTGTCGAAAACTTTCTAACTTTTCTTTAAAAATGCGACAGAATGTCTTAAATTTCATTTTACTGAATACAAATTATGAACATTTTCACAGTTTGTTTACCTTTGGTGTAATATTAAAGGGCAACAGTAGCCAAGAATGTGTTTGTATTTCAAATGAAAGGCATCAGTGTTATTGCTAATATACCTTCAAGGGTTGCATAGAAGGGCGGCGCATAGGCGGCCCCGGTTCAATCCTAGATGACTGCATGTGGAACATTTGGTGAACTAAGCGGGGTTCTCGGATACTTCAGCTTTCCCCACTGTTCATTTCAAAAATTGCTCCATCATCACCTTTCCTATCATCCATTTGCTACATTTCATATCTTCCACTTCCCAAGTTCATTTGAAGAACTGGGCAAATCCTTATCCTAGACACTGCATCTGATCCCAGCTAGTCTACTCCGCATCGGGTATCTAACCCCAAGCATTAGTTTCTAAATTCTAGGAAGTGTAAGTCTTCTATATGCGGAAGGAAAGAAGAAGAGATACATAGAAATTGTTTTAAAAGCCTTTCTATTGTGACATTACAATCAATGTATATTGTAGCTGTGATATGAGGCTCGTGATATACTTTACATGACGAGATACATAGTTATAATGAAGAGGGTGTGGTCACATACCAATAACATCATGTAGACAGTAAGACATAGAATAATCATCCTTGTCTGAAACTTGACAACAAATTTCCAACCTACCTGAAAGATAGCTTTAATTTCAAAAAAATATGTTAGGAAACTCTTTAATACAAATGGTTTATATGACCTAAATGAATATTTTAATTTGTCTTTATTATAGATACATTGTTATAAACATTTGTATGTAAAACATATTGCAAATTGTATTTTCTTATATACTTTATATTTTTACCGAGTATTATCTTAATTTGTTGGGTAATTAAGGTGACCCAGAGCTGAGAGTAATATTTGCAGGATTTTTGGTTTTAAAACTCAGTTATGGAACACTAGAATTATATTTTAATGTTAAAATGCATTTGAAGTACAACAGTAAATAAAGTACTGAAATAGAAAATTGTTTCAATTATTAAAATTCCTCGTTTGCTTTTGATCATTGGAATTTTGCAATAGTTTTGAGTTTATATCAAATCAGAAAATTATTCTATCACTGCGTTTTACGACAAAAAGTTGCTAGTAATCAAAGTAATAACCTTTTAATATACATAACATAGATCAAATTCCTACTGTATAATAATTATTAATAAGAAAAATAAACGGTCGACTTATACTGCTCAATACCTAAATTTAAAGGGTAAACAGATGCTTTATAGTGCTTCAAACTAACTGCCAGGTGATATAGAAGTGTGCTTATGGGAACGGGGACGCGCCTTCCGAGGGGTTAGACGGCCCACCTCTCATCAAGGAGTCCGGGTTCCATCGGAGGGAACCGAATGTGAGATTTGTGTCTCTCTCAATTTATTCCACCACCTGCTCCATGATCACTTTATTTTCATCAATGTCGACAGAATTTCATACCATCTTATTCCTCACTCTCATGCCGCATCGGACTGATCACCCATCTTGGCAGAAGCTCCTCCACAGTCATCTGACCTCAGGCGGAGGCTTATAAGTCCTTGAGGTGTAAGTCCTCCAACAAAACAAGCAAACAACAAAACAAGCATTCTTTGGAATCGAGGTTATCAATAAAATAGTGTGGAGTCCACTTGATAGGCTTAGTAGCATGAGTTGAATTTTATTACCGGTTGCACGAAAGAAATGCAGAATTGATTGGCTCTGATTGATGATCAGTAACATTTCGTTTACAGAAGGACCAATTAGTGCTTAACCCGAGATTATTCTCCGATCAGATTTGATCAGTGGATTTTTGCTGGTTAACTGGCTTGAATGTCAATCAAGAGCGTGTTCGGGATCTAAAATGATAAAAATAAAAACCTACTTATATATGCGATATTTGCTTATGCATGCTATGCGGAATTATTGTTCAAGTAATACTTATAATTATTCTACAGATTATTGTCTTAATTAGAGTATATTTATTTATTTTGTTTTTTGTTTTTTTACTGTAAAATTCACTTTTCCACCTTTACGTTACAACGTTATTGGCTAGTGAGAAAAATGTAGAAGAGACATTTTTTATTGTCAGTATTTTGAAACCTTTCATAAGTGTCTTTGTTTTATGTTTATAGTAGAAAATAAATACCAAAAATGATATAAAAGCAGAGGCTTCATTTGGTTTTCTTCTTAGTTTTAATGAGAATATCAAATCTGCGATATCATCTAAATAACCTTCCAAATTATAATAAGACGTCTATATTTTCTGAAAAAATTAAGGGTCTTAATACATTTTGGTCAATTCATTTTGGCTATTTGGTGCTCCTAATGGACTGCAATCCCGATAAAGAAAGAAAAGAATATCTGGTTCCTAAAACCAACACCAGGAGACTCCAGATGGCGTTCCTTTAAGTCACTGTTAATAGCCATCGGTCTAGACCGGATAAACTTGCAACCTTGGGCTCAGAAGGCCTGCGCCTAACCAACTGAGCCCCTTAGACCGACGAAAAGGGTAAATGGTAGACGACTGGTAGGGACACTTCGCGCACTGCGATCTATGAAGGTCTGCAACCCCCTCTGGGAGGATGGGATGAGGTGAAGGTATTAGGGGAGGCCACAGGCAGCAAGCAGACAGGCCACCAGAGATACATTGAAGTCCCTAACTTTCGAAAACCTAATGACCTGTCTTACAATCGGGCCATCAGAGAGAGCATGCAAGCGACCCGACAACCTGGCAGCCATCTAGTGTCTAAGGGGAGTAATCATTCCATTGAGCACAAATCTGCTCCAACAGATGCACTGCCATAACCACGAACTTGGCAGCACACCTGGAAGACGAGAGGGAATTAGAATGAAGAAGAAATGAAGGAGAAGAAGTTGCGGTAGATGATAAGCCACCCCCCTTCATTCGTCTGGTGGTCCAGAGAAACCACGAAAAACCTAGGGATCGGACTAGGTGGTCGCCGGAGATAGAACCCGTACCTCCAGAATGCGATCGCACACGCTACTGCGGCATCATCTTACGCGATTAATTGTGTGTTTACTTTGTTATTGCCTATAATACAAGGCAAACAAAATAACTGAAAAAAGAATTATTTTTCATCAATTTATGTCCTAACTCCTGGGTGATATTTCTCTCCTACATATATTAAGGACAAAGTAAGGAAATAATAGCACATTTTCAGTAACTTACGTTTACTCGAAGTTCAACTTATTATAGTTTTATCTTAACAGTTTTGAAGTATAACTTCTGGTAGGATATTTTTTCTTTTAATTGTTTTAACCTAAATAGACCTATGATATTATAATTGTTGAAACTACTATACTTATTTGTTAAGTGGTATTTATTATAATTTTCCTATAAAATCTGTTTAAGCAAGGTATGTCTGTGTCTGCTTCTCAAGAAATAAAATTTGACCGAAATGACATTTGCTAAAGTAGCAGGCTACAAAGGTTATCATGTTGGCCAAATACATATTCTAGAGCTTTAGTCTACTGCAGAAGGAATGGCCAAGTACGATAAGCTGTCACTTTGTGCTTGTTTCTCCCAAGCACTGACTCCAACATTCAATGCACAGAAAAAAGAAAAACAACGGATTGTTCAATTGAAGTGCATTGAAGCGTTTGAGAGGATTCTATAACTTAACATTGAGTGAGGTAAAGTGATAAGTTTGTATCAAACATCACGGATGTTAGCACACCAGCGGATTAAGTGCGGCATGTTTAGACGAACTTGTATTCACAATAGGTCACGGAGTCAAGGGTTGTAGTGGAAAAGCTTTAACAGAGCAGCTGAGTTTGTGATGAAAAACGAAGGGTGTTTACGTCACCACCTGCTTAGGGAAGAATGTATAGATTACAATTGATGCTTGTAGCAGTTATAAAAGGATTAAAATTACGACAGCCAAACAACCTAAGTATCCTTACCTTTACGTTTGTAAAAGTTGATCCTTAGAAAAATAATGTGTTCCACTCATATGGCTTTCTCTTCATCTCTGTAACAAATTATTGTTAAAAGCTTATTGTTCTATCTACTTCATGATAATTGAAATAAACACTAGCATAAATGGTCATGATTACTTGGTCCCATTAGTTAGAAGGAAAAAAATAATGTGTTCCATCCATATGATGTCCTCTAGCTGTTTGGTAAACAAACCTCTTATTTAAAACATGAATCTGTTATCTATATTAAGGCTAAAGCGATAGTCTTGTCCTTTAAAAACCGGTCGTTATGTGAAACAATTGGAATTCCAATACCTTTGCTTGCCAAGAGTGAACAAATGAGAAACTAGAAGAAAGAAGTCTTCCCGTTTGAGAAAAGTTTAAGTGACTTAAAATTGAAAACAATAATCCGGAATACCTCGAAAACGGTTAACTCTACAAAAAAGTATATTACATAAATTGTGTGGTTTAATGAGATCTACATTTTTTGTGTAGTATGAAGAGGTCTTCAGAGGTTATTTTCTATAAATTTCATTTGCCATAATTGTTTTTTCAAATATGAAGAAAGTTAATTCAATATTATTGCTTCCTTTAATGCCTTACTCAAAAATTTTATAAAAAATTAAATAAATCAAGGACAATTAAAAGCCTTACCCGTCCAATATTAAATGTTCCAAATTCAGAACCCTTTTTTTATTTAAAAATCATATTTAAAATAGCAGATAAATGTTTTCAGGATGTAGATGCAGCCCTTCTAAATATATTCACCTACCTTGTTTAAAAGGCAACGAACCCCAACTTACTTTAAAAAAAAATTATGTTGATGTAAGTATTTAAAGCTTATTGTTCTATCTACTTCATGATAATTGAAATAAACATTAGCATAATGTTCATTTCTGTTACCTATCTTCAAAAGTTTCTCATTTGTACAAGGAAATATCATTCACGGAAAAGCCTAATCAAACAAGCATTTGTTTGTAACGAAATAAATACATTTATTTGAGCACACAAAAGCTGCAGTTCTTACCAGTTGGTATTACCAATTTCTAGTACTCAAGTTTCTCTAAAATATGAGCTGAAATTTACCATTCTACTCTAAAGCGAGTAAGAGTTATAATGTTTTTCTGTAAGTGGTTTAGATGTAGTGGCATTTAAACAATTTTAAAATGTAATTGTTAACTGATTTCTTCGCCTCTACCAGCTTCGAGCTATATATGGTCTCCACAAATAAAGAACAGGACATTCTCAAAAGAGGCGGCTTCTTTTAAATCTGTAGCCAAGAGCTGTGGGAGAAAGTGTTTTTTTTTTTTTCCCTGCACGATTGCACGTGTCCATATTGAGTATCTAAGGACGGCATCTTAAGGGCTATGTAAAGCGGTCGTCACGCTTTTCTTCGGCGTCGCTCATCCACGTGTTCGCATTTCCAACAATCCTGTTGCTAGGTAAAGGCACTACTCCTGCGCATGTCTCCACACCTGCAACAAATCAGGGGGCTAGGCAAAGATATGCTCACCGATTGCTTTCCCGCACGTGTTCACATTATTTGTGTGGCATTTTGCGTCTGTCTAACTTCAATAAATGAATGTATTTATTTAAATACCAGTATACACACACTCATCTTTATCAATCTCACGGGTTCCCAGACCGTACGTTCTTTTGTAATACATAAAATAATAAACAATATTAAAAATAATAAAAAGGGTGCACACAAAAAATAAAAAGACAAATATATTCAAATATTACATCTTAAATTTAGACAACAAACAGAACAATGGTAAATCGTGTTCCGAGCATTATTGAGCCCTATTATGGTAAACAAATGAAACTTCAAATAAATAAACAGAACACCAACAAAGAGCGAGAAGATGCTGACAAATATATATATATATATAAATCATTTATTAACGCGGTTTAGCTCTCCTTACTTCCCCCCGAGCTACTATCAGCCTTCACAGAGCTCAGCTGTCTCGCTTAAAATAGAACTTTACCTATCCCCTCCGCGTCTTCCGTGCCTGCCAGTAATATCCAACACGCCCACAACTCACCATTCGAGGTGGTAAAGGATAATGGTATGCACTTTCCCCTGAATTTCTCCGTATTCTTACATTTTGTCAATATATGCATCCACGACTCTTCTTCCTCACAAATGGGGCAAATTCTCGTAATATTTTCAGCAGTACTTTTATCATCCACCGTATTCCTAGTCTGTCATGCGAGCCCATGTGTAATGAGTTTGTGCCTGTTTTGCAGTCTGACTTAAAACCTCAAAATGTCGCCAAACAAAGCTATAAATGTGATATCACACAGACAAATTAAAAGGGAGTGTTTGGAGCACACACTACGGAAATGAATAATATTGTCAACATCTCCAGATTGAAGAGAGTAACATTATTTCCTGTATTACTAATTTGGTTGATTATATTAATATTATTACTTTCACTAAACGTACTATGTGCATAGTTTATAGATTTCACCTGTGTCCAGTATTTCTAGAAAAAGGTTCATGTGTGTCTGTCTGTGAACAGCATAACTCAAAAACTAAAAGACCGCTTAAAACCTAACTTGGTATTTAAATTTAACATATTCACTACACTAAGATTTTCAAGAAAATCCCTCCACCCTCAAAGTACCCTTTACATGGAAACATTTTTGAAAAGTTTGTTTTTCTCCAAAATAAAAGGTATGTCTTGAATTTTCTGGGAATACCTTCTGAAGACCTGTTAATTGTGGTTAATTTTTACCGAATTTTGCATAACTGATAAACTGTAAGAAATAGACAAAAACTTGCTGCACTGAAAATGTAGACTTGCTTAAAACACACAATTTATATTACTTACATATGAGTTGTAGCGTTGGTCATTTCCGAGATGTTCCTTGTTATTGGTTACGGGGCCGCTTTTTCTGTCATTTATTGACAATGCAAAGCGTACCGAAATGCAATTCTTCATATGTCAACCAGGTCTTAAAGTTTTGGCTGTCACTTTAGCCTAAAGTATTCATTTATTTCACTTCTGCATAGAAAGATATACAATTTCTGCTAATGCTTATCTTAATTAGCATGATGTAAATAAAATAATAAGCTTTAGTAAAAAAGATTGTTTGCAGAACAGGTAACGAGAGTCACGTTAATGGAACACGTCTTGTGACATTGCAAGAGTGACGCGTGGAGCTCATTCTCGCAGCCAAGCGAGCCTAAAGGTGGGTAAAAAACGAGAATAGTGTTACTTTTCAAGCTGCATGTGATGATGTGGGTACACCACATAACATTGCTTCGAGTGATGCTTTCACACTACTCATTACTGTACAATGGTCATGGTTATCAGTTACTGTTGCGTGCTTATTGTGCATTATGGGCAGAGAAACAAAAAAAGGTTGACTGTGAAAAGAGACAGTTTCTCCCCTACTGCACTGATTTCTATTGTTTTGCTTTATTCAAGCGCGCTGGAGGCGTTGTAGTATGTTTGATATGTCAGCAAATCGAACCCAGCGGCGAGGAGTGACAGACACGCAGCGCAAAGCCTATTCAAGTCGGCGAGATTCTGTGAACAAGATGATAGCTTCACTTGCTGCAACTTTCCAATTAAACTTTAGTATCTTGCGCTGGATAAACTAATGCAGCACAAATATCTTACTTGCAGAAACTCTTCTCGTAAAACAATCTGGTATTTTCAACCATTTTGTTATAATTGAAAACCAAGTTCACGTATTTATATTTCACGTCATTGCTCTAACATGCATGTTTAATAAATGTCCCAATGCCGCCTAAAGTGATTTAAACATTGGTTAAGAAATAAAGTAATTGTTTCTTTCACATTGGCCAATGTGTAGGACAGGATTTGGAATGGTAGATCCAGACTGATTTGAACCACAGATCTCCTGGTTTCCATCCAGGTGCTCTAGCCACTGAGTTAACATGGCAACATACCAGTACAACATTAAATTCCCCAATATCTCCGAAAGATAACAAAGAAAACGGAATGAAGGAAACAACATGCAAAACAAATTGTGTCAGATGAGAAACCACCCCAACGTTCAACTGGTGACCCCAGGGAACCCACCAAAAGCCCGTGAGACAGGATGTACAGTCGCCGGGGGGCTAACACCCCATTAAACATGTCGCTATCTTAAACATACCTACCGTTAACTTTATGCCATTAGTTTGCAAAATCATATCTTTGCTTCAATGCTTAAGACTGGCACGGACTGTCGAGCTTTACATTGTAAAACCCAACTCTCTAACTTCGCAACATGGCTCAAATGCCTGGTATCCTTATAACTGACGTTCGCCTACACATTAAACCAGAAAGTGATTATTCCAATTAGTACCCTATTTCTGGAACTACATTAAACTTTATAGCCGGGATGCTCTGAAGGTTAACGCATCTTCGGGGAATTTCGTGTTACTTATGTTAACGCAGTGCTTTCATGCATTCCTTATGTCTGCAAATACACACTGATTGCTGTCCGTAATTCCTGCCTTTTCATCATCATTTGTTTGCATCAGGCATCAGTTTCCCTGCTGCTTGCCAAGAGCTACTACGTAACAGCGACACTACGGGATTGTAAAGAACTACTACGTAACGGCGACACAACGTGATTGGGAAGAGCTACTACGTAACAGCAACACAACGTGATTGTAAAGAGCTACTACGCAACAGCAACACAATGTGATTGTTAAGAGCTACTACGTAACAGCAACACAACGTGATTGTTAAGAGCTACTACGTAACAGCAACACAACGTGATTGTAAAGAGCTACTACGCAACAGCAACACAATGTGATTGTTAAGAGCTACTACATAACAGCAACACAACGTGATTGTAAAGAGCTACTACGTAACAGCAACACAATGTGATTGTAAAGAGCTACTACGTAACAGCCACAATACGGGATTGTAAAGAGCTACTACGTAACAGCGACACAACGTGATTGTGAAGAGCTACTATGTAACAGCGACACAACGTCATTGTGAAGAGCTACTACATAACAGCAACACAACGTGATTGTGAAGAGCTACTACGTAACAGCAACACAACGCGATTGTGAAGAGCTACTACATAACAGCAACACAACGTGATTGTAAAGAGCTACTACGTAACAGCGTCACAACGTGATTGTGAAGAGCTACCACGTAACAGCAACACAATGTGATTGTAAACAGCTACTACGTAACAGAGACACAACGTGATTGTGAAGAGCTACAACGTAACAGCGACACTATGTAATTGTAAAGAACTACAACATAACAGAAATGTGATTGTTAAGAGCTACAACGTAACAGCGACATAACGTGATTGTAAAGAGATACAACATAACAGCGACACAACGTGACTGTGGAGAGCTATAACAAAACAGTGACACATCGTGACTATGAGAGCTATAATACAACAGCGACACATCGTGATTGTAGAGAGCTATAATATAACAGCGACACATCGTGAATGTGGAGAGCTATAATACAACAGCGACACATCGTGATTGTGGAGAGCTATAATATAACAGCGACACATCGTGACTGTGACAGCTATAATACAACAGCAACACATCGTGATTGTGGAGAGCTATAATACAACAGCGACACTTCGTGCTTGTGGAGAGCTATAATATAGCAGTGACACATCGTGCTTGTGGAGAGCTATAATATAACAGAGACACATCGTGCTTGTGAAGAGCTACAACATCACAGCGACACATCGTGATTGTGGAGAGCTACAACAGAACAGCTACACATCGTGATTGTAGAGAGCTATAACATAACAGCTACACATCGTGATTGTGGAGTGCTATAACATAACAGCTACACATCGTGATTGCAAAGAGCTACAACATAACAGCTACACATCGTGATTGTGGAGAGCTATAACTTAACAGCGACACATCGTGATTGTAGAGAGCTACAACATAACAGCGACACATCGTGATTGTGGTGAGCTACAATATAATAGCGACACATCGTGATTATGGAGAGCTATAACTTAACAGCGACACACCGTGATTGTGGAGAGCTATAACATAACAGCTACACATCGTGATTGTGGAGAGCTATAACTTAACAGCGACACACCGTGATTGTGGAGAGCTATAATACAACAGCCACACATCGTGATTGCGGAGAGCTACAACATAATAGCGATACATCGTGATTGTGGAGAGCTACTACATAACAACTACACATCGCGATTGTAGAGAGCTATAACATAACAGCTACACATCGTGATTGCGAAGAGCTACAACATAACAGCTACACATCGTGATTGTGGAGAGCTACAACATAACAACTACACATCATGATTGTGGAGAGCTATAACATAACAGCGACACATCGTGATTGCGAAGAGCTACAACATAACAGCTACACATCGTGATTGTGGAGAGCTATAGCTTAACAGCCACACATCGTGATTGTAGAGAGCTATAACATAACAGCTACACATCGTGATTGTGGAGAGCTATAACATAACAGCGACACATAGTGATTGTAGAGAGCTATAACATAACAGCTACACATCGTGATTGTGGAGAGCTATAACTTAACAGCCACACATCGTGATTGTGGAGAGCTATAACATAACAGCTACATATCGTGATTGCAAAGAGCTATAATATAACAGCTACACATCGTGACTGTGGAGAGCTTCAACATAACAGCGACACATCGTGATTGTGGAGAGCTATAATATAACAGCGACACTTCGTGATTGTGGAGAGCTATAATATAACAGCGACACATCGTGATTGTGGAGAGCTAGAACATAACAGCTACACATCGTGATTGTGAAGAGCTATAATATAACAGCGACACATCGTGATTGTGGAGAGCTACAACGTAAAAGCGGCACATCATGATTGTGGAGAGCTATAATATAACAGCTACACATCGTGATTGTATAAAGCTTTAATATAACAGCGACACATCGTGATTGTGGAGAGCTACAACGTAAAAGCGGCACATCATGATTGTGGAGAGCTAGAACATAACAGCGACACATCGTGATTGTGGAGAACTATAATATAACATAACAGCGACACATCGTGATTGTGGAGAGCTGCAACATAACAGCGACACATCGTGTTTGCGAAGAGCTACAACTTAACAGCGACACATCGTGATTGTGGAGAGCTACAATATAACAGCTACACATCGTGATTGTGGAGAGCTACAACATAACAGCTACACATCGTGTTTGTGGAGAGCCATCACTTAACAGCGACACATTGTGATTGTGGAGAGCTACAACATAACAGCTACACATCGTGATTGTGGAGAGCTACAACATAACAGCTACACATCGTGATTGTGAAGAGCTACAACGTAACAGGTACACATCGTGATTGTGGACAGCTACAACATAACAGCGACACATCGTGATTGTGAAGAGCTACAACGTAACAGCTACACATCGTGATTGTAGAGAGCTACAACATAACAGCTACACATCGTGATTGTGGACAGCTACAACACAACAGCGACACATCGTAATTGTGGAGAGCTGCAACATAACAGCTACACATCGTGATTGTAGAGAGCTATAACATAACAGCGACACATCGTGATTGTGGAGAGCTACAACATAACAACTACACATCGTGATTGTGGAGAGCTACAACATAACAGCTACACATCGTGATTGTGGAGAGCTACAACATAACAGCTACACTTCGTGATTGTGGAGAGCTACAACATAACAGCTACACATCGTGATTTTGGAGAGCTACAACATAACAGCTACACATCGTGATTGTAGAGAGCTACAACATAACAGCTACACATCGTGATTGTGGAGAGCTACAACATAACAGCTACACATCGTGATTGTGGAGAGCTACAACATAACAGCTACACATCGTGATTGTGGAGAGCTACAACATAACAGCTACACATCGTGATTGTGGAGAGCTATAGCATAACAGCTACACATCGTGATTGTGGAGAGCTACAACATAACAGCTACACATCGTGATTGTGGAGAGCTATAACATAACAGCTACACATCGTGATTGTGGAGAGCTATAATATAACAGCTACACATCGTGATTGTGGAGAGCTATAACATAACAGCTACACATGTGATTTTGGAGAGCTATAACATAGCAGCTACACATCGTGATTGTGGAGAGCTATAATATAACAGTGACAAATCGTGATTGTGGAGAGCTATAACTTAGCAGCGACACATCGTGAAATTGGAGAGCTATAACATAACAGCTACACATCGTGATTGCGAAGAGCTACAGCATAACAGCTACACATCGTGATTGCGAAGAGCTACAACATAACAGCTACACTTCCTGATTGTGGAGAGCTATAACATAACAGTGACACATCGAAATTGCGAAGAGCTACAACGTAAAAGCGGCACATCGTGATTGCGAAGAGCTACAACATAACGTCACAAACACACAATGCAGAATGCATGAATTATGGAAGTAGCATCGGTTGTTTTTTGTATTGGGAGGGACAGAAAGGAATGTAAAACAGGTGGAGGAAAACTTCTCGAGCAACAAATGATGGACAAGATACCAGAACAGTTTCTCTTCTTCTTGAAGTAAAGTGGACTTTAAAATTCCTTAAACCGTCCTCAAATATTTTATGCTGATCTCAATGAAAACATGTTGCAATGTATTCTATAATACAATAGTTTTGTAATTTGCGAATAATAGCGATGCCTTGTAACAAGAAAGTGGTAATTTGAGTACTCTATCTTTTATGGGCAAAATGCAATATTATTTAGGCTTTGTTCCATTAGGTTCATATAATAAAGCTGCGTATCTCTCATTTGATATAAAATGTAAAAATTAACATTGCTAAAATTCATTAAAGAGAAAACAATGTTTGTGCTGATGGCGACACCGCCACGCCAGTGGTTCGCCTACAGCGTTCTAGTAGTGCAGGGCTAACAAGTATAAGTAAATATTATTTTGGCAAAAACGTGACAGTTTTAAATGGAAACCGATTATTATTTATAACGCTGTGGATAACCTGAATGTCGTTATTCGCATCACAATATTTCAATTAATCCCGTGAAACTTAGCGTAAAGTTTACAGTTGGAATTCAACAAAAGCGATAAATCTGTAAATATTTTCCCCTTCTGGTGGTTTTTACTATTAAAATAATGTTTGTCACATTGTAATACTTCAGTCACACCTCGCGATTAACCCTCGATCAGGCGCGATACCTATTGTTAATAGTTGGGTGCAGTGTAACTCAGAGAGACCGTTTATATGCCTGGCTTTCTGGTATCTAAAAACCTGTTTAAATATGAATTTTGTGAATTTTATTCAGTTTTTATATTTTAAAAGTTCCTTAAAGTATTCTTCAAAAGCATAGGTTGCTTTCCGGCATATATTTCAAGACTGTAACTACAGAATACTTTGATATCAATCAAAACATATATTTTAGTTCCATATTTTAGATAGAATGTATTTCCTAAAACTACATTTCTCCATAAATATTACAAACAGTTCGTCAACCTTGACATTTGCACCCAATGGGTAGCATTTCCTGTAGTTTCTCGCGATTGCTGTGAAAATTACTCACTGCAGCAAGACAATCTAATTTATTTATTTCTTCGCTAGAAGATCTGTCATCAAATCTTAGGCAGTGAAGAAGAAACTTGAAGCGCCTTAGATTTGTTACCAATCTAAATATCTCTACTGCATATCCATCTACACCCAAGATACTGTGAGGACTCCGACAAATATAGAACAACTTACATCTCTTTTTGGTTGTAAAATTAGCTTTCATTTACAGCTAAATTTGTTTCGTATAAACACAACATACTGGTTAGTATAGGTGATATTATTTTAGTGTGTAATCTGTCATAAAATAAGCTCAACGATCTGTAGGTGTGCTAGCATTCCACACAGATGAGTAGGCAAATTCTGCGATCTAGGTTTTTCTCTGCAGAGAAGAGTGACTCCTCTTTACCAGTAAATTAGGAGAAACATCTGTGGTGTCTATTGTCTTCATCTGTGTCATTTTGAGAGGAATCCTCTTCACAGGTTTCTGTCGTAGGTTCAAAATCTGTGTCGCTTTCATTATCAAAAATTTCATCATAGTCTTCATTATCATCTAACAATATCTTTCTGTCAATAGTTTTAGTTATACATGTTGAACACTTCTTGTTTCTTTGACATTGTATGTTAAAAAAGATGGCCAATAGAAAAGAATGCCACAAAAACAATGAGGTACGTGAGCGAGCGCAATGTAACTCACGGATTTCTTTGCTTGATAACGAAAAAATAAAAGCAATTGGCCAATAATGAGCCAGGAAGCACTACAACGTGTGTATATAGTCTGTATAAACGGTTACGTCAGTACGTTAAATAAAAAAAAGAACGCGCGTAAGTTATATCTTATTGCGCCCGACGGAGAGTTAACTGTAACGGAAAGTTCATCCTTGAAACTCAACGCCGCGGTTGAACCAGTATGGCCGGTCCTCATGGCCGCGCTCGCCAAGGCTTTGGTGCTTCGTAGCGCTGGGGATCGTGGGTTCGAGTCCCGCCTTGGGCATGGGTGTTATATGTTTGTGTTTATGTGTGTGTTGTAAAACTAAGAAAACAGCAATCCAGTAATAATACAGAAAAACAAGGTAAAAAAGAAAGGTAAATAAAAGTAGGGTATACAGTGCCGGAGTCCCGATCAGACTCCGGTACCGTATTCAAAAATTAAAAAAAAAAAAAAAAAAAAAAAAAAAAAGTGTTGCCAGATTGGGCGAAAAGTCGCCGTTTGGGCTGCTAAAATCCGCTTTTTACGACCAAATTTTGATGAAGGCGATTTGCGAATTTTTGGGTTACTAAAATATTTCTGCAAAATATAACTTTTATTAATTCCTCTTTTTTAACTTTATGCGCCGTTTGGTGGGGAAGAAAGCTCTAAATGTAAAATGACGCAAGACAAGTACTAAATCCTCTCTGACGCTTCTTATGGCAAACAAAGGAACTTTAGTCACATAGCAACCAACTTTTGACTATCACTTTAACCTATGGTACTCTCTTATTTCACCTCTTCTGCTAATTTTTTCTCAATTAGCATGAAGTAAATATCATATTTTTTTCATATTTCTTCCTGAATCTGTATCAGCGCAGCTCACACTAGTATTCCAATATTATGCCATTCATATGATTGTGCTATACATACAGAGTTAGTTACCTGTTATAAGTGTTTTGAAAATATTCCAAGCATGCGAGCGTGTGTGTGTGGGGGGGGGAGGGAGTGTGATTGTGAAGTAAAATACATATGTTAATACAAATATTGGGCGACTTCAACTGAAACTTTGCAATTTTTTTAATGATTCGGGCGAAATTTTGAGAAATACTTCTGGCGACACTGTGTTGAACCTCAGGATGTGTAACTGATCAGTGTTTCATTGATTTTCAAGCATCAACGTCAAGTTACACTGTCTTGGGATGCAATCATTATATATCACCGCATCATATCCTTCAGAAATAATACAATGTGTGTTTAAAAACACGAGTTTATGTTTAAAATCATATATGATGTATGTTTTAATGGTTGCGTCATTTACTTTAACAAATTCCTCCCCTACCTCCATGTTCAGGAAAATCGCTTATTCGCTGTTTTTGGTTTCGGAGATATTTACTGTGGAAGGTGACCCTGTACATTTAAGCAGAGGGATGTTATTGCAGCAGTCATGCATTGCATATATATAATTCGAGGCAAACTTATTACAAATGCTAAGGTTTAATGTGCATAAAAATGCAATACTAACCGAAATTATTTACGACTAATCTCCGAAATCTACCAGATGGCCCAACTGCTCCATATTTGACGTATGCAGGCATCTCTTCGTGCGTTAAAGGAGCCATAGAACTCGACGGGGCTATTTCAAGTTCAAACCCTCCAGTGGAGAACTGGCTGAGCAATTTTCACTTTTCTCCTCTTGTTTATGTCGGAAACGGTGAGCGGGTTACGCTCATTGCGAGGGCTAAAACGAAAATCACTCCTGCCTGTTCTCCACTGGCGGGTTTTAACTTGAAATAGCCGTATTTAGTTCTGCAAATCTTTTAACGCGCGAAAGTATATCTGTTATCGTCAAATATGTGACAGTTGGGTCTCCTGATATAGCATTGGTTCACAATTGTAAAGTTTTAATTCAAAACTACATTTCATAAATATATGAGTAGCTTTCTCAGAAATTACAAACTTTAAAATAGCTGAAACATTTTAGTACATGTTAAATATGCTGGGGTCATCTCCTTAGCGCGGTGGTAGCGCAGCTGCCTGCCAAGCGGGAGATCTGGGTTCGATCCCCAGTACCGGCGTGGGGATTTTCCCCCCGCTGGGAGACCTGGACCGGGGTGCACTCAGCCTCGTGAGGTCCCTGGGGGGCCAATTGAGGAGCTACTTGATGGAGAAGTAGCGGCTCCAGGTCGTGAGGACCGCATTAACCGGCCGGGAGGGGATCGAGGCGCTGACCACGTCTCACCCTCCAATACTGCACCCCATCCATGACGTCTGTAGTAGACCGAGATGGGGGACGCAGCGGCCGGGCGGTAGGCCAAGGTTCACCGTGAGCTGTCGTGCCATGGAGTTATGTTAAATATGCTGGTGAATATATACTTGTGTTCCATGTTATGGATTTACAAATATTCTGTGCTTTATCGAATAAATATACGCCAAAATTAATTAACTTTCCTCAGAGAGAGAAATGAAGCAAAGAACAGAAACAATGCTGGCGGCTAAAATTCTCTAATTCAGTGGTATGAAAGAGAATATCATAATGTGCAGTACAGGTTACTACTGTCAGCTTAATAATTCCATAAATAGTAGTTATAATTGTCAAAATATTTGCTATAGTACATTAATACACCTACATATAGCTTCTGTTTATTTTAATATATGAATCTTAAAGACTACCTCGCATATGAACATAAAAGTTCACCAATAGCATTGCTAAAGTAAGATTTTTATTGATATATTACTTAACGAAAAGCATCTGCTTCCAAAATTCAGTGGTTGTCCAGTTACACATTTTTTATCACCTCAAATTATATTATTATTATTATTATTATTATTATTATTTAAAATTTTGTCGTTGAACTCACGAAATTTGCAGCACTTAAAATATCCATGTATAGCTCTCGAAAGAATAACAATTTTCTGTGCAGAAGAATGTTTATACCATGATTGAGTTTTCTTTATGAGCAACAGGTGATTGTTGGAGCTTTCCTTGTGCTGACGACAGCGTGAATGTTTTAACAGCTGAATGGCTCTTAAGCTCTACATTGTACTCTGTTATCGCAGTTCTGTCTCTTTCTTTTAACCATGACGTTCCTTACTCTGTATACTGGACAGAAATTCGTTTTTAAAACGGTTCTTTTATTAACTAGTTGTTTGATGATTTTCAATTGAATGTTTATTTCTGTGAGGTAAGTGTAACTCTTTGGGCTGTTAATGAATGCTAGGTGCTAACATGAGTTCCAATCTATATGAGGGAAATAAATAGTGATTTTGCAAGACGTATGTTAACAGCTTTTTCCTCAAATAACTGAAAACGTCCGTATATTTTGTATACAGTTGTACTGTATTAAGTTTCACTTAATCGCTAGTAGGGAGTCTTGGGTATAAAACGTGACCGCTTACACGGGGTTTTAGGTCTGGGTAGCACGGCATGCTTCAGCCGGCCGTATCAGCACTCTGAGTTTACTTCTTAAATTTGTATTCCTGTAAATCTGGTCATAAAATATAACATCATTTACTCTTTTCTCATAGAATATAATTTTTTCTTTGATAAGTGTTTAACGCACGCTTTTACTACACATGACATAGCAAGCGATGCCATTGGTGATACATGGAACGAATATGGAGCACCGGTGGAATGCGATTGCGGGGGAAACCAGAGAACCCGGAGAAAACCCGCCCCTGTGCCGCTTTGTCCACCAAAAATCCCATGTGTGGTCACTTGTGATCGAACCTGGGCCGCCTGGGTGAGAGGTGAGTGGTCTAACCACTCTTATAGTAAATGCTGTAAGTGTCGTCCTTCCGCCGCTAAACAAGTATCTCAAGACTAAACACATTCAGATTTACACAGCTTAGCTCGATTTGTTTTCTAAACTTTTTATGGTGTTTAGCACCTGCTTTTACTACCGTGGCACCACAGGCGATGTTACTGATGATACATGGAATGAAGTGAGAGCACCGGTGGAATGTGATGGCGGGGGAAACCGGAGAACCCGCAGAAAACCCGGCCCTTTGCCATTTTGTCCACCACAAATCTTGCATGCGGTTCCTTGGGATCGAACTCGGGCCTTTTAGTCTTCAAAAATTCCTCCAATTGAGTGATTTCCGTTGCGAACGTTAAAAATGTTTTAACAATTTAGTGTAGATAATTGTCTTCTATCATTCTACGTCTTTGAATGCGTTTCTTGTTTTGTACTGAACCCGTAGTGTCAAATTTACTTACAATATCGTAAATTAAGTTCTGGAAGAGAGCAGTTTAGGATGAATTCTTCTCGAATGCGGCGGCGAGCCAATTCGTAGTTAAAATAAAACTTATATACAAGTTTACGCTGTTCCAAGGAAAACTAACTTCCCATCTTCACAAATGAAATTGGACTACTGACGCTAATACCTACTTAGTAAGTGAAAGACGAGACTGTCAGGATCGCGGGTTATGAACAATGGGTCAGTGTGAATTGGCCGCGACAGCGGCCATATTTTATACCGAAGATCCTGTATGACATCTGCTTGAACATACAGGATGGGAGGTGAATAAGTCAAATGATTTGATATTTAGTAGACAACCATACATATAATACACAGGTGTATTGCATTTTTTTCTGCTTACTAATAGCATTGCCATAAATGAAGCACAAACGTCAGGGTCTAATGCGTTTTGTCTCTCCTGGGTTCATACATCATGAAACGGCCAGCTCCTGTGTTTAGTACAACACACACTCCGCTGACCTGTATTCACTGGACCCACAGTGAGGAAATGGGACCGATGAAGTCGCAAGCATAATGAACGGTTTTACACACGCTAAATTAATAACAGATATTCATTTAATTTACGCCGAATCACGGGTATATGCTAATGATGCGAGGGACTGTATCATCGGCGACTTCTAAATCGTCGTCTTTCCAAAATATGAGCGTTCACTGCAGTTAATCAAATTCTCTTAATTCTTTATTTGTTGGTTGTTTAAGTGTTGCGGCTTAATTTACATTTATCACCTTTATAAGAGCAATGAGGGTGATTTTTTTTTTAGTTTAAAGAGTGGAAGTACAGATGCTTTTATGTTGTTTGAGTTAAGTGTTTGTTCAATAAAGCCAAATTTAAATAAATCATAATGATTAAATTGTGTTCAATATTTCTAAGTTCAACCATGAATACATGGTGAACCATAATCAGATAATCTTATATGAACAAAAAAAAGTTTCAATGCGATCAATATTTTTTCTTCACATCATACCACACCACCTAAAGTCGGGCAGGGTAGAGGTCAGAGGAGAGTCAAACGTGTGACTTGTTACGTAAACAAGCACTAAACTTCTGAGATAGGGAATAATATCCATCCTAAAAGCATTGTAAAATGTTCCTTATGAACATAACAAATAGCGAAATATAATGCAAATAATGGCTACCACGTCGTTCTTAAAAGCTAATGCAAATATTTTCACTTCTCTTATTCACCTCCAATCTTGTATAGAACAACATACCTATCTCTCCATCTGTATTCATCAGTAGACAAAGAAATGTAATGTCTATTGAAGTAGTAATAATTTCTTTCCGCATAAGTGTAATACTTTAGTAGATTTTACCAGCAATTCTGGTTTCTCTTTTGAAGTTAGCGATATTCAAAGAGGTGTTTTCGATTACTTCGGCTACTTTGCAACCCCGCAAGCTCCTAGTAATTTCGACGTAACAAGAAGGTATACTGACATAGATCTGGTCGGATTAGGTCGCACTCGGCTGACAATTAATATCATCAAGGTGTAGATAGTGTTTGCTAATTGGTATTGACGTGCAACATTAGCGTGTCAACTTCCAGTCTTTTGGGCACGCTGCAGCCTTAAATGTAAGGTAGCAACCTATTGAAACGGTTCATGAGGTGTAATGAAAGCCTCCGGTTTAGGATGCCGAGTACATACCGTAGTTGATGCGTCGTTAATTTCCTTTCTCACAGGGGTAAAAACGTGAAAGATAATTTGAATTTAATTACTTTCAAAATTAAAACATGCGAGCCTTTATTATGTATTCATAGTTGTAATACTTGTCCATAGAGGATGATAAAGTAAATTGAAGTGGTGGAAGACAACCGTTTGAATTAAACTATGCTGTATCATGTGGCTAGACGTGGATTTTGGACATATCGTAACCCAGAGACTTTAGATAAAATATCTTGATATAAAACATCAAACAGATAAATTGTGGGAATTAAATGATTTATAGACATCAACTCCATCAGTCTCAGGTTCTTTCTTTGGACGTAATTACACTTAGAATTGCTGTATTTCCTCTTAAGATCTGTGTGCTTTAGGGTGCACTCACTGTCCTCGAAATAGCTTGTGTTAGAGACCGTGAACCAATGTTAGACTTTGTTACTGCTTTGGTTTTCGTTATTTATACAATAAGTTCCATTACATGCATTTTATAATGTATATCTTTTGTCTACATTGGATTTTCTGATGAGATTGGTAGCTCTAATGTAAACATGGCACCTGTTGGCTTTCTGCTAATGGAGAATGGGATAAATAGGACGCGCACAAAAACACTTAGCAGAGGACGAGTATGTGTATCAAGGTTGAGACATCACCATTTAGCAACGGAAAAGTTAACTTAAATTTCGTTTCGTAATCCGCTTACCCCCCCCCGTATCTGTAGGACTGACACCCTCCTAGGACTTACAAGCCAGTGCCTAAGGGTCAGAAGCCTGTGGGGGAGCCAACGGCACGAAATCACAGAAAGGAGAACCGTCCGTAGCCGGGCAAGCACACGAGGAAGTGGATGATATGAAATGTAAGCGAAATTAATGAGTGTAAAGATGATGATGGAGCAATTGGTGGAGTCAGTGGTGGGAGAAACCGGAGGACACGGAGAAAATCCGCCCAGACGCCAATTCGTCCACCACAAATCACATGGCGGGCGCTTATTGTCGAACCCGGGCCACTTAAATGGAGGCGTGCGGTCTAAACACTCAACCACTGCGCCACCTTAAGTTAAATTTACTAGACAATATTCAGACTTATTTCATGTGAAAAATATATAAGTATTTTAGTTATGGTATTAGTTTGTCTGATTTACAAATGTTGTAATCCGAGTGAACCTAATTTGGATAAGGGGGGGATATGTAGATTGACTGATAAGATTAGGATTACGCATGGACGGGCCCTAAATCTCCGGGGCAGAACACATAGGCGACTTACGCGACCCAACGGTTGAGTGTAGAGACCCGAAGGGCGAACAGATCCGGAAGACAACGGACAAAAGCAAGGAAGGGGTCCCTAACGGTTTCATATTGAAACCCTTCGGCTCCGTCTGGGCCCAGTCTAAGGTCCCCGGGTCTCAGGGGGTTCCCCGAAATGGCCCTAGCCCCAAAGTACCCAAATGTGCGTCCCAACATAGCGCTACCGAGACGACTCCTGACATAAGCATATACAGTGCGCAGACCATCATCCACCTGGTCCTTCAACCCTGAAACACATGACAAGGAAGTGATGGGAACAGGAAGTGACGGATAAGAGATTCGGGGTCGTAACGAATTTTCCCAGCAGTTGCCTGGCGACCCGAGGAAACCCCCGAAAAGTAAGGAAAGCCGGCCATTGGAGTCGAACCCACGACATCCCTAAAGCGAGTGGCACAAGTGACGGCGAGGCCACCTCCTCGATAGAACGACAGATTGTTACTGATTGTTTTATTTGTGCGCTTATTTCCGTTCTAGCATACTGCGATACAAGCACAGACGTGTATTTTTTACTTCAGATATAAACAAGTCCCAAGGCGTTCTGATTTTTGTCTCACAGTGTGGAGCAATGGTTTCTGGGCTATTAAAATAAAGTAGCATTGGAAACATAGCTGATAACGAGATCCATAAAGATAACTTTAAAGAAGAGGCTGCAATACTATGCTTCAGTGCATGCAAAAACCTCTATACATGATATCTGAAGTCTGACATTACGGTGGTAGTTATGAATAATAAGCAGTCGATGCCAAGAGAAAATAATATAATGCAGCTCTAATTTGGTAACGTCAGGTGTAACGACGTAAACAGAATAAACAAAAATAATGACAATATGCATCACAGCTGTATAGCAGAGCGCAAATATAAATGACCTGCCACAACCACGTTTCAGCACGAAAATCCCATAAACCCAATTCGCCATGATTCAAGACGCCACTGCCAACGTCTGCTTCGTAGATGTGAAGTAATCTGCAACGTCCTTAACTTAATTAGTAGCGTTAGATGTTTCACATCTCTCTCGTCTTGGAGCATACAACAACATGTATAGCGCGTTCAAGAATTTATAACCACATCGACATGTTTGTGTCCAATGTAATGTTTTTATTTTCTCTACTACATATAGCAAGAAGAGGAAGTATTGTGTCCCACCCAAAACTTTCACACAGAGATTTCACCGAAAGTAACACGTTTTGGAACTTCCTAAATCCAGAAACACATTAGTTCCACGTATGTGTGTGTACTTAGATTGTGTTTAACGCCCCCTTTTACTACTTGTGGCACCGCAGGCAATGACACTGATGATACATAGAAGGAAGATGGAGCACCGCTGGAATACGGTTGAGGGGGAAACCGCAGAACCCGGAGAAAACCCGACCCTGCGCTGCTTTGTTCACCACAAATCTCACATGCGGTCACTTGGGATCGAACACGGCCGTCTGGGTGAAATGCAAGTGGTCTAACCACTCAACCACGGCACAGCCTTGAGCGTGTGTGTGTGTGTGTGTGTGTGTGTGTGTGTGTGTGTGTGTGTGTGTGTGTGTGTGAACGACTTAACTCGTTAACGAGAATCTTAGTTAAGCGTCTTCTAAAGATGTAATACGAGTAATTTCATCAAAATTATTCCACTCCAAACTACCCTTTCCTTGAAAGATTTTTCGTAGTTTTCGATTTTCTAAGAAATGGCTGTAACAATTTTGATTAAGGTACCACATAATAAAGATTGTTTGCATGAAAAATAAAGAGTATATCTTAATTTTTCTAGAAGTATGCTCTGAAGTGCTCTTTATTCAAAAGAAGTTTTGTATAATCTTGCATTACTGATAAATACTGATAAATAAGCAATAGATGAAAACCTACTAAACAGCAAGTCTATAACGCTTTAAAGCACACAATTTGTTTTAAATATATTTTTTGTGCCGTAAAACCATTTACGAAATATCTATTATTAAGTGATTCCAGCTGTTCAATACCTGACCATTCTTTCAAAATCCTTTCGATGTTAAACTGTTTCTCGCAATCGCTTGGAGAGAGCAAGCGATTTTGAAACTAGTATAAATGGCGTTTAGATGTTCAGCATTTGACTATCACTATTATCTTTGTATTTAATACGAAATGTGTACTGTGACTATTTCTTTATACACATACACACACACACACACACACACACACACACACACACACACACAGTGTCCCAGAATTCAACCGCACAAACTGGCAGGGTTGTAGAAGGGTCCTGGATAAACATTTTGAGATAGGGTATCTTTTGTTCTTTAGCCAAATATCAAAGTTACGGTATGTTTTATGAATCACACATCAATGGTCGTAAATTAAAAGAATACTGACGTATGAGTCGTATTTTCATTCAAAATGCCTCATTTGTATACCCGTAGTCGAAGCAATGCAGTGTTGCTGCAAAACTGCCTCTATTTTGAGGGTGTGCACGCCACAATTGGCAGCTTGGTAGATTTTACACCATATGTATTTAGCTGGAGTGCTCCGCTATAACATACCGCGGGCGAGTTGGTAAAGCGCTGCTCAGCGAATGCACGAAAATCGCACCGCTCTCTGAAGTTTCAGCTTTTAAATTTATTTATTTTTTCAGAGAAGTACACAATTTGAACAGCACTAATACGCTTAGTTTACATTTCTGAAGCAAGGAGATAAACCAACCAGTACAAATTACTTTCAAAAGACTGTGAATGACATTTATGTAGCGTATAATATTGACTGTAGTAATTGTCAAGGAGCCTGTATAGATAATGCAACAGAACACCTAGGTCTGTTGAAAACCTTTATTTAATGTGTACTTTGAAACGTAGAAATTGAACTATTTTTAGCGGTGAAATAAAAACACCTGTGTTATTGCTAAGTTTCGATCAGCGGTGCTTAGATTTTATCTGTATCTCATTATGCCGCTGAAATCATTGAGGTACTGTGGCCCGCGAGACCATATTCTCAAAATCTTGTCTATTGGCCTACACGTGACTACTGTGAGAACCCTGAATTGCTAAACAATGTATTCGTATTGTAGAAGTATACACATTATGTGTAAGGATATAAATTGTTTCAATGAGGTGCGAAACGGAGATCACACAGGCTGAAATCCTAAGATTCTAAGCTGCGAACTTCTGAGCTCGTGTGCGTTTTGGTGTTACGTGGTACAATTGAGCATGCTGAAGAGCCTTTCTTACAAATGTCCGTTGAATCAGATGAACAAGTACTGACACTAACTTTAGCTGCTTATGATGAAGTTCACAATACTTCCGGTATGTTTGACAGTGTGCGAGGTTCATGTCTTCGTAGATGCAGTCTCTGTAAGGATGCTGTAGAACGTCTAACCGAACAATTCCTCTGGTGACCTGTTGTGTTTTCTGCTTCGGATGTTGTATTATTTCTCGAAGTCTTGTTCTATATGCCTTTCAAGCAGAACAAGAGCATTCAAAGGTAGAATGTACTTTCCTGACTAGTACATATTTCTGAATTAGTTTTATGTAGATACTTCTTTTAGTACGGAGATAGTTGTTCATTTTTATTTCATTCGATGTTCATTACATTGTTTCGTAAATTGTGAACCGTGCCTACAATTGTAATGTGTACGTGTATAACACACCAATGTATTTTAGAAACCCGTTTGGGGGGTGTGGAGAAGCGTACCCGTTACATGTAAGTGTTATTGAAATGTTCTCCGTTGCACCTACATGCTAATCGTACATTACATTTATTTTATTTGTCAATAACTATAAAATCGTATTGCGTGACGCAACAAAATGTGACTGGCTCATTATAAAATGCAAACAAAGGCGACAACATTAAAATAAAGGTACCTGTGGAGGCTTGAACCTTTAACTTACTCGACTTTAAAACCCAATGCCCACAAGATAACCATAGTGTTAAACAATCCGCTGCATCTATACATTCGGAAATCCGTGTGTTCACGTCACGGTTCACTGCGGTTTGATTGATGGCATGCTAACTCTTAATACATTTTATGCTGTAGAAAAGAATTTAGAACCCATAGCCCATAGGTTCCCTGAATCAAACTATTTATCTTGGACCCCTCTACAATCCTGCTAATTTGCGCGGTGGAGTTCTGGGACAGCCTGTGAGTGTGTGTTTGTGAATATATTTATAGTTTTTCTAACATATATACGTTAGAAAAAATTCTAATTTTAAATTAATTTCATTGCAAGACTCTAGTCCGAGCATATAATGAAATATTGTCATACATATGTTCTTATTAGAATTTGATCTATTATATTTTCACTGCTGTGGAACTCTATAAATAGAGCACATTTGTGCTAAATACGAGAAATAGCATTTTTTGGTGACTCTCCAAGATACTTTACGCCACAACTTGCAAATTTCTCTTTCCCACAGCTTTGGGTTGAAATAATAATTTTTCAGACATTAAAATCTTATAATTGGTATTAATACTACTGACGTCATTTTAATGTTTAAATTATTGCACGATATTTAATAATATGTTTATTTTCATTCAAAATGTATGTTACTTTAAAATATGAGCTATGGGCATGAAAAATGTTGTACCACATATTTGACCTGCAAATTTTTAACGAAAGAACCACAGTCAATCTGAATGGAACAAAAAATCTGTTAAACCTCCCGAGGAATAGAATTAAATCGCCGAACCACAGAGACAGCAACCATCTTTTCGTTTTCACCCGAAAGGAATGGGAAGGATGGTTTTTACGCTCGTCTCGATATAAGTTTTGGACAGTTGAATAAGCGGAGCAACTCTTTTTGCTCTCTAAAATGAATCACCTGCCAGCAGTCGCCAAAACCAAGGCAAATGGCCTAAGAGCCTGCCCTAATATTCTCTTCTCTTAAGTCGTGTTCTGTACTTGTAATACTTGCAAATAGATAACGTCATAAATTTTACTCAATATTTTAATTGCATATGTTGTCAGAAAACCGTTTAAAATAAGTTAAGGTTCATTAGATATTGGTAATTATAAAAATTAAATGAATTTCCACTTATTTGACACTTTACTAGATATTCTAAAGCTCAATTGCTTAAAAGATAGTACTTATATATTTCAACTATACTGCTGGTGTTTCCTGTTAATTGCAGTGATCCATTATAATATATTCGTATATGGTTCTACGAGAGCTGTTAAGTAGTTTTAGCTTGAATTTTCTCTAGTCTGTTCTTGGAAGCCAAAGAGTTGCCTTTTACATTTAAAAATATATGTATTCCAGAAGTTTACTTTCTGATAATTGTTTGAAAGTCTTCTATGTGTAATACATATCCTAAATCTAGTACGACAGGAAATGAAGCTGAATTGTAGATAGAATATACACAATTACTGGCAATTGTTTGACTGTAGATAACTTGAAGCCAACTACTTAAAAATTCCTATGACTGCTTGTTTATATTTTTATCAGTCTGAGTTTTGTGAGAACGGCGTACCAATATAATTATCGTTTCAGAAATAAGAAACGCAACTAAACTTAAGACTCATTAGGATACACTTTAACTTAACGTTACACCAATTACTCTTGATTGGTTGCTTTATTACTTCATGCTACTGCCTCACACTGATTGATTCTATTTACTCTGTGGCATCAGTTAATGTAGCGGGAACAAATACGTTGGAACTGCCAAACTCTTAAGTTGTGTCGTGTTAAGTCAACCCTAAGTAGGTCCATTTAATACAATGTATTAGACATTCACGTTACGCCTCATTAACTCAGAACACGTTACGTTAAGTTCATCGTAATCCCGTCATTAGTTCCCTATCAATACTTCAAGTCTCCAGAGGTGGAGAATAAAAATATATGGAATGAAGCTCAAGTGAAGCAAGGATCAATTGAGCTGAGAGTTGAGAGGATAAGGGACAACTCTGGAAAAATCTTTTAAAGACAACTCGCCGCAATCGAGATTGTAATTCGGATCCTCTAGGCTGGAAGGTATATATGGTACCTCCATAATCAGAGTTGAATATCGATTACAATGTGTAAACAGAATTGTTCGAACACAGAAATACCTGTTATACAGAGTGATTCAACGTCTCTTGACATTTTGTCCATATTGTTAGTTTATGCATTTGTGTTATAGGTAATTGGAAACTGTTTATAATAGAGGAAAAATTAGCTATCGTTTTCACTCGTATACTAGGATTAACTTACGAATAGACACAAGAAGAGTTCACTAGAAAGTTCAGGAAACCAGGTCCTTGTAGGCAGACTATTACAGATCTGGCACTGAAACTGAAACGGACAGGATCTGTTGCTGATGAGGCGATCATTGTTTGTGACCACCTCAACGAAGTATTCCTGGTGGGTGGATCAGTCGTGATTCACTGAGAATTTGGGTAGTCCACTTTCCAGGCCTGACATCACTAGATTCCTTTGTCTGGGCTTTCGTCAAGTACAAAGCGTATGTACTGAAGATAAATAGCTTACAGCAATTGAGAAACCGAATCGCTGCTGTGATAACTGCAAAGGTGTTTCGAGCTACACAACAAAGGTGTAGTCTGTGCCGTGACCTAGAGGCATAGGCTACACTTGAAATGTACTGGGTTTATCATCCAGTAGTCATTACTTTCCATATGTAATAAAAGGTTTGACATAAAACATTGTTTTGACGAAAATTTCAAGCAAATTTTGAATTACCCTGTTAGTTATGGTTTATGGGTAAAAAACTTAACTTTGGTAAAAGCCTATAAAATGAAAATTGGAAATAACATTCTACTAATTTCTCTGTGCTCCTGTAAACTTCTGGTGAGCACTGTTACTCGATGTGAGCTTCTAAATGCGAAAATACCATTGTGAGGTACATTCTCCAAGGATACGTCTGTACTGTCGACGCGTTCACTGTATTCGTTTTGCTAATGTATGCTAGAGGCTGAAAGGGCGACGTTCCAGAGACTGTGAAAATGCGATGAAAGGGCTTTTCGAGATTTACAAGGCGTTGTAGGACATACTTGCTCACTCGGGCATGTATTCCTGTCCTCTGAACCTACGGATGGTGCAGGGAGTATTTACAGAATTGCGAGAACAGCACCCTAGGAGAAATGCGGAAAGTGCTGATCATGGACACCTCCACTTTTTAATCAGTTCTCTGTAAAAAAAAAGTTTTGACAGTTCTTCGTGCTGTCGCATTTATGGTTCCCGTTTAATACTCTAAATGTTTATATTGTTTCTTATGACTCCTGTTGGCTCAGTTTTGTTTTTGGTCCTGCAAGTAACTCTAAACAGGGCGTGATGGGTGAAGGAGTTCTTATAGATATCACATACGAATTTGAGTTTTGACTTTTGTATTAATAATTGTAATAAAATGTATACTATCTAATATTTGAATTCTTTTATAAAGTATAGCTGAAACTGTATTTGCAACACTATTATCTTCACAACTTACCCTGCGCGTTGTTTAAAAATTGATGAAGTTACGTTTAGAAGTAGAACTCTCACATTTCTACGTAAATTCTTACCATGTTCATAGCTTGATCTGAAGGGTATGTATCTGTGTCTGTCGTACTTGGAATATATATTTTTCCCCCCCCCGAATCAGCCTAAGCATTAAAACTGACCTCCGATTGGCTTTACTTTGGCGCGTTTGGTAGCGCCATACTTATTTAGCAATCGCTATGTTCTTAACAGCCTCTTTAGGTGTTGAACTCCACGCTAACCTTACACATTCTAAAAGTATCACAACGAACCTGCACGCTTTCTGTATTTCTGTTCAAGGCCTGTTCTTTTGTATTATCCGGCAGCTCTCTGAGCAAATATTGTTTTCAAGACCTTGCAACAATTCCTCTATGCCTACAGTTTTAGCTGTGACATCGCGTTTCTATACAGAATTCTACTATTAACACGTCTTTAATATTAATTTGTAAGAAGTTACATCTCAATTTATGATCAGCATTTATTGTATTTAATTAACCAAGTCGGTGGTTAATTATTTATATCTCGGCATCATCGTAACAATAGTGCCTCAAAGGAAGTTTCATGAAAAACAGGTATGTTTATTCATCAGTGATACATAAACGACACACAGAAGTCAAGTTACCTGGTTCCATTCCCGTCTACCGCCCGCTCTAACCTTGAAAATGTCGTGTTTTTTTTCATCATGTAGACAAATGCCTGGGTATTTTAGCACCTACAAGGATTATTTTCGCAAAATTATTGTGCTTTCATTCCTTTCCTTCACGCCTTTGAAGTATGCTTCTAGGTTTCGTGGTGTATGATGGGGCCGGACAGATGCGCGGATGCGTACTCAAGGAAAGTGTACTTCCCCTAGAAACTGAGGGCTGCTTGGTCGGCGGGTCGTTCCGAGCTCTTTCTAGCTAGCTCCAGTAATGGGACGGGTTTTTGTTTCTTGAAGTGATAGCATTCCGCGCATCTCTGAGACTTGTCTGCCTGTGGCCTGTAGCCTCAACGATGCATTCATTTCGTCCCTTCCTTCTGGAGAGGTTGTAGCCACAACGGATCTCAAGTAAGTCGCAGTGCGCGAGATGTCCCTCTCTAATGTATAACCTATACCTAAACGACCAATGCACTAAGTATTCGTGTAACAGTTTTAATATTTTGACACCAATAAAGATAGGTTATCTACCTATATTAATACCATAAAGCATTCGTTGTACAAGATAAAATTGGTAAACACAAGCACAATTCTTCTCAACATATTGATAGAATGGATGACCTGAGAACCCTAATGTTGGGATCAATTAGAATGCTCGAGGGAAAAGAAATAAGGGACACCCGAAAATAAGCTGGAACAGACAACGGAGCTTAATATCTGAATGATAAGAAAATGAAGATGAAGTTCTCCTAGAAAACAAGTCCCTTGATAATGATCCAAGACAGGAAGCCTATACACTTTGCTTTCTAGTTGTAGATTTTTTATTTTGGCAAAAGTATGATCTTCATAGTGTGTCACATCTTAGGCGAAAATACAAATCTAAAACCTTATCTGCGTTATAACTTACATTTGAATGAATATTTATTCAATATCTAAATAAGCACTGCATTTGTTCGAAACTGGGATTTCGTACATGATGTAAGGTTAAAATCATGTATCTATATCTCTGAAACGGAAACTGCTTTGGCCCAAACGATGCTCAGAACCATTTTTGAGCGATGACTTTGTGCTGAGCATAAGAGTGGAAGCTTGCGACAGCACAAGGGCTTCTCTGCCAAGCACAAATCCGACCGCTCAAAGCTTTAACAACCCAACCAATTCGGTCGGCTAACCATGGAATCCCAGTGAAATCTCGGTTCTCTCTAAACTATAGTCTTCCACGTTTGGAAATTATTCGTAACAAAACTGAATTGCACCAATAAAAATAACCTGCAGGAAGTTTTTTTTTCGCTTGAATAATCACACAATGTGAATTAGGTAATCTTAAAGTTCTATTTTATTACACTTCTGAAATTTATAGTATTAGAATTAAGTCCACTAATTTCAGAAGACACTGAGCGAGATGGTGACGTGGTGAAGGGTGTGAGAAGCATTCAAGAGGTCCCAGGTTCAAACCCCCCGAGACCGACCAACCTGAACAAAGGCTTCTTTACCGGTTTTCCTCGGTCGCTAGGCAAATGTTGGGTTTGATACTTTGGCCTACGAAGTTTCCTAGCACCCTTTTCATCTATACAATCAATTTTCTTCTGCATCATCATTCAAGTCATTGAGTCAATCGCCCATCTTGAATTGGTTAGGCGCTGGACTTCTGATCCCAAGATTACCGGTCCAAACCCGGCTTAGGTGGTTTTAAGTGTGCTTAAAAGTGACAGCCCCATTCCAGTAGATTTACTAGAATGTACAAGAATTCCTATTGGACGAAATTCTGGCACACCAGCGACGCTGATGTAATCGTAGCAATTCATAGTGTTGTAAACAACCAAATATTTATTTTACCATCCAGGTTCTGCTATGATCCAAAGTTGACTAGCTCCTCGACAAGCCTTGGCTTGTATGTCCTTGGGATCCCAAATTCTACAAAGGAGAAGGTAATTTGCAGAAGAAGATAAGATAAGAACTTTAGAACACAGTATTTAGAATGCGTTACAATGATGATCACAATATTTCAAAGGTTTAAATCCTATATTCGCTCAGAATAAAAAACTGCCTCGCAGCCAGTGTTTCAAGGTTTGAATAAAGAATATATATCGCCCTCCGTGGTGTAATGGTTACCATGCTAACTTCATATACCCTAGCTCGCGGGTTCAAATCCGGCGGTAGACAATAGAGTTTTTCGGGTGTAAAGGAACCTCAAGCCTGATAAAGAGGCTTCTGAGCAAAATCCTTTCACCCCAAGTATAGAATGGGACGCTGAGAACCACAGGAGTTAAAGAGCGTCCATAAATAAAACGCCATTTCATTTTCATTTGTACGTATATTATTTTTATTCCTATAACCCCCACCTCTTTACTTTTATAAGCATATATTGGGTTTTGGCTTGAGAAACAACTGTTAATGAATAACTCGCCGTATTGTGGGGTGGCATACGAGATTTGTATCAGTATTACTACTAAACACATTCATATTCACCATTACATTCGTGTCCAGTCTCTCTTGGAATGGATAATTATTCTGGTTAAAGAAACATTTTCTTTCCAGCTGAGAAGCGAGTCATAGACATCTGGTTTGAGAAGCCAGAGCAATGACCACTTGACTGCAGTGTCAGTCATTTAATATTGGTATCTAAAACGGAATCAAGAATCTACCGTATCGTTTAAAACAGTTTTAAAAATAGCACTGTATAGCTTGCTAATATTTGATTAAATATTTTTGTATCTTCTATAAGTTCCTTAACTCGATAAAATCTGATGTGTTCCATTCACATTTCTTCTCCACCTGTTCACGAATAAATTATTCATACAAAAGCTTCTCGTTTTATCTACAAAATGCTAATTGAGAATTGTTCTTATTACTTGCTGCCTTGTAAGTACAAGGGGAATAAGGAAGTACACTAGGGTAAGGCAATAGTGAAATCTTTTCAAAGCAGGTCGCTTGAAATCGGTTCTCTTTGCTTGCCCAAGAGCAAATGACGACATGCCCTCTGAGAAAAGTTTTAAGTAA
Source organism: Hymenopus coronatus (assembly GCA_030762935.1). Lineage (NCBI taxonomy): Eukaryota > Metazoa > Arthropoda > Insecta > Mantodea > Hymenopodidae > Hymenopus > Hymenopus coronatus. The sequence continues at coordinate 65,189,546 of CM060900.1, forward strand.
TTTAAATTTGTAATGAATATCAAGGAATATCTCCATGGCACGACAGCTCACGGGCCGCTGCGTCCCCCATCTCGGTCCATTATAGAAGTCATGGATGTAGTACAGAATTGGAGGGTGAGACGTGGTCAGCGCCTCGAGCCCCCCGACCGATTAATGCGGTTCTCATGACCTGGAGCCGCTACTTCTCCATCAAGTAGCTCCTCAATTGGCCCCCCAGGGACCTTACGACGCTGAGTGCACCCCGGGCCATCTCTCCCAGCGGGGGAAAAATCCCCACGCCGGTACTGGGGATCGAACCCAGGTCTCCCGCTTGGTAAGCAGCTGCGCTACCACCGCGCTAAGGAGACGACCAATGTAAGCTTCACAAAATATATATTTCATAAGTTGTGTGTTTTAACAAGATCTACATTTTTGTGATGTGAGTATTTTTTTCTCTTACGGTTTACCAGTGCTGCAAAAGTTATCCAGAATGAAGAGATATTCCCACAAAAATCAGAATATACATTTTATTTGCAACGAAAATAGTTTAAACATGTGTTATTTTAATCAAAATCGTTAGAACCAATTTTTCCAAAATGTTCCATTTAAGGGTAGTTGGGCTGGAGAATTTTTCTAAAAATCTTCGTGTCGCATCCTGGGCAGATACTTACATTAAATTGCCAAGTTTGGTCCTTAACCGAGTTTTCGTTTATGAACTATGCTGTCCACACGCACACACACATACAGACATTGAATATTTTCTATTGTTTTTATTCAGAGGTCATCTAAACATGAGTTTACGGTAAAATCTCGGTATCGAATATTTGGATGAAATACAATACCTTCTCTATCTCTTATGTACATTGCATATAAGTGCTAAAGAAGGTAAAGTTACGGCTGATGTAAAAGCCACACGCAACAAGTTCTAAAAGTACGCGGATAATCGCACAATATTGTAAACTCAATTCAGTATTAAACTAGTATTAAACTACATTTATCTCGTGATATTGGCATTAGTTGTTAAATTGCGTGTACACGATAGTCTTGGTCCTTCAGAAAACCCCAGTGGGGCAAGATCTCAGGAGCTCTGGGGAACAGCGAGTGGTTAACCTTCTCTCCCAAGCAATCGTCCGGGGAATAGCTTGCACCTGGGCTGCGAGATGGTGTGAGGTACAACCCAAAGTTCAATTTACACCGAAATTGTCTTTGCATACGCTCCACAGATTTCGTCTTCCATACCGTCTTCGTTTGCCATAGACGCGAAATGATTGCAGAATGACAGAATTGAATTGAATGGTCTTGGGTTTGGTACTTCTTTTCTTCGTTAAATTAACAACAGCATGTATGTTTCTTTGCGAATATTTAATATTGACCCAACTATAACCCAGAAATTAGTTCAAAGATTCCTGAAAACTATTTGTATTATCCTTGACGCCATCCTGTTGCATTGTGCGGTCATTCTTCACCTAACACAGGAATTATGGAATGTTATCTCGCCTACTAACTGTTGGACATTTTACACAAACCCATTTCTATATCTGATTTGAATTAAAACCCTTAGTTTCCTTCAAAACATCGTTCTGCTTGGTTTTCTGTGACTAATTAAGATTGACGAATAAATACATTTTTATCGCTGCTCCCAAAATAATTAAAATCAACTCTCTTGAGTTCACTATACCAGTAATTATATATCAGCTGATAAAGTTATGTCCATTAGTCATGATGGTAGACTGTTATTGGTTTCTGAGAACAGGGAATAAGCGAAGTATCCTTTGATAACTAGTTTGACGAACAAATGTTTTCCTATATTTTTAGATGGCGTAGCACATCTTGAATTTCTGGGATCAACTAACGTTCTCTTCATTCTGAATGACTTTTGCATATCTGGTAAATCGCAAGAGGAAAAAGTATTAGATCTCGAGAACCGTAAAGTTTAGATCTCGTTAAACCACGTAATTATGTCATATACAGTTTTTTGTAGTGTTAACCATTTCCAAGATCTTCCCTGCTATTGGTTTCAATTTCAAATTAATTTCCTCAAATGGGAAGTCCTCGTCCGTTTCATGTCTCTGATGTTTTACTCCTGATCATGGAAACTGAATTTATTTTCAATGACAATCGCATAGTGACAGTTTTATAAAAAAAATTGATGTCGCTTTAGCCTAGTATATTCCCTTCTTAGGAGAAATTAAGTAATAAGACCATTTCTGCTAATGTTTATCTTGATTATCATGATGTAGGTAAAAGTATTTTTGTAATAATTGTTTGTTCGTAAATCAGATAGAGAAAGTCATGTGAATAGAAGACTCAGATTTTCCCCCTAATTTCTGATCCTATGAAATTTGATGCTGTATTTAATTTATATTAAAGAGTGCAATTATTTTACCTTCAGACATACAATGAAGTAGTTGAGAGGTCCGGAGTACATTACAAGAGTGAAAATCCCTTCATAACTTTTATTTGCTTACTAAGATAAGCCTTTAAAAGAACAATTTTAACCAAATATGAGTATACAACCTTCTTTATCAGCAAAAGAAACTATACAGCATTGTCTCATTCTCTACCTCAAAATCGAGACCAGCCTGTTTTTGGATAACCAGCGAACGTGAGAACATGGAATCAGTGTTCCATGAAGACTCTGAACTGCTGGGAACGCGACTTTGAGAGAAGACTGAATTTAACTGCCTCAGTTTTAACGAAGTTAACCATGGCAACTGCCGGTCCATTAGGATCCTTAAGGATTTGGAGTCCTTTTAGCTCCTAAGCTTCTAAACGTAAAATGCAAGGAATAATCTAATCTGGACAGACCCTCTTCTGCCAACATTCCTTCAATCGTAGTTTTGCTAAACATTAAATTGTGAGCACCAGATGGAATGCAGAGTTTTTGCTTGCGATGCGATTCGCCAATCTACGCGTAGGCAGACAAATTTCCTCAATGCGAGGCAGGTGAAGAGAAACGTGGCTTATGCCGGATTCACAATGCAATGACGGTGGTGACGCGACATGCGCGACAACGCGGCACGACATTGTTCATGAAAACTAGAATTCACAACGGAGCGACACAATTTGACATCACCACGCAATTCTGAGGCTTCGTACTCTTGAATTTAAGCAGCTATGGTTCTCAGTGTCACATTCTATACTTGGCGTGAAAGACCGCTTAATTTTGCTCAGAGGTCTATCAGGCTTGAGGTTGTTTTACGTGCCGTAAATCTACGACACGGTACTTACGGCTTTACTTCTCTTCCAAAGAAAGACATGCTAAAGATTTTTACGCCCCAAAAAATCTATTGTCCTCCGCCGGGTTTGAGCCCACGATCTTAGGTATATGAAGCAGCTTTGGGTATTTCCACAATGAAGCAAATAAGAAATAACCGTTTATGTTTAGTCAATGTCGTGAGAAAAGTGTATAAATGCGAGATAAGCGATTTCTTATTTGATAAATTATATCACGGAGATGTTAGCATAGTAGAGTATTGAACCTTTTACCATAAACTGGAGCTTCTTTGGCACTTAATGGGTTACTTAACCCAACTTTGTAAAATAATCAATTTTATAAATATACACATATATTTTGTGTTGTAAATATTGGCAAAAGTAATAAGCAGGCCAAGGAATTCTCAGGCGGTTGACTTCAAGTTGGCTACACTCAAACCATCAGCAGTGCTTTGATCTTAAACAACTGCAGCCATGAGTCATTGACGGCAGGTAAAACGCCACCTTGTAATTGGTCTGCAGACGCAAGGCTCTTTATCAGCGGAAAGTCCATAACAGTTCAACATAGTGTCCTTTCGCTCCGGCTTTAATGCCTTCAAATTCCTGTGTCTGGTAATAAGAATTAACTAATGCCTAACCTGTAAGAAATGTCGTTGCTGGTTTCTAATTCCATTCACTTTAAAGAGGTCCAAGTTTTAAATATTTCAATTAAAGTGTAAATCTATACTACGGATATCATGAACAAGTAGATGGTACAAAACTCTGGTGTCTTCCATTCACATGACGTTCTCCAGCTATTCTGCCACAGATCATACGTACAACAGTTACAAGTTGCAGATTAAACTTCTTCTCTGTGTTTGGTGCAAATCAACAAACAGCTTAGTTCCTTAGAAGTATAAGGTAAATAAGGGAATAAACTGGGCTAAAGCAATAGTCAAATATTTTAAAAGTTGCCCCATTGCGATTGTCAGTGATATTCGGTTCCCTCCCATGTCCAGCAGCAAAACAAATGAGATATACGATGGATGAGGACTTTGTTTCAGAAAAGTTTAAGTAGGTACATTAAAATTGAAAGCGATAACAGGGAATATCTCGGAAATAGCAAGCTATACAGAAAACTGTGTATGACAAACGGTGTGTTTTAACGAAAGGCACATTTTTTGAGCAGTAAGATTTTTTTTTTTCCTATCTCAGATTTTACCAGTTATACAAAAGTCATTTAGAATGAAGAGATCTCCAGTAGCTCTTCCCAAGAAATTCAGGATACACATTTTATTGGTCATGTAAATATATTTGATATACGGCATTTTAATCAAATCGTTAGCCATTTTTTATAAAATCTAAAACTTCGAAAAATATTCCATGTAAAAAGTCGTTTGGAATGGGGGAGTTTTCCTGAAAGTCTTCGTGTCGCACCCTTAGAACACGACTTAAACCCAAATTTGGTATTTAGCGACTTTTCGTTTCTGTGCTATATTTTCCAAAGACACACACCGACCTTTTTCTAAAAATAGCTTTTAGGGTCCTCGAAACATGTATATCTCGGAATTTAATGTTTGGCAGAATATAATACGTTATCTATCTAACATGTACGTTGTGCATGTGTGATAGGGAAAATAAAAACATTACTGGCATGATGTTCGTACCACTTTGGATTTTATTCTCTCATTAGCAATAAACATCAGATGGTAAACACATTCCGATAATATTTTATACAAATAACAAATTAAATTATCCATTAATATTATAATTAAGCAAATTAAGTTTTATCGTTCTATACGGTGCTGGAAATCATGCAGGCTGTAGATTTAATTTTGGGAAGTATCAATTTTCTTTAAAAGTTCACTTTAATGCTCTCCCTCGTTTACACAGAGAATCTACATACATAATGCCACATTAAGCCAACAAATTATGTAAATTAACAATTTATATCCTGCACTAATTTCGATTGTACATCAAAGGATACAGCAAACAATACGTTGCTGACTAGTTTACAATAACGTTCATAAAGGGGATGAACAGCTTATACTGAATGCATTGAACGCTGATGAACTTGAAACAATCAATCAATTAATTACACAAAGCGTTTTGTATCAGCTTGTACGGAACGTTGGTTACTTTGTAAGGAACATTGATGGAATAAGCTATTTAAACTTGAGGACAAAAGCAATTTACTTCAAAATATTTTGGTGACTTTATTTTTGTCTATGATTGTAGATTCAAGATTTAATACAAAATAAAATTAGCTTTTGGTAGCTCGTAAGTTCTTCTTAACTGCACCGGTGGAAATGAAGTGAAGAGAAAATAAGAAAACTATACGATAATAACGTTTTATTAAATATGCTACAGTTACATAAATAGTTCTAAAAGACGTCTAATTAAAGAGCATGTTATTAAAAGGACTTCAGTGGAGTGTAAAAGGGCAGCTTTCTTGTATACAAAAATAAGATACTTTTAGTAGCTAAAGCTGCTGAAATACCAAAATCTTCTGCTGGGGTATTAAACGACATTTTACGAAATGCACATACATAAATCCTCTCTTTCTGTAAAGCCGTTTTGTTGAGATTTCTGGAGTAGAACTAAAATATATTGGAATTCCTATACTTCTAATTTCTTCTTCTGGCATATAGTTATTACACTTTAGCAAATGTCTCCTTAAAGGTGATAGCTCATTGTTCTTTAGTTTTTCGCTTTTTCCCCCTTCTAATCCCTGCTATGTAAGTTCCTATCCACACAAACCATCCATCTTCGCCTATATCTTCCCCCTTAGGGTTTACTTGCAAAGACCATTTAACAACTCTGCCAGTATCCATCCTAATCATTTGCTAAAACCATTCAATTCATTTAGCTCTAACAAGTGTTGCTGTATTAGGCATTTTACTTCCTCTACACGAACATAACTATTCATATAGTAGGTAGAAAGGTATTGTATTCCACCCAAAATTTTGATGCGATATCTCAACGGAAATGCATGTTTTGTGGTTCCCTTAATCAGAATGAATTTTTAGAAAAACCATGTCAGCATAGCTCAAAAAGAAAATACCGTTAAATACCAAACTTTTCATTAATAGCAGTATCTTCTAACGATGCGAGAAAATACTGCCAAACTGCTCTTTAAATGGAACTTTTTTATTCTTTTTTTTTTTTTAATTTACCATTCCTTCAAATGGATCTAAAGATTTTCATTAAAATACCGTATATTTAATATATTTACATGACAAATAAAATGCACATTTTGAAGAGCTCTTAATTATAGATGAATTTTATGCCACTGTAAACCGTAAGGGATAGACAAAAAATTCTACACTATAACTGAAGACGTCATTAAAACATCTCATTGATGTCATGTACATTTTTGTAGTGTTAACCGTTTCCGAGAGATCACTTATTATGAGTTTCAATTATAAACTACATAAACGTTTCTCAAACGCGAAGTCATCTTTATTTTCAGCTCTGTTTTGTTTTACTCCTGACCATGCGAAGCGAACCTCTTTGTTCAGGTAGCGGTAAATTTTTAAAATTTGGACCTTCACTCTAGTCTATTACTTTTTACTTAGAAGGAAGCAAGCAATAAGGCAATTTCGGCTGAGAATTATCTCGATTAGTATGATGTAGATAAAAGAATAGTTTGTAGGAGTAGTTTGTTTGCAGAACAGGTAGAACGGAACACACCAATTTTTACTTTCTCTATACTCACTATGTACATAGTGAATAGAGAATATATTGCACTCCACCAAAAAATTTGATACCGAGATTTCACCGCAAATATATGTTTTAGGGTCCCCTGTATCCAAAAAAAAGTATTTTCAGAAAAAGGTCCGTGTGTGTGTGTGTCCGTGTGTCTGTGAACACGATAACTCAAAAACGAATAGTCGGTAAAATACCAAACTTGGTATTTAAGTTTAGTATCTTCCAGGAACGCGACACGAAGATTTTGAGAAAAATCCCCCCACCCCAAACTACCCTTTACATGGAACTTTTTTCGAAAATTTCGATTTTATCAAAAATGGCTCTAACGATTTTGATTAAAATTTCGTATGTTAAAGTTATTTACCTGACAAATAAAATGTATATTTTGAATTTTCTGGGAATAGCCTCTGAAGAATACTTTATTCTGGATGAATTTTTCATAATTACTAAACCGTAAGAGATGGGCAAAACTTAACACACAAAAAATGTAGAGCACATTAAAGCACACAATTTATGTTATATACATTTTTTTCGTGCAGTTGATCGTTTTTGAGATATTCCTTTTTCTTGGTTTCAGCTTTGAAAAACTTATACTTTTCTCATACAGGAATTTGTCAACTCCTGTCCATACAAACAAAGGAACATCAGTCACATAGCAACCAGCTTTTGGCTTTCAGTTTAACCTATGGTACTCCCTTATTTCGGTTCTACTTACAATAAAGCAAGAAATAAGACTATTTCTGCTAATTTTTTCTGATGAGCATACAGTAAATAGAAGTATAAGCTTTTTAAGAATAATTTGTTGCAGGGATATAGAGAAAGTCATGTGAATGGTACACATCAGATTTTTATATTTCATATTTAATTCGCTATTTATGCGTATTTTGCACCCCTCTGTATCCGCCCATAAATTTTACTCGATATTTTGCTATTCCATCTTTCCTACTATAATTTTATATCTTCTGTCAACACTCAGGTTTCATATCCATGCATTACAACAGGCTTAAGTATTGTGTTGCAGATCAGTAATTTAGTATCCTATTTTCATTGTTTTTTCCAAATCCATAAAGAAAAGGAAACAAATCTATTAATTGCAGCTGTTTTCTCTTTTATATGCCCAGTACAGTCATTATCAAAGGTGACCATTGAACCTAATTATTATATTGACCAGTCTCTTTATAATTTATGCTAATACCTTGGCTCTGAAATAAACCTCAGGGTAATTTAAAATATAAACAAATCATACACTGTTTCTCTTATATATTCCAGAACAACATGTTGGCTGTTCTGAAGGCCCACATCTCTTGACCTTTTGACATGATGGTTCGCCTCTATGACTCAAATGTCTTGGAACATTACACTGAGCTATTTTTCCGGTATAACTTCAAGCATTTATGGGGTTCGGCTCACCCTCCCCGCATTTATGACTGACACCCCCTAGGACTTACAAGTAAATGCATAGGGGTCAGAGGTCTGTCGAGGAGCTAATGGCACGAAACCATAGAATGGAGAACCTGGAACGAGTGGTCGGCCCGTAGCTAGGCATAAGCGTGAGGAAATATGAAATGAAAGCGAAATCGATGATATGAAAGATGATGATGATGGAGCAATTGGTGGAATGAGTGGAGGGGGAAACCGGAGGACGCAGAGAAAACCCGCCCAGACGCCGCTTCGTCCATCACTAATCCCACATTTAGGCGCTGGGATCGAACCCGGGCCGCCTAGATGGGAGGCGAGCCGTCTAACCATTCATCCATGGCAGTATTTCTTCTCAAATGAGGTTTTAAAAACCTTTTTCGGGAGTATAAAAGAACGCCAACACTTCTTTATCGACACTAACTTATGAATGCCAGGCTTAATTGGAGGCACAAAGAGACTCAGAATTGATAGAAGGGCGTCATCGTTCAAATTGTAGCCTGTATCACTCTTTGTATACTTCAATTAAGAAAAGAATTTATCACTGTACATTTGGAACCGAACATTGCAACAATTTGACCTGCATAATCTTTTTAATTTAGGGATATGTATCGGCTGGCAACATTTGGTATAGTTGCAGGACGTGTACCCCTCTTGTTGTAAGAGAAGTACTGTGCTGTAGTTCTAATTATAACTGAAAAGGGGCATCTATTTATTACTTTGAAAACATATTTTACAAAATATTTTAAATGTTTTTCTATACTGATGGTTTCTGTCAATGAAATGTCGCTGACAGTCCGCTGTTTGTTGCTATTCATCATGAACACAGCTAAGCATAACCGCGGAATGAGTACGGAAGGAATGGCAATGTTTGCTCACCGACGAGCTCAAGCTCCCCTGGACTGGTCTAACAAGCAAAGTAACATAATATTTATCATTACATGAATTATTTTTAGTATTGTTGAAACTGTCTTATTGTGACCGTAGATGTCATTTAGATCTATCCCTCTAGTGAACATTGAAAACAACCTGGATTATATAATTGCTTCAATTAACATGGGTATATTCTAAGTATCCGCTCGTCTCTCAACTAGGCAACCTGGGTTCGCCCAGGAACCGCGCGCGGGATTTGTGGATAACGAAGTGCCGTATGGGCGGGTTTTATCCGGGTTCTCTGGTTCTCTCATCCATTCATACCACCAATTGCTCTATAATTATATTTCCTTTCATCCGTTTCACGGTCAGTTCTTATTTTCATACCATGCTTCGGGTTGATCAGTCATCCCGCCTTCTCTTTGAACTAGAGCTTCTGCTCCTCCAAGGTATTTGGCCCCAGGGGCTCACTTACAATTCCTGGGGTTTAAGTCCCTCATGCAAGAAGGGTAATCAGAGCAGGAAATAGCGTTTTATGTACAAAATTGATAACGTGGAGTATTTGTAAGCATATAGGTGCACTCTAGGATGCTAATCTGGATATAGAAGCACAGTTGATCAACATTCCATCTAGGACAGAGAAATATTTTCAAACTCTAAGCCTGTATTTATTTAAACAGTGGCGCTAAACCTTTTAGTACGTAATATTCTGACAGCGCACAAATTTTATTCTATCACTTTTATGAACAAACGTCATCTTTATTTTTGACACTCTTAACAGCCAAAAAATTAGCATTGGCCTGAAAGTGAATCACCTCTAGGACCATCTTGAGGAATATTCTTGTTACTTGATACTGCCAGCATCGTCAGACAGAAAGGTTTCCAAAAGTATATTTATGTTGATTCCTTGTTAAATTGGATTGTAATATTCCAGTAAATGTGTTCAGAAATTTGCAATTCCGGCACAATATGTTTGGAAGAAATCAAATCTAGTTTACTGGGGCCATTATCCATAATTTCAATGACACAGATGTTACCGTCTGTCTGAAGGAATACGACCATAACCTTAGTAGCATGCTACTTAGTACGTTTTGAACCTCAAACTAGGTTACATATCATAAGAACGCGTTCAGCATCTTAGACGTTAACTTATATATAATAAAAATGCATATACCTTACATCAATATTGAATGTCTTAAAATAATGAATTAATTGGTACAAGCTATGATTTAGGTCGTAAAAATGTAGGTGTCGCAGTAAAAGCTATTTTTGAAATAGACAGCATTATGGATATTCTGTATAAAATGGCTGTACATAATCCATTTTGGGTTCAGACTCGTCTCTAATTGCTGTCACCTGTCACTGGTATAATTGCACAACGTCCCCGTTTTATTTTTGACGTTTAGATTTTGCATCCATTTGAGAAATCACTTTATTCAGAGGAGCGTGCTAGAAAATTCAGTTGACAAGATCGTCAAGGAATTTTATGTACTCGTAACACTAATGGAGAGGATGGCGTAGCTTTTTAATGATCCTCAATGAGATGGTTTTTAAGCTGTCACAAAAAAGAAGCTGTTTTTACGGGTAATTTTTCACTCTGTTGCGTAAATGGTCTCAAAACTGCTTATACGAATTACTTTTCTGTCATATTTTCAAGATGAGTTTGAATATACAAAAGCAATAGATATTGATTTGGTTTGCACCACTGGTTATTCATATTATTGAATGTAAACTCTAAGTTATCCCTCAGGAATATACATAGTTGCTTCCATTTAAAAGAGTTATAGCATTACCAAAGACGTGCACATAAGGGCATAAGTCATTAATTGCAAAACATAAATCATTTTTATAAATATTAAACATAGTGGCTCTTAAAATTTATTCTTGGGGAATCCGATATTTAAACAAAATAAATTGAGATGTATTATCATGCAAAGTAACAGTTTTACATCTACTTTTACTCTCTCTACACGTACTAAGTACATAATGTATAGAGGAAATATTGTATTTCACCCAAAAATTTTATACCGAGATTTCACCGGAATATATGTTTTGAGGTCCTCTTAGTCCAAAAAAATCTTGGACAAAGATTCGTCTGTGTCTGTGGACAGCATAGCTCAAAAACTAAAAGGCTGTTAAATACCAAACTTGGTATTTAAGTTTAATATATTCCAAGATACGACATGAAGATTTTCAAGAAAATCCACCTATGCAACTAACCTTTACATGGATTTTTTTTTTTAAATTTTGCTGTTCTCAAAAATGACTCCTACGATTTTGATTAAAATGTCCTATATTTAAGTTATTTACATCACAAGTAAAACGTATATCTTGAATTTTCTGGGAATAACTTCTGAAGCCCTGTTCATTCGGAATGAATTTTGCTTAGTTTTGCATAACTGGTAAACCGTAAGAAATACCTAAAAACTTACTACATAAAACGTAATTGCCTATTGTTTATTACATTCCAATACCTTTCTTATTTTACCACTTGGGAGGGAAATAAAAATAAACTCTGCGAATCCAAAAGAAACCGACGGTGACTTGATTCCTCTGTCCATTTCCACATACTGAGCCACACGCAATATTAGCTCGTTTGCATCGTCGTAGCTGTTTTTCCATTTATTATTTCAAGGATCTTTGAAGGTTGCCAGGTCAACAAATAAGAAGAAAAAACATCTTACGTTTATTACTGCGACTTTGGGAAAGAAAATTGAAAACAGAAAGCGAAGACGTTCTTGACGTGGAAGGGGAGGTTTGTGAGTCACAAATGGGGAAACCTTAGTTCCCGAGGTGGGCACGTGCGGGCGGCAATAAGCTATCCGAGATTGCAAACGAGTTTTATTATTGAATCTCCCTCACAGGAGATGATTTTGCAAAATGGAGAACAAGTGTGTATGTGAGCGGCTCTTTTCCATTTCCTTATGGGTAGGATAAAGGTTCTATATCTTCCAGTTCCTTTACCTCATTCGACATCTCCTTTGCATGTAGAAGTAGAATGTAATAAGGAAGAGCGGATACAGATGAAAAGTTTTCATCCTCGGGCGTAGTTTATTAAGAATCGATGCTACAGTATATAAACGTGTATTAAACGTGGGAGAGAACCACAGCAGGCAAGAATCAAATCAATTTATCGTTTTTATTTGAGACCTGGGGTTATGATTCACACTTAAAGGAGAGATCAAGTGGTGACTTCGCTTGAGCGTAGTTGTCAAGCCCAAAATTAAAAACAGGAAGGTTTTTAAACATTACAAATTTATGATTGATTCTAGTTTGGATAGGTAGAGTCAGGCTGAAAAATTCAATGCCATAGCCGGGATTTGAACCACGGATCTCTAGCCGGTTGCTCTACCACTGAGCTAACATGGCAATATGCCAGCATAGAATTGAATTTCTCAACTGAATCGTATGTTTCCCGGCATATCACAAGGTGATCTCAAATTATTTTCAGATGACATACCCCAGTGGCGACTTACAATGTTGCAAGCACTTAAAGTCCCGGGATTCAAAGTGTAGCCAACTATTATGGTCAATTTGTATTGACTTAATTGTTTTTTTCATACAAGTCGTGTGTAGGACAGGAGTTGGATAGGTAGAGTTAGACAGATTCTAGTTTGTTTATTAAAATATTCAGACCTTGAGTACTAAATTACATTTCTTTTTAAAAATATTACTGCCTTTCTACTTTAGAGGACAATAATCCAGATACACCCTACAATTAAACTGTTCAACACACACGACACGCTTTCTTAAACTAGCATGTCTAATTAATGAAATGTTTACCGTAAAAGCATAATCAGCTAACACTATGATAGAATGGAATACATATGATAACGATTAACTTAACAGAAAATGGCAGTGAAATTTTAACAGTCGTTCAAGAAATCTATAATTTATTTTTATGCCAAATAGTTGTTGAAACCTCTGGACATCTAGAGAGAATCCATGTTTAACTGTCCTCTCCTTTGTTTAAGCTCTACAGCCGATTAACATTTTCACGCTTTAAAAATGTTCCACTAGGTCTCAGTTTTTGTTTAAATAATCTAAAGTCTTCCATAATGTTCAGAAGTGTCAATTATAATATTATAAAGGACAAACTTATTCTAACTCCAAAAGTAATTTTAAAAAAATACATTTATGAAAGCAGGATTAATTTTAGTGATAAAATGTGTGATAATTCAGTACCCAAAGTTAATGAAATATCAACGTTAACATTTTTTATGTGTGGCTCAAAACATTGATTCAGAAAATGCCAACATTTTTTTCCTTCAAATTCTGAGGCGTGGAACATTTTGATTATTAATATATTTACATGATAAAATGTATGAAATAATTTATATCCTGGAAAGTGTTTCTTCAATTTGAATGGTGGTTAGTATTTATGTTAACATAATAGCAAAGCAATCACCGTAGCATTATCAGAAAAATCTATAGAGAAATTTCAAATTTCACTCAAAATGTCCCTTTACAGTTAAGTTTGGAAGTGTATTGAAGTTACGTCATTGTTCACTTGAAAGAGTTTACTCCAACCTAAAGTGGCCGCGCCGTGGCAGAATGACCAAACCACTTGGCTCTCACCAAGGCGGTCCAGGCAACAGCATGTGGGATTTGTGGTGAGCAGAGCGGCGCAGGGTTTTCTCCGGCTTCTCTGGCTTCTCCCACCATTGCTTTGCATCGGTGCTCCATATGCATACCATGTGTCATCGCCTTCGGTGCCACATTAGTAAATACGTGCGTTAAACACTATCAAGAAAGAGCCTTCAACCTAAAGTCACGCAAAGTGTAGTTTTGGAAAATTAACAGTCCAAATTACTCGAAAAATATGTACTCTCAGGTAGCACTCATTATTTCTACGCGTCAATAGGGAGTTCAAAAGATAGTTCGTCAGTCTAAGAGCATTTAGCAATAATGCTACAGCACTGCTATATCCCCTTTATGTTCCCAATAGAGCTCAAAATTGATATTTACGGTATTATTCCGCTAACGTATGTTTTGGCAGAGTGCAATAATCCCATTTGCTAAGGTAGTCTTTTCCTTCATTCTTCATCCCGTTGGTTTCTTTCAGGGTTGGAAGTGTCGGTGATAGTGCTGTATGCGGGGAGAAAAGGATGCTCTCGTCCATACTTCGGCTGCTTGCCAGGGTGAAGACCTTGGACGCTATGAGGAACGGGTTTCTCAGTCTGTTTGTTCAACTGTTGGGGTTCTTCTATCTGAAAACTGTAGGGACCCTGTCATTACTGTGCCGTCACTTCTGGTTCCGACCGCCCGGTGTAACCTCTCAGCTCATCCCTCTCTCCAGGACAGCTCCTCGTAGAGCGTAGATACAATAACCACTAATGTACAACGCCGATTCCTCTCCAACTTTTTTTTTTGACAGTGTTTAACACCCACTTTTACTACAAATGGCACCACAGGCGATGACACTGATGATACATGGAATGAAAATGGAGCACCGGTGGAATGCGATGGCGGGGGAAACCGCAGAAAACCGGCCCCTGCGCCGCTTTGTCCACACAAATCTCACATACGGTCGCTTGGGGTCGATTCCGGGCCACCTAGGTGAGACGTTAAACGCTATCAAAAAGAAATATTTTCATACCACACAGTGAGACTGATTTCTCTCATTTGTACTTTCTAAACATGCACTATGTAGATAGTGTATAGAAAAAGTATTGTACTACACCCAAAAATTCGATACCGAGATCTCACGGAAATGTATGTTTTGGGACCCCAGGATCATAAATATGCATTTTTAGAAAAATGTCCTTGTGTGCATTTAATTTTGTGTGTGTGTGTAGGTGGCCAGCATAGCTCAAAAACTAAAAGTTCGTTAAATACAAAGCTTGATATATAAGCTCAGTATGCTCCAGGAATGCGACACGAACATTTTTAAGAAAATCCCTTCATCCCCAACTACCCCTTATATGGAAAAAATTGGAACATTATGGTTTTCTCGAAAATTGCTAAAAAGATTTTGATTAAAATCTGTTATATTTAATATATTTACACGAGAAGCAAAATCGGTATCCTGAATTTTCTGGGAATAGGCTCTGAAATTCTGGATGAATTTTGCTGAATGGTGCATCGTGATAGACAAAAACTTACTTTACAAAAAATGTAGATCTGCTTAAAACAGACAATTTGTGTCATACTTTTCTCCTACGGTAAATAGTCAACTTCTGGCCACGCAAAGAAATGGATTTCGGTCTTGTAGCTGCCACAGTTTAAAGTATTTTACTGTCGGTTTAGCCTAGTGTATTCCTCTATTTCCCTTCTACTTTTAAGGAACTAAGTAATACCACCGTTTCTGCTAATATTATCTTGATTAGCATTTAGTAGAGAGAAGAATAAGCTTGTTAACAATGATTTGTTACAGAGATGTAGAGAAAGACAAGTGAACGAAACGAATCAGATTTGCATTGGCTATTTGGTGGCAGTGGATTTGAACCATAAATCCTCTCGTGCAATAACATTTTCCCATAAATCCAAGATTCTGTGTACTGTTATTCGTCCTGGCAAATGAAAACAAGCAAACACACCTAAGGCGGGATCTTACCCTAACCCTTGGAAATATCTGCAACAACATGGTGCCATCAAGAATTCAAAACAAACTGCTGGAGGACCTACATATCCTGTACGTTCGATGAGGGAAAATACAAAATACTTCCTAAGCCCTGTTCTGTAGCAAAATGGAAGAGAACCAAATGGAAGAAAATTGCAGAATTACGTACGCTATCTTTCCAATATTTTAGCATTGTTTTCCTCTGAATTTATTTGTGAAAGGGATTTGACTTCTACATAGCCTGTGAAGACATATTGTAATAATGTTTTTGGCATTTTTAAGCTAAGGACTCATTGTTACTATCATAAAAAGGAATTTATGCTTTCGTCAAATGAAAATAAAAAAAAACCACCCACACCTCTGTGTTCCATTTTCCTCTGAAAAGCTTAAGCCCAAAGCTGTTGGGATTAACTTCTATGCCCAAGAAAACTTGAATCCGTACTCAAACCTCCAGGTATAGTTGTTATTTTGGGTTTACAAAATAGTGGTTTGTCTTCTTTTATTTGATGTTTTACAAAATTACAAGCACCACATTCATGGTAAGCGCCATTTCAGTATACCATTTTAAAATAATTTGAAATGGAAATGGGCTTTTATTTACAGACGCAATTCAACTACTATGGGAGACCTATATTAGGCGTGAAAACAGCTTATTTTTGCCCACAGGCCTTTTTCATCAGGCTTGAGGTTTCTTTTACGTGCCGTAAATGCACTACACGGGACCAACGGCTTTACTTCTCTTCCGAAAGAAGCCATGCTAAGAATTTTTACGCCCGAAAATATCCATGGTACTCCGTCTGGTTTGAACCCGCAAACTTCGGTATATGAAGTTACCATGATAACTACTACACCACGGAGGGTGGCCAATAATAATTTGAGATCTGTTTGTGATTTACAAAAATTTTGTTCTGTTGGTAAACTAATGTAGTGTTGGCATGTTACCATGGTAGCACAGTGGCTCAAATCCCGACTGTGGTATTGAATTTGTTCAGTCTGTTTCTACCGTTTCCAATTACACACCTATTAACGTTGAAAGTCAAACTCTATTTTGTATGTTTTGTGGAAGAAAATTGTGAATAATTAAAACATTTTCTTCATAGAATAGGAATGCTAAGAATTATTACGTTCTTTACCACGAACAGAGTGGTTGAGAAGGTATTACATTCAATCTAAAATTCGATACCGAAATTTCACTGTAAATACAGGTTTTGCGGTCCCCTGAATAAAAAAGAGCACCTTTAAAAAGCTCCGTGTGTGTGAATGGCATAATTCAAAAGCAAAAAGTTGAATAAATACTAAACTTTATATTTTAAGTTCAGCATCTTCCAAGAATGAAACACGAAGATCAAGAAAATTGACAAGTTTAAGATATTTTCATGAAAACTTAAAAAGATGGACATAATATACACAAAAACTGTAGATCTCATTTATGTCAAATGTATTTTTTTCTGGAGTTATCAATTTTCAAATATTCCGTGTTATTTTTCTAATTTTACAATACTTATGATTTTCTCAAATGGGAAGTCGTCATTCGTTGTTATTTTTCCTTTATTTACTCTGTCAATGCAAAGAAAACAATTTCAAACCATCACATAGCGACCAGCTCCTTAAGATTTGACTATCGCTTTAGCCCAATGTATTCCCTTACACCTCTGTTACCCAAAAGGAAGTGAGTGGGTACAAAAGTAGTTTCTGCTAATCGTTATTAGCATGAAGTAGGTAAACGAATAAGGTTTTGTAAGAATAGTTCCTTGCAAAATAGGCAGAGAACGTCAAGCGGCAATTGTTTCGAGAAAGTTCAGGCGTTTAAAAGTAGTATTAATTACATAAGTAGTTATGTTGAAGGGAAATGACAATTGAAACCCATATGTAGTTATGTGCGAGTAGCATTTGTTTCTACTTGAATATCATTAGAGTTGATAGTTATAGAGAATTAGCACTTATGTGCAGGCGTTTAAATATTTACAGTTTAAGCCTCTCAACTCTTGAGACATTTATCAGACTTAGCATATTATTATGTATTTTATCTGAAATAAAACAACCTATTGTCGATTGTTTGTTTTTCCTGAGTTTCTATTGTTTTCGGTGCTCCAGTTTCCGTTTCCGTTTTTCAGTCGCACAAACATCCATACCTGATAACGAGACTCGAACTTGCAATCCCCTGTGCCTGAAACGTCAAAGCTAGGCATGTGACTATGGGAATTTCCATTTTCAAAATCACGTTGCATCCCAACTGACATTACTAATATTCGTCTATTCTTAAAGTTCCGTCCGCACCATTCATTTTCAAAAACCTGTGAGATTCCTGAATCTTTTAGTGAATTTTAGTGTTAGATTTTACGGTATTTTAATTTGAAAAAGCCGTTAGTGGTACCCAGATACATTTCTTTACATTTGCAATCCCCGTGCACATTCCAAGATACCAAAAGAAAGGTTTCTCAACACGATATTAAACCTGAAATAAAGCAGCATTTATGTTCGTCAATAAAGTTGCAGGTGATCAGGAATATTCTCGACTCATTCCAAGTGGATGACAGATAAACTTTCTCAGTTCCTCACGTGCTGAATAACGCTACTATACCACTGATAAGTATGGATCTTCCAGGGCACTTATTAAGAGTGGCGCAACGTTATATTCCACTTATAATAATAATAATAATAATAATGATAATAATAATAATAATAATAATGATAGTAATAGGAATAATAATAATAGTAGTAGTAATAATAGTAATAATAGTAATAATAATAATATTTAGTTTCCCCTAATGAACTGCAGTGAGTTTTTTTAAATGCGTTAAGACGGCGCCTATAAGCAAGAATTCAATGCCGAATTGGCCCTCGTTTTTAGAAGTGTCAACATCTGAATATGCGCACTCCTCTACAAGTGGACATGTAAGTATCAAACGGCTCTTAACTTCGTCTTTAAGTTATTAGAGTAGCAATGTTTGCAGATCGCCAAAATATATTTTTAACACCGTATCACTGCAGAGTAAATGTTAACCTTCAAGAATAGTTGTAACATACGCGAAGTTTTGAGGTTAAAAACAAACAAACATAAAACAAAAAACTATTCCATTAAAGTGAAAAAAAATTTTACATTCACATTTAAGTAGTAACGAATACCTATGTACTTGGTTTATAATCTAGCTGTTAATATATGCATATACAATGCAGATAATATAGAGCATAACATGTACAGAAAAATAGGAGTAAGTAATGAAATAATTATGTACTCGTATGTATTAATTACTTCGAATGACATTATACCGTGTTAGCTCAAAACATTTTGTGTTTAACAAACATAATGAAAACTTAATGATGAATAATGGTAAAAAAAAGTAAATGTAGTTCTACAATTAAGTTTGCATACATGACACACTGTTTGCATATACTCGATTGGCAAGTTTGACATACTAACACGTCGCTGATTTGTCTTTTTTCATTGGAACATGGCCATAGAGAATATAATTTCCAGTCAGTTCCTGGTTCGCGATTTACTTGTTTGATAGACGGTTCTTCAAAATCCTGGAACTAATCAATATTGGTTGTTTTATAAGTCGCTTAATTACAAGTCTGTCTTTTAGAAGAGCTATCTTTCTAATGATTTTAGAAATAGCTACGTAATCTTTGATTGATGAATGTACTATATACGAATTCACTCCGATTGTGTTCAAAATGATACAGAATATTGGCAGGGGGCATTTTCACCGACTAAACCACACTTGAAACTAGTTTTCACGGCGAAAAATTCAAGGTGTTACTGAAGTTGTGACGTCAGATTCCCCTATTGATAATACGGCTAACGGGTTACCCTTGATTTAACCTTGACCACAAAGTTACACAAATTCGTTTAGAGAATTATTATTATTATTATTATTATTATTATTATTATTATTATTATTATTATTATTATTATTATCATTAAAGGAATGTCAAAGGTGTCCAGACTGTTTGAATAACAAAAGAGTTTGCATCTCTGGTTAATGTTTAAATGTATCCTTATAATCACACCAACTGTATTTTATAGCTTTTACTACAATGGCACCGCAGGCGGTGACACCAATGATACCTATATGGAATGAAGATGGAGCACTGGTGGAATGTGATGGTGGGGGAAATCCGAGAACTCCGAGAAAACTCGCTCCAGCGCAGTTTTGTCCACCACAAACCCCACATAAGATCGCTTGGGATCGAACCCGGGCCACCGCAGTGAGAGACAATGGTCTACCCACTCGGCCACGGGCGGTCACACCAACTATGCCTAGCCACTGATTCAGAAATGTAATTTGAGCCATGGATATTCAGTTCACCAATCCAATGCTCATACACAAATACCCGTACACCATTACCCCTGCCTTAATGTACGTAGCCTGTGCCTTTAATTATAACTCTTATGGAGAACAGCCAGATGAAATGGGGCTCTAATTGCAATATTTTATCTCGAAGCTTATTAAATTTCACTTATAAATTGCCAGGATTTTATATACTCAGGAGCTTGACAGCAAATGATCTTTAACCCTCGCTGAAAACATTTGTTTTCAAGATTAAAACAAAAACCATGAATAATTTAATTAACATAGGGTAATAACCCTTTTTAACTTCTCTAGCATGTATGTACAACGTACATAGGGGATAGAGAATGTGCTGTATTCCACTCAAAAGTTCAATGTGGAAATTTCACCGGAAATATGTGTTTTGAGGCCTCCTGAGTCCGAAAAAAATTAGAAAAAGTTCCATATGCGTCCGTATGTCTGTGGAGAGCATAGCTCAAAAACGAAACTTGGTATTTATTTGTAGTATCTTTCACGGATGCGACACGAAGATTTGCAAGAAAATTCCCTCACCAGAAATTATCCTTTACAGGGATATTTTTAAATGCTGTTCTTTTCAAAAATGGCTAATGATTTTGATTAAAATACCATATATTAAAGATATTTACATCGGAAATAAAATACATATTTTGAATTTTCTGAGAATAGCCCCTGAAGATCTCTTCATCCTGGATAAGTATCGCAGGATTTTGCATAACGGCTAAACCATAACAAATAGACAGACAAAAATACAGAAAAATGTACAACTCGTTAAAACCCATTATTATGTCATACAGGCTTTTTATGTAGAGCTAGCCGTTTCTTAGATATTCCGTGTCTTTGGTTTCAATTTTAAACTACTTAAACTTTTCTCCGACCGCAAGTGACGCTTCGTGTCATCTCTTTTGTTCTATTGCAGGACATGTAAAGCGAACTAAACTTCAATTGTTACACATCGGACCAAATTTTAAAAGATTTGACTATCAATTTAGCCTAGTGTATTCCTATATGCCCTTTCTGCTTACAAGGAAGCAAATAATAAGACAAATTCTGCTAATGTTTGCCTTTATTAGCACGTCGTAGACACCAGAATAATCTTTTAAAGGAAAGCTGTTTGAGTAGAAGTCATGTAAGTGGAACACACAAGATTTTTTATCGAGTTATTAAATGAAACATTTCTGAAGATATTCTTAACATTCGTTTCATTTTAATTTAACACGACAACGTTGAAGTTATTAATGATTTATTCACAAACCATGTCGGTGATGTGTCACTGAGATTTGGAAAATCCACAGTCTCAAAGCTATCTTGTTGAAATTTATACTAGTTATTATGCACAGTAAAACTGATATTTTACCATGCATCAAAATGCTAGCTTGTATAGTTATTTAAATAATAATATTTTGCTATCTAAATTGTTCTAAAACCAAAACATGTGATGCGTTCTAAAAATATTGCCTTAAAAAAAGCGAGTTTTTAAGAAAATTATTTTTTCAAATTGATCTGTCATGTTATATTTTTATATTAGCCGCAATTAATGTAGAAAAAGCATTACTTTTTGCATTTTCCAAACCTTTTTATTTTTTAAAATTTAATGATTTATTTCTAACGATCGGAACATTGTTTCGAAAAGGTATACGGTCATTTTGTTTTGTGTGTTTTTAGAGGTTGTATACAAATTTTGAAACAAATTAGTGAAAAATTGCATCATTTTGGTTATGGAAAAGATTTGAAAAAAGTTAGCGTGAAATAGGAGTACCTATTAGTAAGAATGCGCCTATTCATTTATAGCTGCAATAAGTTGTAGCTAAAATGCGGCAAGTGGAAAAACTTGTTTTGTTCAAGTTTAGGATTTATATTGTTTTATTGCAAGCGGCGCCGTGGCTGAGTGCTTAGACTGTATTTTGGCGGCCCGGGCGCCCGCATGTGGGATTTTTAGTGAATGAAACGGCGTCTGGGCGGGTTTTCTTCGGGTCCTCCGTCACTCATTCCATAAATTGCTCCATCGCATCCTTTCATATTATCCATTTCCCTTACATTTCATATCGTCTACTTCCTCACACTGATGCCTGGCTTCAGGCCGATCATTCGTTCTCGATTCTTCATTCTATGGTTCCATGCCGTTGGCTCTCCTAGTGCTGCTACAGGCACCCGCTTGTAAGTCCCAGAGGGGTGTCGGTCCTTCATACGGGATGGGATCGCCGCCTACAAAACAAAAAAAAAACAAAACAAAAATTATTATGAGAGAAGTAAGGTTTTTATTTTTAAGTGTTGGCCAAGTGTCATGAATGCATCGCCTTAAATGCAGCAGCTGTATTCACGTTTTGTCTGGAAGGTAATCAACAAACTAGCAGCAGTAGAGATGTGATTCACATAGATAAACAAAGTGAACTAAAAAGTCAGAATCTTTCTACATTGTTTTCCTTCACAAGAGAAAAATCATGCTTCTTGAAGCTAAACATCAGAGCTGTTCTGTGTCTTGAGGTAGAGCAGAAGCATTTCATTATATGTTGAATATATAACATGATTACGTTATAGCCTGAATTTCAATTATTTACATAAAAGGAAATTGAAAAAGTTATTAAATGAAACAATCTGCATGAAAGGAACTGCTGTTGTAGTGATATTTGGTTTTCTAGGAACTGCCGTCAGTAAAATGTTTGTAGCAGTTTATAGTCTTGAGACTGATAAAATCAGATATTTCGATTTAAGTCCAACAAAGCTGATAGCTGAAAACACAGTAAACATAAAGGTATTAAATATAATGCATCAAGGGCTCTTTGCGGGTTACTAAATCGAGATTGTCTTTTTCCTTTGAGACGTAGCTCTTCAATATCCCCTTGAAAATATCGAAATCATGTTACTAACAATAATATGTAAAAATAAGATGTATTGCGCAATGAACCGATAGTGATAATTATACTTAATTAAATAGATAACCTTTGTATATAGCAATGTAGTATTAATCATAGTACGGGGAATAAGTTTTGCTTTAACTATTATTTTATTTGTGAATATTTGTATTTTGTTAATATTTTGCACGCTAAGACGACAAGGGTTGAAACGTGGTTTTAACTGTAAATGCACAGATTTCCGTTAGCAAGACCTTGAAGTATTGTTAGTGTAGCTTTAGAAAGGAAACATTCCAAAAAGGTCATTGCCCATGGCATTTGTTTAACGTTGAGTTACTTTAGGGAATAGAGGCACAAGTACATGCAACCAATAGAAAGAAGGGACGCTATTCATACAGAAGGATGTTTAAGTTTAAAATTCACAACCGTTTTGGACAGTTCTACGCGGGATTCCAAGGGCGACACTAGGTCGGTCGCTGAAACAAAATCGCGCCACATTGCTCACCGCGGTTAAAACCAAGAAGTCATGGTTTTTTGCGTTCCCCAGATTTATAATCATGTTTGCAGGTGTCACTTGGTTGTCAACGGTTAGGGTTAATACAGTGTAATATTATACCATGCAATTTTCTTTCTTCAATAATATTTACGAACCAGTGATTATTGTTATTTTCTTACTACATCTTTTATTTTCCTTCTGTACCACGCCCTGTACCGAGGAATTCATGCTCGCCGATGAAGAAGAAAAACCTGAGCTAACTCCGGAGCAGCAAAGACAGACAATAGGTAGGGAAATGTCACTAGGTTCCACCCCAACCGGACCAACTGACCCACAAAATAACGACGACGCTACTTTGTCCAATACCATTTAAACAATTATTCTGGACAAAGTCGCACCACTTGAGCGTTTGCACCTAGCTGGACGAAAATGTTTTTTGTGCATAAATGTTCATTACTAATGCATACGAGAATAATTGCGAGACGGCAGATAAGGTTCCTTTTGGGGAAGTCTCGGGTTCGTGATTCACATTGGGCTGGCTATTCTAACCTGAGGTTTTAGCCCTTTTCCCTGGCTCTTAAGTCAATCCAATGTGGATTATTATGTGCAGCGAATTTTTCTGTCTGCCATTACATTATTTTTATTATCGAAGGATCAGGCGAGAGGAGCGTGGGAGGCGAACGTTGGCGGGGTTTGATTTGTGGAACTGCTTTTTACTTTCTCTATACGTACTATGCACATATTGCATAGAGAAGGTATTTTATTGCACCCAAAACTATATATGGAGACTTCACCGGAAATACATGTTTTGAGCCTCCTGAATATAAAAACTCTTTAGAAAAATTCCATGTGAGTGTCTCTAGGTAGCATAGCTCAAAAACGAAATCCCTGTTAAATACCAAAATTGGTATTTAGGTTCATTATCTTCCAAGAATACGACAAGAAGCTATTCAAAACTCTCCCCACCCCCAATTACCCTTTACATGGAAGTTTTTTCAATAATTTTGATTTTCCCAAAAATTGCTCAAACGATTATGATTAAAGTATGGTATGTTAGACATACTTACATAGCAAATAAAATATATATCTTAAACTTTCTGGAAATAACATCTGAAGACCCCTTTATTCTTGATAATCTTTGCAAAAATTTGCATTACTTGTAAATCGTAAGAAATGGACAAAAACTTACTGCACAAAAAATGTAGATCTCGTAAATACACACAATTTATGCTATATACATTTGTTTCGTGGAGTTGACCATTTTTATATATTCCTTGTTATTGGTTTCAGTTTTAAAATACTTAATACTTTTTCATATGGGAATTTGTTAACTCCTGGCCATACAAGCAAAGGAATTTCAATCGCATGCAAACAGCTTTTAAAAGATTTGACTATCGCTTTAGCCTGTGGTATTCCCTTATTTCCCTTCATCTTACAAGGAAGCAAGTAATAAGACCGTTTCTGATAATTTTATCTCGATTGGCATGAAGTGGATAGAGGAATAACCTTTTTAACAAAAATTTGTTACAGAGATGTAGAGAAAGTTATATCTATTGTATGTTTATCGTTTCCATCTGTGAAGTGCAGTTTTCAGAGAATATCTGGTGTGATGATGTAGAGTCTGCTGTGACAGCGTGAAGGTCCAGCAACCCATCTTCAATGTTGTTCAGGTGTCGGAGGCTATTCTCAGATCGAATGGTGATGATGGCGGAGGTGATGCTTCATCTATTGTGATGCAGTTACAGTCCCTTTAATCAGTGATGCCGAAAAGGAGGCCCGCAAATAAATATATGATTTATTGCTTTTTTAACTTCCTGCATAGATCTTATGGTGGTAGATTTCAACATTTTGAAGTATTTCGATCACAGATGAAACTTTTCAACAATGCCATGAGATGTAAAGTAGAGTGCCAGCCCGCGGATCTACCGTTAGAACTATGTGAGCTTCAATGAGATTCATCTCTTCAACCAACAGAGGCAACTGGTGTTGATTTTTAGAAACTCATTTCAAAGGAACGTTCTCCACATCTTAGAAACTTGGCTTTAAAACTTACTTTCATATTTGGTAGTACTTACATATGTGAAACTGTCTTCTCTGCTATGAAACTAGTGAAATCAAAGTCCAGAAACTTGATTAATTGATTTAATGTGTCTTGTTAGCTTCCGGAGAAGGCCGCGTTATCTTGCATGGGATTGCCGGCGTTTCGCTCATGTTGCCGTGAGCTGCCTCTGGGCTCTTGTGCCCAGAAGCATAATGTAACAAAGGAGGTATTACATTTCACCGAAAAATCCGATGCCGCAATTTCACCGGAAGTACACGTTTTAGGGTCCCCTGTGTAAAAAGAAGCACTTTTAGAAAAGGGTCCGTGTGTGTCCGTGTGTCTGTAAAAACACAACTCAAAAACGAAAATACGGTAAAATACCATACTAGGTATTTAAGTTTAGAATATTTCAAGGATGGACACTAAGATTTTGAGAAAAATCCGCACAACCCAAAGTACCCTTTACATTGAAAAAAATGACTCTAACGATTTTTATTATAATGCTGTATGTTAAAACAGTTGCATTACCAATAAAATTTTATTTTGAATTTTCTAAGAATATCCTCTGAAGTTCTCTTTACTCTGGGTGAGTTTTTATGAATTTTGTATAGCTGGTAGACCGTAATAAATACAAAAAGTTACCACACAGAGAATCTAGATCTCATTAAAACGCACAATTTATGTTAAATACAGTTTTTCGTTGAGTTGATCACTTTTTAGATATCCGTTGCCATTTGTTTCAGCTTTCAAGTACTTATACCTCTCACATATAACGTTTTGTTAATTCTTGTTAGCGCAAAAAAGAAACGGATTTCAACCACGTGGCAACCAGCTTTTAAAATATTGGACTATCGGTTTAGCTTAGTGCATTCTTTTATTTCCCTTCTACTTATCTACAAGAAAGCAAGTAATAAATAACATTTCTACTAATGCTTATCTCAATTAGCATGAAATAGATAGAAAAATAAGCTTTCTAACAATAATTTGCTATCGAGATGTAGAGAAAGTCATGTGAATAGAACACATCAGATTTTTAGAAAAAGGTGTGTATGTGTGTAGCTGTGTCTGTGTGTCCGTGTGCTGTGAACAAGATAACTCAAAAATGAAACATGGGTAAAATACCAAACTTTGTATTTATGTTTAGTATCTTTCAAGGATGTGACACGAAGAGTTTCAAGAAATTGACCCACATCAAATTACCCTTGACATGGACAACTTTTCGAAAATATTCTTTTACTCAAAAATAACTGGAACAATTTTGATTAAAATGTTGTGTATTAAAGATACTTGCATGACAAATAGCATCTGAAGACCTCTTTATTCTGGATGAATTTTGCTGATTTTTTCATAACAGATAAGCCGTAAGATATACACAAAAACTTATTGCACATAAATGTAGATCTCATTAAAACACACTTATGTCATATACGTCTTTGTTGTAGAATTGACCGTTTTTGAGATATTCTTTGTTAGTTGTTTTAATTTTAAACCATGTTAACTATTCTTAAACAAGAAGCTTCCTTTCGTTTTGTCCCTCTAGTTTTACTGCTGGCCATCCAAAGAGAGCCCTATATCTATTGTTTCACATGGAGATCAGCTTTTATAATATTTGACAATAGATTTAGCCTAGTATTTTCCCTTATTTCCCTTCTTCTCACAAAGAAGCAGGTAATAAGTACTATTCTGCTTATGCCTATCTCTATTGACATGATATAGACAAAATAATGATTTGGAAGAACAGTTTACCATATGTGGAACAGCTAGAAAAAGTCATGTGAATGGGATACATCAGACTTTTTAGTGTGTGGTTTCGATCTACTCTGTTTTTAAACAAATATTATATTACGTTCACTGGATATTTGATGTCAAGTCTACAAATTCTAAAGCTGATTTTTCTGTATTTTCGAAACTTCATTAAGTGCTGGCGCCAAAATGTGTTGCAGCATTTAAAAAAATATATATTTACTTGTAAACAAAATTATGAACCAGCAATAGTTGTGATACTGTTTATATGTTTGTAACATTTGGTAAATATAGGCAGTGTTTGCTCTAAAATATATGGTCAGAGGTGAAAAACAAATTCATAGGCAATGATAAATTCTTTTTGGTAAAAACCCGATGCATTGTAGGTCACTCAGAAAGTAAATATCGATTAGTCATAAATAATAATAATAATAAAAAAAAAGATTTTAACACAAAAATATACTTACAAAGTTTTAGTATCTTACCCTATTTCTCAACGTAATCACATTGTTGTTATAGTATTTATTGTAACGAGCTACCAGTTTTTCAATACCTGTTTTACATTCTGCTACTGCCAAAGACCTAATTAGTTTTTTTGAATACAATCCATGTTTGAAAAATCGAAATTTATAGGCAAATAACGCAAATGCATGTTGATAATGTAATGAGCGCGATTTCAGAGAGGAAATGTTGCATATGTTTAATCAAGGATATGATATGATATAAGTCTTTATTAACCATAATACTGTACATATATTCTTACAGTTTTCTTCTACGTTCCTTAGAATTGCTACTTTTTTTCCCCCCTTAATCCAACATACACCACGGTCATGCATAGTGGAACTTGCCCTTCTTTATCCCTTTTTCGTATTTTCTAATGTTTTTCCTCTTCCATTTTATTGTTGCTCATTTTTATCCATTTTTTCTAACCTTACCCAAGAAGTTACTTATACTTTTATATTTTTCTCTGCTTTTGTGGCAGAACCCTCCGGATAACTATTTCTCCACGTAGGTTATCCCATTTTTGTTGCCAAATGTTGTCGCTCCACCTTTTCGTTTGATCATAAAATTGTACGAGTATATAATGGAAGTCTGTGTCAATTTCTCCGGACATTACTTTCTTCATCATGTGTAATGCTTTCAAGTTTTTAACCCCTGTTCTCGCCCATGCAAATCCTTCTCTTCCTAGTTTAATGAATATCTCTATGTACTTTTCCCTCTCCCAGACTGTTTTATTCCACTATCCAAGAGGATAATTTCTCTGTTACACTGACAAAAATATATTGTGTATGAATATTCTGTTTCCTTGATTCTGCTATTTTCCAAAAGCCTCTTATGTTATACTCTGCAATTAACCATGAGCTTCACATACCTATTTTGTCCATAGTTTCCTGCAGTTTTACTGACCATGACCTTATCGTTTACTTTTCTTCTGAATGCTAAAGTATTCTTTAACAATATTCTGTATAGATATCTTAATCAAGAAACAAGCAGTGAACGTGACAAAGATCGGAGTTGGAGGTCGTCAGTCGTTATAGAGGAGTTGAAAGCAAATGTTGGTGAAAGAATTGAGTTTCATGTTAGACACCTTACATGACTTTTTGGGTGGAAAAGAGTTTCCAACTGATGAAGACCTCAAAGCGGCAGAAGAGAATAACATCGGTATTGAAGATCCACGTTACAATATATATCTTGACAACAAAGGCGATTAAGCCGTCTCTGTTGGGGGAGCGCGTCTACCTCACATTCAAGAGGTCGCGAGTTCGAATCTCGTTTACAGTGAGTCACTAAGATAAGGAATTTTTTCGAGATTTTCCCTTAACCTGAGTAGACGAATATCGGGTAACTTTAAGCTGCAAGGACCGCGAGATCAGTTGAGCATCATTTCACCGATTTCACTCATCGTAAGATGTGACCAATCAGGTTAAAGGACGTTAAACTAAAAATATGGCGATTATTTTCAGAAAATAGAATAAAGTAATCTAAATTTGTAAATACGATTTTATGTTGATGTCTTCCGCTATTTAGTTATGCCAAATCACTCATTATGTCCCTCATCATAAATTTTGTCCAAGAAACTACCAATAACGACATTCGGTAATATTTTTGGAAATCTACAATAACAGTGTAGATTTTATTTAAATAAAAAATAAATTTCCAAAAATTGTATTTTAACCAGACTGCAACCCTTACGAGCACACATAGGTAAAATTTTAGCTAAATCTTTTAAAAGATTTTCTTTTTTACTTTTTCTATGCGTATTATGTACATAGTGTATAGAGAAAGTATTCTATTCCAACCAAAAATTCAATACCAAGATTTCACCGGAAATACTACTTTTGAGATCCCCTGATTATAAAACAACATCTTTAGAAAATGGTCAGTTAGTCTGTTTGTGTGCCTGTAGACAGCATAGCTCAAAAACGAATAGCCCATTAAATATCAAACTTAAGTTTAGTATCTCCCAAGGATGCGACACGAAGATTTTAAAGAACCCCCCCTCCCACGCGAAACTAATCTTTACATTGAAAATGTTTCAAAATTTTTTATTTTCTCAAAAATGACTCTAAAGATTTTGCATATTAAAGATACTCATATCACAAATAAAATGTGTATTTTTAATTTCATGGGAATTGCCTCTGAAGAGTTCTTTATTCTGGTTGAGTTTTGCAGAATTTTGCATAACGGTTAAACCGTAAGAGATTGACAAAAATTGGCCACACAAAATGTAGATCCCGTTAAAACACATAATTTAAGTTTATAAGTTTCTATTGTAGAGTTGACCGTTTCTAGATATTCCATGTCCTTTATTTCAACTTTAAAATAATGAACTTTTCTCAAACGGGATCATTCAAAGCGAACCGAACCTCGATTGTTTCCCATAGCGACCAGGTTTTAAAAGATTTGACTATCTCTTTTGCCTAATGTATTCCCTTATTTCCCTTCCACTTATAGGGAAGCAAGTAATAAGACCAATTCTGCTAATGTTTATCTAGGCGTTTAAAGATCAAGTATAGTTTGTTTTAAAACCATCAAGCTATTCAAGACCATATTTAAATGTTATCAGCATTTGTGGTTTGGGAGAATTACTATTGTTGCAAACAAGGTTCAGCGATGTGGGGGATAGCTATTTGAGGGTGGTGAAAGGATTGTAAGTAGTAGACTTAAATTAAGTTAATATATTGAGAAAGATTAAAAAATTTGTTGGTTGCGAATGTTTGGTTTACAAAGATAGGGGATTGCAATATATTCCATTAACCTTGGCCAATGTCATTCTGATTACGGGGATTACTAACACAAAGCCTTACCTCAAGAAATATGTCATGGTGGGTCTAGGCGAGGTGAGAAATGAAGTGATTAGGCGGTTGAGCCCGGAGCGACGCCCCAAGACGCACGAATGACGCTGAGGTTCCCCGCGGTCAAGACCTGCTGGACGTATCTGCAGCCCTTTAAATAAGTTTAGCGTTCCAACATGGTGGCCATACTCCTAATATGCAGCACTAACGCCGTGACAGTTAGTAGTCTTAGCTTAACAGTATTGAATGTTTAAATGTTCTAGAATATCCGGTGTGACGTCAAAGTG
Organism: Hymenopus coronatus; assembly: GCA_030762935.1. NCBI lineage: Eukaryota > Metazoa > Arthropoda > Insecta > Mantodea > Hymenopodidae > Hymenopus > Hymenopus coronatus. The sequence goes on from CM060900.1 coordinate 65,220,310, forward strand.
TGAATGAGCACGTAGCCCAACGGAAGTTGGTGTCATCGAAAAGTCCACTGGAAGTGCCATCGGAAGAGCATAGTCACTTCCATCCTGTTACTTAAACAGCTTATATTTTCCCAGGAATATGTAAGGAGGAAATCACAATTAATTCAGATTAATTAATTCTTAATTAACAAAATATTGCTAAAACAGTATAAGCTAAACTCTCGCCAATGACACTCGTGAGAGTATTGTCGTAAAGAGTATTAGGTCTCCAATATCTTTATGCAAAAAGAATACTGCAGAAGCTCTATATTAAGAAACTGGTTTACGAATACACTCCCCTACCTAAAGATCTGCGCCGTAATAATTGCATCTCGAAAAGACGTATACAAGCTTTACGATCCTCCTTCAACAAGTGTCTTCCGTATGCGCAGAGCTCTGCGGGAAAAAAGATTTAAAATTCTGAACCGTATTCCCATCTTTTTGGATTCCGAAGGCGGACTGCGCTCAGTGACCCGGAGAAACCTTCATTGGTGTAATGAAACATTCCTGGTGACTGCTTCTCATTCCATTCCTGCTTACAAAGACGCCACAAGGAAACCAAATGCATTCCAGACTGGATAAGTTTATTGCATTTAGATGCTCTTCTTGTATGACAGATCTGTGTACTGTAGAAACATTTGTATAATTTGGCAAGTGATAATACAATTAACCCAGCAACATTAAAAGTATTACTTAAAAACGTAGTTAAGTAAAAGCTATTGGACTTTTAATGTACTTTATTTTACTTTCTCTAGCACTTATATACAATGTGCATAGTAGAGAGAAAGACAGAGAGAAGTATTGTATTCCACAAAAAAATCGATACAGAGACTTCACCAGAAATACATGTTTTGAGAACCTTTGAATCACTTTTTGGAAAAAGGTCACTGAATCTGTCCATGAGTGTGTGATTGTAAACAGCATAACTAGAAGAATAAGTCGGCTAAATACCAAACTTGGTATTTAAGTTTAGTATCTTCAAAGAATGCAACACGAAGGTTTTCAAAAAAGTCCTTCCATCCCAAATTACACTTTACATGGAACATTTTTAGATGTTTTTGATTTTCTAAAATAATAGCTGACACGATATTTATTAAAATGACATATAATAAAGATGTTTACATGGTAATTAAAATATCTTGGACTTCTTGGTAATATCTAGCCACTAAAGTCATCATTCTGATAGGTTTTGCATACTTGGTACACCGTAAGAGATAGATAAATAGTTTATCGCAATGGGACAAGCATTTAGTGTCAACACGTGGCAAAAACTGTTACTCGTTTTAAATGGCATACAGAGCTGTAAGAGGGACGCACAACTTTCTTGAATAGTGAAAGAGTTTGATCGTGGGTATTTCACTATAAGAGAAATATTTATAGTTTGCAATGCAAGTCATTCACAGCTTATAGGCCAAAGAAAATTTTTCAAACAAAATCACTGCAGTTTTAAGTATCAAATAAAACGTAGAAAATTACTTTGGCAAAAAATTATTCAAGATAGAGGATCTAAGGTTTTAAATTCATTCATTTTTTGACATATTAGAAAAATTTGCTATTGTTTTTGTATTGGAACAGGTTTTGATAGTGTTTGGCGCCCACTTTTACAACAGACAGCACCGTAGGTGAAGACGTATGGAATGAAGATGAAGCACCGGTAGAATGCTTTGGCAGGGAAAATCGGAGAACAGGAGAAAACCCGCCCTTGCGCCGCTTTGTCTACCACAAAACTCACATGCGGGCGCTGGTATCGAAACCGGGTCGCTGGGTTATAGGCAAGTGGTCTAACCATTCGGCTACGGCGGGGCCCCTACGATCCAAGCGCATATTACTTGAGAAGGCACGCTCTGAATTCCGAAGTCTACTTATTATGAAGAGTATAAACAAAAATAATGCAAGCATTTCCCATTTTGATTTAATTATATTTTCACATAAGCCGTGTGTAGTACAGGAGTTGGATAGGTAGAGTCAGACTAAAAAATTAAATGGCATAGTCGGGATTTGAACCACGGATCTCACAGCCTCTACCCAGTTGCATCAAAACTGTTAAATTGCTCAACTGACTCGAATGATTCCCGGTAAACCTCAAGGTGATCTTAATTTATTTTGAGATGAAATACCCCAATGTTGACTTACAATGACGTAAATAACTTTTAAGTCCCAGAATTCGTAGTATAGCTACTTATATTGATTTTATTGTTTTTTCACGCAAGCCGTGTGTAGGACAGGACAGGTGTAGGACAATTTCCCTTTTTATTACGTATTGTGGAAACGAGAACAGCAGCAGAAAGTGAACCTAGTAGTATGACTGCTTATGTTTTATGCTCCGACATAGAACTCTTTGTACAGAAGAATACAGAATTTCTTTTTCTTTTTGACTTATTGCAAAAAATTATCTCTTTAAATCAGCGTTATCTAACTCCTTACGTTCTCTACATAAGCATGCAGAATAGTTGCAATGGAATACTATTATGAATGCTGTGCAAATCCTCACAGTTTTAGTTATGCTCACACAATAACGTGAAGAAAAGAATGTGCTTAAAATGTGTGCGCCCGGGGCACTTCATGTTGTGACAGAGTATGGGATTTCTTTGATCTGGGCCTCGAAGGTTTTCATAACCGTTTCACGTACGCACATCTGACGAAGTGCTAGGAAGGCCGGAAGTGGTAAATCGGCAACCAAACCTTTGTCTCTCTGCTGACTTTGGGGTCCTAAGCATAAGGTAGTTATGAGAGACGCTTATGGAATTCATCATTCTCAGCGGCAACACACGCGAGGACGAAGTATACAGTTGCTGGCTATACACACATTTTTACTTTCTCTAGTCCGTATGTACAATATATATATATATATATATATTGGATAGAGAAGGTATTATATTCCATCCAAAAATTCGATGTCCAGATTTCAACGCAAATATATGTTTTGAGCTCTCCTGAGTCCAAAACAAGAATTTTTAGAAAAAGGTCCGTGTGTGTCTGTGGACAGTATAGCTCAAAAATCAAAAGACCGTTAAACACCCAACTTTTTATTTATTTTAAGTATGAATGAATGAATGAATAAGTGTATTTATTAATATAGCAATATCATACATAGAATTTCAACAGTCGCACGGGTCCACAGACCGTACGTGCTTTTGTAATACACATTACAAGCAATATTAAAACAACAACCACAACAAAGAATTAAAAGAGTAAACACGAAAATAAAAAGACAAAGGAAATACACAGTCAAAAGCAATATTAAACAACAATAAAAATTAAGAGTGAATCCGAAAATAAAGATACAAAGATATTCAAATATACCAATTTAAATTTACAGCACAGAGTACACCTCCATAAATGCACCCTCTTATCATAGATAATTACACTTAAAAGACATATATACACATAATATATACAACCCTAGCACAACAGTGACCTAAGTCTGATATAATATACATGTATGTAGAACATTGTAGTCACTTTTGTTTAGTTGATCTTATGCCCCCCCCCTTCTCTATTGGCAGCCTCCTCAGATCTCAGCTGTCTTGCCTTAAGTATAAATTTGCCTAGCCCGTCCATGTTTTCCGTGCCTGCCAGTAGCGTCCAACATGCTTCTATCCCTACATTCGCAGTGGTAAAAAATCGCGGCAAATATTTTTCCCGCCATTCCTCCGTACCCCTACATCTTGCCAAGATGTGAGTCCACGACTCTTCCTCCTCGCAAATGGGACAGATTCTTATACCATTCACGTCAGAAATTTTCGTGCTCCTCCATGCTCCTAGTCTAATCCACGCGAGCCCCTCTCTAATGAGTTTGGTACCTGTTTTGATGTATTGCTCCATACCCCACTCCGATTTCAGCCCAGACTGTACTTCTAATGACACCTTCTCTGTGCATTGCGCAATTATTTGCTGTCTGTCAATATCACAGAGACGTTTCTTAATTTTTCTCCAAATACTTCGCCTGTTTTCCTGCCCCGCCATCCAAATGTCTCCCATCCCAATGGTTTCCAACCCTTTCTTTAATTTTGATGCCCACGTCAAATTACCTTCCATTCGCAACTGTTCACGGTAGCAGACTGCCCTAATTAGAGATTGGTTTCCGTGAACGATTCTCATCCAATATTTAACTGCTCTGATTTTGCACTCTATCGTTTCACTATGTACCCCGAATTCCCTCATTATTCCGCAGTTTGCCGTACCCCTCCCTACACCCAGAATTCCTTTCAAAAATTGGGTCCTCACTTGATCCAGATTCCCTGTTTGTTCCCACCCCCATATTTCTCCTCCGTATGTCATCGTGGATCTAACTGTCGCTCCGTATACAGTTTCCATTAAGGTTATGGAGATATTCGGAATTCTGCAGCGTATCCGGAGAGCTTCCGCCGCTTTCACCCTTGCCTTGTGTTTCGTAATGTCAATGTGTTTTGTCCATTTTCCGTTCATTGTAAATGTGAGTCCTAAGTACACAAAGGATTTAACATTGTCCAGTATCTGTCCTGCATATGTCCAAGTCTCCTCCCTGCTATAAACACAACCCTTTTTGAAAGTCATTGCCTTAGCCTTATTCACATTAACTGTAAGTAGCCATTCATCGCAATAGTTCTTAAGTTTGTCCAGTCCTCGTTGCAAACCGTTTACTGTCGTAGAGCACAATACTAAATCGTCTGCGTATAAAAGTGTTGGGATCTGCAAATCCGCTACTACTGGTGCTTGAATATTCTCTGCTATCATTGTATCAGTAATATCATCCACAAAGAGATTAAATAGCAAGGGAGATAAAATACAGCCCTGCCTCACTCCCCTATAGCTTCGGCAGCTCTCGGACACTCTGTTTCTGTCGTACTTCACACAGAATTGGACATTTTGATATATTGCCTGCAATGCTCTAACCATTTTACTTGATAACCCCTTTCTGCCTAGTTTGTACCATAATGCATTTCGATTGATAGAGTCAAATGCCTTCTTAAAGTCCACAAAAGCACAATGAAGCTTTCCCCGCTTAACTAACAGTTGCTGCGTCCTTAAAGTGTCTAATATAAAAGCGGCATCTATGGTACTGTGTCCTTCTCTGAAACCCATTTGAAATTTTGAAAGTTTGCCAAATTTAGATTCCCAGTCCTTTATCCGGTTATATAACACTCTACAATAAATTTTTTCCATAATTGGCAACAGAGTAACCCCCCTATAGTTATCCGGATTTCCAATAGTTCCCTTCCCTTTATAAATGGGATGAATAATGCCCTTTCCCCAGCAGGTAGGGTAATTCCCCTCAATAAACAATTTGTTGCATATCTGGAGCATACTCCTACCAAACTCATTAACATTGGCTGCGGCTTTAAAAACTTCCGGGGGCAGCCCATCCAACCCTGGAGCTTTGCCTACCTTCAGACTCCTTAGCGCCTGTGCTATTTCTCGTGCTGATATTTCCTCGTCCAGTATTGGGATCTCAAGATTTCCCAAAATTTGCACTTCCTTTATAAAAATTCCTTCCCTTTCACCTTTCCCGAATATTCCCATAAAATGCATTGCCCATTTTCTGGGAGAAATTTCGTTGGGCGCCTGACGGTTGCCTCTTAAATGTTTTACTACTTGCCACATTTCAGCATTATCCCCCCGCGTTAAAATATTACTAATTTTCTGAGTAATTTTGTCTTGCCATGTAGTTCTCTTTTCCCGTAAGAGCTGTTTATACTCCCTTCGCTTTTTTGTAAACATTTTCCTAATGTCATCTCCCCCCTCCCTCCTGAATTTTGACAGAGCCTCCTCTGCTTGTTTCTTTACAGTTCTGCATTGCTGGTCATACCAACCATTGCATCGTTTTACCTTACCATGCATTTGGACTTTCATTGTCCCCGCAGCCGTTGCTATTATATGCGTTAGTTCCTCCGCTGTGTCTGCGTTCCTTTCCCCTAATCTTCTTTCTAATTTATCAACAAATACTTCTTTTTCTATCGGTTTCCATATAAATTTACTAATGAATCTCCCTTCGTCCCCCTGCCCCTCTTCAGGTGCATGCGCCACCATGGCCGTCTCTATATTCAGTTCCAGGACAACCGGACAGTGATGTGACTCGATACGATCCCCCACCCAAAAATTTCTAATTCTGCCAATTAAACCCTGACTTACTAAAATAAAATCTATTACACTACCCCCATTTTCATTTATGAAAGTGAGTTCTCCCTCTCGATCCTCACCGTACTTGCCATTCATTATTTCTAAAGAGAAGGCATCACAGAATTATTTTAAGTATCTTCGCTCCACCACCGACTATCCTTTATATTTAAACATTTTTGAAAATTTTGTTTTTATCAAAAATGACTTTAACGATTCTGATTAACATTCCGTGGGTATGTTAAAGATATTTTCATTGCAAATAAAATGTATATTTTGAATTTTCTGGAAAAGCTTCCGAAGACCTCATTCTGGATGCATATAGTAGAATTTTGCATAACTGGTAAACCGTAAGTGATAGACCAGAACCTATTATACAAAACTGTAGATGTCGTTAAAACACACACTTGTGAAATGTACATTTTTGTTGTAGAGTGGACCGTTTCTGAGATATTCCACATTATTTTTTTCAATTTTAAATTATGCATCTTCTCAAACAGGGCCAGCTTTCGTTTCATCGCTCTTTTGTTTTCCAGGAAATGCAAAGCGAACCGAACTTTAAATTGTTCACATATCGTCCGGCCTTTAAAATATTTGACTCGCTATAGTCTGGTGTATTCCCTTGTTTCCCTTCTGCTTATAAGGAACTAAGTAATAAAACAAATTCTTTTAAGGTTTGACTCGTTTAGGATTATATAGACGAAAGAATAATCTTTGTTTAGGAATTTATTTTTGCAGAAGAAGTAGAGTAACTCATGTGAATTCAACACATCCGATTTTTTTAGGAATCTCCTTGGCCAGCCCACTAGTGTATTAAAAGAAGTTGCGTTTTATATCAAAATTATCATATGTAAACAATGTAAGTCGCCATAGAAATTTACCATAATTCAAAAACTTATAATTCGTTCATTGTTTCAAAGAACATAACGTTTTTTCTATACCATCATACTTCAAGCGTATCAAAACCTAAAAATTATTGTTCGATTTTCCCCCAAGCAGAGAGAAAACTATAGAGATGCTCCTTAAAACTATTTCTATTTCATACTATCAGTCGCGCATCATACGTTGCACCTCATGTGAGGAGAAAAGCTAATTCGATGTTTTTGGTACATAGGACATCTCGTTGTGGTGCCTACCGCAAAAGTAAATGCTACCAGAATGTTCAACATATGCTTTATACAGTATGCCACCAGTATATTTATAAAGCAGTTCCTACATTTTATGTAGTGCCAAACATGAAACGATGACCAATATAAATATAATTATAGTGTAATATAGGTATCTATACCGAAGAAAAATTGTATATAATTACAAGTTTAAAGCACACTTAAGATATAAACCTTTACGTCCTATTCTTATGTAAGAAAATATCTACTAAAAGTATAATAGTTATTTTCACAACTTGTAGCTCAAAGGGGATGATTTACCAGTGAAAAGATTCTCATTACGTCACTACGCTTATGATGAAAATGTTACGAGGATACTATTATATTCCCAAACCGTAACAAAATGCACAATAAAGACTTTTTCGAAATTAAATTTAAAATATATTTTGATTAGGCTTCTGGCACGGTTGCGGTTTGATTTCACTCTGACTGGAAAGTGGTTACATGCACACAGGGTTTCACTGGGACCTCCCGCTCCCCAAGTACTGCCGGTTTCATCAACAACGATAATTTTACTTAACTCGGGTTAAAGATGTTAAATCCACGTTTTGGTAAAATAGCAGTTTCACCAGCCAAAGCAATGATAGCACAGGCCTGGAAAACCCGGTTAAAGCCTTATTGGCCATTTTACAACGTTTATGAATCCAAATCGTAGTTAGCGAAGCAAAAACGAAACATGACGCCGCAGGAATATTAGATATAGTTACAGACAACGACGATAATGTACAAAGATAGTAATGATAAATAGTGTAGTACGAGAGAAGTAGAAGGCAATTAGTAAAGTTCAGATAAAGAAGCAATTGGTACTGCAATGCGCATAATGATGTAAAATTTATGATGTGCTCACATCTTACACACCAATATCTTAACTGCTTCTAGTCAAGTGGCTAGCATACTACGTTCTCACCTAGAAGTTCTGTGTTCGCATACTGGGTGCCGGAGTAATTTTTTTTAAATTACTTTTTATCTCTCCTTCTACATAGTCCCCAAGCATGCCTGTGGAAGCGTTTGAAGCTGGAAATAAATTATTAAAAACCATCGTTAAAATAATAAGCTACAATCAAGGAATTGGTTTTTGAGTCAACGTACCAGATATGACTAAAAGGTATGAAACAAAAAAGTGCTCTATTCTATTTTAGAACAAAAAGAAAGAATTGGAACTCCTATTCAAAGACTTACCAGTTAAATACCAAAATTTGCATTGTTAATTAATGCAAAGCAAGGTCTCTCATTTCTCTTGTGTCGGAACCCGGTATATCGGCTGCAGTGAAATCTTTTATAAGCTAATTTTGCATTAGAGGCAAGAAAAATTACTTATTAGCCCATTCCTCATTTTTTTCTGAATGGACAGACCGTCCGCTTTTTGTTCTCCACCACCTGAAAATGATGTTTTACCAATTCTAAAAGAGTACACTTTTCTGCACCAGCAATTTTTGGGGTTCCTACCCTTTTTTTTATCCAGTAATTATTCCTCTTCGCGAATAAGCTATCAACACAAAAATTAGATAATTCACGCTTTAATTCTGTTTATCCACTGGTTTATATTCAAAAGGAGCCGAAAGTAGCAAAACCCTGAAATGGCGAATGGTAGTTCTCACTTGTTATATATGAGAAATTGCTGGTTCGTACGATTACATTAACGGGGTTTGCAAGCTCTTGGTGAAACGTGTTTCTTAAGTTCCCCCGATAGACACCAATATCGGTGATTATATAAACTAGGATAACAGAAAGAGTTATCGTTGTTGCTGAAACCGGCCCTAAGAAAACGACAAGTAATGCTCAGCCCGTCCTCACACTACGAAGTCCAATAGATGACGTTTTGCATTTAATACATTCAGAACATATGTTGCAATGCATTGCAATAGTTGCCCATCCATGAAAATCATACATGAAATTGATTATTTCATCTGCCACAACATACACTTGTTATTTTGTTCGTCTTATAATATATATAAAAAAAAAAAATTCTGTTTACTACGGAGCCTTATGCTCTCTTGTGTGCCAATCTATATCTTCCAGGTGGCCCAATTGCCCCGTTTTTGACGTGTGTAAATATCCCTTCGTGTGTTAAGAGTTGCATATCTCAGCGGGGTCATTTCAAGTTTAAATATATCAGTGACAAACTGGTCCTCTTTATGAGCGCGACATAATCTTCTCCTCTGACAATCAAAAGGGGTAAAACGAAGGCCGCTCACCCAGTGCCCCACTGAACGGTGTTGGCTCTAATAACTCCGTTGAGTTCTGCAACATTTTAACGTACAATGGGATATCTGCACACTTCAAAACGGGTAGTTGGACTACCTGGTATACCACAAATTCTGTAGCGCACGGGACTTCCGCCCTTCGCCTCTCCGCTCGCTTGTAAACAACATACCAGTATACCAGAAGTTAAACCTAACCTAAAGTTAAGTCCGAAGGCTAATTATAATATTTATGTTTTGGCAACGCACCAAGCATAAACAGCGTTTCTTCAACTGGAGGTTCTGTTTAAGACACTGAATTTCAAAAATCTGTATTTTCACACTAAAAGACACAAGTTATGGTATTTTATTTTATGATTGTAAATAAAAGTATATAATGGTTTTATTCTGAATAGCTTCCCTGAAATGATGACGTTTCTATCAAGTGATATGGGTTTGCGGAAGGCAGTATATGATTAATTCAGCATTTTATCTAAGGCACAAGGCATTTACTTAAGGTGCATGATATCAGTTGTTCCAGTAAGTTTTTTTATAAGTCATATGGAAAGTTCGGTTTGAGTTTAGTACCGAATGTGAACCGCTGTTCTTTCAGTTTAATAGCCTTTTTATACCATCTAACAGTTAAGATTCTATTATTAAGCTTTCTATTTAATAATAGAAGCGCCATAAAACATCTCATTTGGGACATTGAAGACGCTATAACAATTAAGACAATATAAACAGACATAGTGTCTCATACGTTGAATTACTTCTCTTCAATGACTAATTACTTGCTTCCCTAAAGGGTGAAGATGAGGTAAAGGGAACGTCACATACTGCTGACAACATCATGCTGAGATCAATAGGAGTTAGTTCACGGCATTTCAGACTCATCTGCTCTCATTGTGTCTTAATGACACAACAGAAGCAGGTTTCTGTTACTGCGAAAATATTATAGGTTTGGTGAATTGAAATGACATGTTTATTTAACCGGGAGCTTTGACAGCTACCTTTGTTCAGTGCTACACACAAAATTTGCGGTGTTTCTTAACACACTCCCTACATCCATGCAAATAATTATCAAATACGTGTCAACTTTTTGAAAATGGATGAATCTCTAACGGATAAAACCTTGTTTTACTGGCAATAACACTGCAGCATTAGTTAATTATATCAAACTATCTAATACTCAATGCCTTTAGGATATTCCATTACTTGCGATGTATTTTGCTATGTTATCAATTTCCTTGGTAGAGGCAGGAGTGTTATGCGAGGTGGAACTTTTTGGGGATTCAGAACTAAGGATGAGCATTGATAAAATGTTTAAAATATTTTATACAGATCTATTAGGATTGCTAAAAACAACACTAGAATACGTAGCTTTAGTGGAGCTGGGGGAGAGAGTACTATGTTACTATGAATGTGCAAAATTGAAGAAATAAAAATGTTATAGCAATGTTTTATACTGCAAAACACCTTACAGAGTAAAAATATCTGTGGGAATGGCAAAGAAAAAGAAATGGAAAAGTTAGGAATGAGGGACATATGGACGTTGGAAATGGCGTGTTTTTTTGTTTTTTTATTTATTTATTTATTTATTTATTTATTATTTATGGACGCTCTTTAACTGCTGCGGTTCTCAGCGTTCCATTCTATACTGGGCGTGAAAGACCACTTAACTTTGCTCAAATGCCTCTCTATCAGGCTTGAGGTTCTTTTAAGTGCCGTAAATCTACAACACAGGACCCACGGCTTTACTCCCTTTCGAAGGAAGCCATGCTAAGGATTTTTACGCCCGAAAAAAGTCCATCGTCCTCCGTCGGGTTTGAACTCGCGAACTTGGGTATCAACGGGTTTTGGAAAGTAGGAATACAATATATAGAAAGTCAAGAAATATGGCGAAGTTTGGAAAATATATATCGTTAAATATATATAGTCAAATAAAATGGAATTATGGAGAGGACAAATGCATTGGCTCCCCGAAAGAGCGGTTAGACCGCTTGTCTCCCATCTAGGCGGCCCAGTTTCGATCCCAAGCGTCCGCATGTGAGATTAGTAGTGGAAGAAGCGGCATCTGGGTGGGTTTTCTCCGGGCCCTCCGGATTTTCCCGCCACTCATTCCACCAATTTCTCCGTCATCACCTTCCCTATCACCCATTTCGCTTGCATTTGATATGCCATTCACTTCCTCACGCTCATGCCTGGCTAAGGGCCGACCACTCGTTCCAGGTTCTCCATTCTGTAGTTTCGTGCCGTTGGCTTCCCGACAAGCTTCTAACCCCTAGGCATCCGCTTGAAAGTCCTAAAGGGGTTAGTCTTAAATACAAGGCGGGTAAGCCGACTGCGAAACGAAACGAAAAATACATTGACCAGTGTAGTAGGGAGGAAATTGAAGGAATAGCATTGACGAAGACGGAAATGATATGTACGTATGAAAATATTGAAAGCAAAAGTAAAGGAAGTGTATGAATTATGCGGGGAGAAAGCGTGCATAACGCATTGTAGAAGTGAATATACAAATCTGGAAGTTTAAGTTAAAGACAGAAAATGTGTCAAAATCAGCACAAAAATAGTGAAACTAAAATGCTAACAGGAAAAGAAAAATAGGAGTATAGGGAACTTTCTGAGCAGGATGAAAGCGAGATGGATTAGGAAGGCAAAGGTAGCAGTAAGTAGTGAAGGTTACAAGAAAGGTAAAGAGTAAGGAAGTAGAACTTAAGGTAGCTACCCAGTTGAGCCAAAAGCCTGAGGTCACACTATTATTAGTGCAGTAACAAATTTTACAAGTGTAAAGATCATTGTAAGAAGGTATGTACAGATAAATTCTATTCATTGATGTGAATATACAATTATGATGTATTCTAAAGTTCTGATAGGTTTTATGGCCCTTTTAGAAAAGCTCTTCTCTCTAATCGTCTTGCGGAGTCCTTAGCGGATAATGACAGAGCGGTAGATAAGGTTTTTAAGTTTTTAACAAAGGTGATCTTTACAATAAGGATAAAGTTTTAATTTCGTTTAAACTGAGGATGCTGATGGAGCGCTATACATGGTCTTTAAAGTTTCATCACAAGTGAGTTTTATAATGAGGATTTGCTTTTAGTGATTTTATACCTTTTTTCTCTCCACTGGTTGCAATGTTTTAGAGATTCATCTCTCTCTCTCTCTCTCTCTCTCTCTCTCTCTTGTTTTTGCCACGGGTAGCTTTATTTACACCGGATTTTGTATCTATCTTTGGCTCTTATTTTATTCATGATTAATTTTATATTATTTTTATAGCTCGATTTGTTTTATAAGGGCGCTAATGACCTAGGGGTTAAGTGACCTTAAACACCAATCAGCATCACTCTTATCATCATCAATTTTCGCTAATCTTTACCAAAAATATTTAGAAAAGTGTTACAATCTATAATGGCCTCTGGAAACACATTATAGCTAAACCTTTCAGCACTTATTTAACCGGATCATTTATAATGATAGTTATCTAGTAGCCTGTATGAAGTTCGGAATCAAAATGGGACACTGTTTGATTATGATAACATTTTTGATAAGTGCAATACGTTTGTATCTACAGGATAAGTCTGATCTCTAAAATCCGGTGAATTCATTATCCAGGTTTTTGAGGTCTGGGAGATTATCAGCCTGGTATATGTTTATTACTCTGTGCTATCTAAATAAAGATCAAATCTATGTGGATGGTGTCTTGGAATTATTTCCTGGAAGGACTTCACAACTGTCCAAACTATATTTTTTTAAACACTAATGTAGCTGTTTTCATTCCCTCCATAGATCCCAATTAGAAAACTCCTAAATGGTTATTCATGCTAGGTTGCTACCATGCTGGTAGCTACCATGACTGAAAGCAAGAAATGGAGCACTTTAACATTTTGAATTCTGTTTTAAAGGAGATTTTCATATTTTCATTATCACTACTGACAATACCATCCATCCCTTTGGTCAAATTGTCTTGTAGGTGAGAAATAAGTAAACGACAGGTATGGATCTCGTAATTTCTACTAATTTTTCAAAATCTTTGAAGTGTACACACATTTCAGATTAACATACCGACAATATTAGAGTGTAAAGGTTGTTTTTGAGTTCTTATTGTACTGCATATGCAATTATGTCCACACGATGCTCTCACATTAAACAATTCACACCGGAAATCCAGAGGATGATATGAGAAATATTGATAAAACATCACTATTTCCCCATAAATATTTTTATGTTGAACGTACCATGGGGTATTCTATTCCATACAATTGTTAAGCTCAACTTTATGGTTTAAGCCCCAATACTTAGAATATTAGGAGCTACCACTCGATATATACTATCGTCTTTAATACTGAAACATCTGTAAAATTAAAGAATGTACAGTCGAGTGTACGGTGTAGTGTATATTGTGCAGTGGCTTATATTGCTAAAACATTACTAAAACAGTTCTGCAACCATTACTCAACCCTACTGGTTTTAGTATCTCATTTAATGATGTTCTACCTCTTCTTTATATTCAATCCTGAGTCTGAAGTGCTTGAGTACCAGACATTGAACATCAAACCAATACGAGGCGGATTCATTGAGCAGATAGTATGCACAATAGTAGAAAAGCATGTCTTCCAGCCACTCAGAATTTATTTCCGCACTGCCTCCGTTTCTCCGCTCACCTAGGCCTGGCTTTGTTCATATGTCTATTCCGTGTGTGCCGGATTTGAATTCAAATTAATAAGAGATTGGCTCACTCTGGGATGATGTGGAATATAGGTGATAAAGCGATTGTGACAATTAATAGAAACTATACAGGAAAACAACAGAATCTGCACGTTTACGTGTATTCGACCGTAACTTGTGGGTTGCTTGTGCAATATGCAAAGGCACTTAGGATCTGATTCCTGATATTTTCATTTTTTAAATGTCGTAAAGATTCTGAAATGTTTACTGCAGTAGTAAAAGCTGTAATATGGTTACCTCTTCCGGATTAAACCACCACATGATCGATTTATTCGCACTTTAGTCTAAAAATCTTGCACTTATGCGGTTACAACATGACGTAGCTTAAACTATATTAATGTGAATACAGGGTGTTTCCGAGATATTCCTTCTTGTTGGTTTCAATATTAAACCAGGTATTTTCTCAGACGGGATCACCTTTCGTTTCATCTCTTTTTTGTTTTTACGAGGAATGCAAAGAGAACCGAACTTAAGTTGTTCACATACGACCAGCTTTTAAAATATTTAACTATCGCTATAGCCTAGTGTATTCCCTTATTTACCTCCTACTTACAAGGAAATAAGTAATAAAACAATTTCTGCTAATGTTTATCTTGATTAGCATGATACAGATAGAGGAATAGTCTTTTGTAAGAATAGCTTTTTGCAGAACAGGTAGAGAAAGTCATGTGAATTGAGCACATCAGATTTTTACTTTCTCTACATATACTATGTACATGGTGTATAGAGAAGGTATTGTATTGGACCCAAAAGTTCGATACATTTCACCAAACATATGTTTTGAAACCCCCTTAATCCAAAAAAGAGCTATTTTGGAACAATTTCCATGCATATGTCTGTCAATGTGTGGGTGTGATAATGTTCAGTATTAGTATTTAAGTTCAGTATCTTCCAAGGATGCGACACGAAGATTTTCAAGAATTGCCCGCACCTAAAATAAAGTTTACATGGAAACATTTTCGAAAATATTAATTTTCTCAAAAATGGCTTCAACAGCGTTAATTAAAATACCATACATTAAAGATATTTACATGAAAAATAAAATGTATATCTTGAATTTTCTGGAAATACCCTCTGTAGACATCTTATTTCTGGATGAATTTAGCCAAATTTTACACAACTGGTAAACCGTAAGAGATGGACAAAAACTTATATAACAAAACATTTAGAGCTCGTTAAAACACACAATTTATTTTATATACATTTTTAGTGAAGTTGACCGTTTTTGAGATATTTCTTGTTATTGCTTTCAGTTTTAAAATACTTTAACTTTTCTCATACGGCAACTTGTCAACTCTTAGTCACGCAAAGAAGCGGATTTCAGGCTCATGGCATATTTTAAAACGTTTGATTGTCGGTTTAGATCTCATTTCCCTTCTACTTATAAGGAACTGAGTAATAAAACCGTTTCTATTAATGTTTATATCTATTAGCGTCAAGTAAATAAAAGAATAAGCTTATTAATAATAATTTGTTACAGAGATGTAGGGAAAGTTATATGAATGGAGCACATCAGATTTTTATTTCTGAATCTTGTGATGGAACTTAGCTGTAATGAAAGTTTTTACTTCTTGTTGCACAAAAGAAATGTACCAGTCAAGTTGTAAAAGAAAGTTTACGAGCATCCAAAAGAATACTCATAACTGCAGTTTTAAATACCTCTATTAAAGGTAGGGATGAACATGTACGCGGGCGAGTTTACTTTTTGGAATGGTGGACTCCAGAGCGAGGAAAATGGAGAGAAAGAAAGAAAATGAGGTGTGCTTTATACGAGGCTTCAAACAATCGTGAATGCAGAGAGCCAGTCGGAAGTGACATAGAGATGGTGGAGTGGAAGAGTGAAGAGGCAAGGAGGAAGGAGAAGATAGAGAGCCCGGAGTGAGTGGTTCAAGTTGGAATGCCTTGAGAAGTTGGCGGGTGAGGGACTCAATGGAATGTACGCTCCCTAATATAAAGCAAGTCTAATGCACTGGAGGCCACGCAGCGTTCATCATTTTGACCACGCTTTCAAGAGCCTTTGAGCACACAAATCTACCTGCTAAAGGCTCTTTTGGCACTGCCGCCAGCTAGTAAATCGATGCTATAGGAGAGCGTATGGCCGAGTGGCAAAATAAGCCCCGTCTAAACCTTGGTCCAAATCGTACCATCTTCAAATCTTAGTCTTTAAGACCATATTTGCTGCAAGTCGGAAACCAGAAGCTAGTATTGAAATCTCAGAGAAGAAGCATATTAGGTGAAGGTTCAGCCTTGCCAATGAACACTGAATAGATTTTAAAAGCTCGAAGTCAGTACGGACACCGTAACCACTTTAGCTACCGTGCAGGAGATGAGCAATTGTTGATTTCTTCACCTACAGAATTAGAATATAAAACTAAAAGTATCGATTTGTTTCATCTGAAGTACGTTAGTCAGAAGATGAATAAGATTAAACTTTTACAATGTTTACTTTTAGTACATGTATTACTTTGTTTGCCTTAATTACTATTCTGCTATTTAAGGAGGCAACATGTGATTTGGGAGGCTTTTGTTGGAAATTGAATAGCTATAGAAATCAGTCATATACATATATTACTTATTTATTGGTGTCATATATTTGGGGGGCGTGTTCCTGACATCAACACAGTAAAAAGTTTATATGATCATGGGTCTAAATATCATTTATGTCCTAGTTACAACACAAAATCGAAAGTTACACAAATTGCTCGAAGTGGTCTCCTATCCTGCGTTCCCAAAACGGCGCAGGGGTGGGTTTTCTCCGGTTTCCCCCACCATGGCATTCCACCGGTGCTCCATCTTCATTCCATGCATCACCAGTGTCATCGCCTGCGGTGCTACAAGTGGTAAAAGCGGGCGTTAAACAGTACCAAACAAACAATCTCCTGCGCTAACGCCATAACGTATTCTGTTATTGAGAGAGAAGCTCTTTTGATGGTATCTTATTCACGGCTTTACCTGGCTTTACTCGCGACGGCATCTTCAATTTTCATAACACTCATAACTGGGCATTTGAAACTCCTAATGAAGTAAGACAGGATTTACTGCATGCATCAAAGCAAGAGGAAGCCACTTCGAGCAATTTTTGTAACTTTCGATTTTGCGTTGTAACTCTGAAATAAATAATTTTCAGACCCATGTATTCTTTTTTTTTACTGTTTTTGTGTCAGGAACACTTTCCCCAAATATCACATCAATAAATGTATAGCCTGTAAACCTTTCAATGTATTTTAAAAATAAAGATTTCTTAATTATGAAATTAACAATTATAATTATTTTCATTATAAATTTACTGTGCTTGTAATTTTCAAAAATATTCACTACTGTATGTACATCTTAACTGATACTGCACAGTAACTGCAAATATGGACGCTTCTAGTTAACCACTTGTCATTTTTTAAATCATTTAATACAATTTGAATGGAATAAATATCCCACTAAACACTTAAAAATACACACAAACAAAACAAAAAAGAGAGTGCCTAGTGTATAAACGGAGCATGGCACATTCGTTGTAACATTCGTGCTACAGATTGAGTTACGAATTTTTATCGTGGAAATATAATTAAAGCAAAATACCCATGAATTGGCTTTCTCTCCCATTGGGTTCCTAATCGCCGGGAAAACATTATAACATTTTAAGTTGTAACATACGATCTTAGGTCTGTCTTGTACTCGGCGATCAGATGTCCAGCATTATGCCAGGCGCGGATAATAAAGTTTTACTTGCTCCGATCATGATAGCGTACTTTTTATGATCTACAGCCAGCAGACGATGCTCTTTTTTTTTTTTTTTTCAAAGCGTCGTGACCAGAAGAGTGCCCCATTGCAAGTACCAACTATCCGAAATAAATCGCTCGAAAGGTATAAGGGGCATAATTTCTCCACAAATAATACGGCTGTCCTTAATATAGTGGAGGGTTAAATATATATGTCAAAAAAGAAGAAAGTAAAATATTAAAAGAAGGCCGTATCTCCGTTATAATGCACCTTTGTTCTTTTAGCCGTGTTTATTGGTTTGTAGTTTTCAATGAAACCGTAAAATAAACCCAGTTATGGAGGGTTTCAAATTACCTGAAACTAAACCATTGCCTGCCCTTTTACCGACATTTTTCCCTCGAAAATAATTGTATAACGTAAAAGCTGTAAACTGCATATATCAATAATTATTTATACATATATACTGTTGAGGAAGACCACCTGTAGAAGAATTATGATATATGGTACTTGAACAGTAATTCAACATAAGTTGCATTAGCAAAAGTTAACGCATAAACAGGCTAGTTTTTGAACATTCCGAGGTTCGAATACGGGCCACGCTGTGGACGAGTGTTAGACCACTCGCTTCTCACCAGGGTTCGATCCCAGGCGACCATATGTCCGATTTGCGGTGGACAAAGAGGCGTAAGGGCGGGTTTTCTCCGGATTCTCAGGCTTCCCTCACCATCGCATTTCACCGGTGTTCCATCTGCACTCCATGTATCACCAGTATCATCGCCTGCGGTGCCATCTGTTGTAAACGTGAGCGTTAAAGACCATAGAAAAGATCCCCGAATACGCTCTTGCTTACAATCAAGTCAGTTAGCTGGTAAAACTGCTGATCAAATCTGATCGAAGAATAATTTCTGATATAATACGGATTGCCGATTAATTATACTTTGTTTTCCTGCAACCAAGCAAGAATAACGTGTTGGTGGGCTACAAAGCCTTTGATTTCTTTTCTGTCCTAATTAGGCTTAGCAGCTATAATTTGATTGTTTTATATGTTAAGGGATCTACAATTTATTTTGTCTCTCTATACATACTATATACAGGGTGTTAATGAACTACACCGAAATAGTTTGCCAGATTGTGCACGTGACTGATATAAGTAATTTGAGTTGGGCGATCCATGGTCCCCGGATAAACATAACGCAGCTACATAGCGTTAAACGTGTGGGTATCAGGTGCTGATAAGTCGGTGTTAAAGCAAAGCAGGCTAAAAAATGGCTTAGAATGTGTTTCAAACTGCTGCCCGAGTATAGAAATATCGATTTTTAGCAGTTCGTTACTAGCTTTCTGAAGATATAATGTCGCAAAGATCTGTAAAATCTCGAGCTAATCACTTGACAGTGTGACACTGAGCATTCATTAACTACGTTCTTGAGTTATGTAGCCTACTCTGGAGGCGTTTTTTCAACTGCTCTGGTGGCTTAATGCGTAACGCGGGAACCTGTTATCCCAGGTCATGAATTCGATTCCTGTCATACAGTAAGTATAAACGAAGTGCCGCGATACGTGAAAGCCAGTATCACAACCACTACGCTAGAGAGGTACGTTGTAATATGTCCCTTCATTTTTCGTGTTATGCTCTCGAATGGTTGATAAATTAGCCAGTGGCGTACTGCCACTTCAGAAACTTATAGCCGTTACTTTGAACTTTCAATAAACAGTTCATAAGTATCCTATCTCAAATTACTTATTTAAGTAATCTACGTATTCTGTGAAAATATTTCGGTATAGTTTTTAACATCCTGTATAATCCTCTGAATTAGAAGCTCTGGTGTCTTTAATGTACAAACCAACAACTATGTGACAAGTTATAACGGTGACCCACCTGTTTGCTGTTGATTGCAACGTTCTTGAACGTTGTCTCATCTCTTTAATACTGCTTTTCTTCTTTACACTTATCAATAAGAATGGCAATTCTGTTGTATGTTGATGTGACTATTGTCAGTTTTATATAATCAGGGCGGTAAAACAGAATGCATCGCGAAGTGCTACATTATTGCCAGTAAAAGTGCAATAAAAAGGGCACTATGGTAAATAAATGTTGAAATCCAAAAGCATGTCCATATTCAATACAATGCCACAGTGAAACACTTCCAGTACATTATTTTAACAATAAGTATAAATAACACTATCTGCAAAGCTACCTTCATCTCGAAAACATTTACCTTTATCACTCACAGAGAACGGTTACAACCATACCGTAGCATTACATACCAGGGATGTCATCCATTAACATAATTGGTTAACCTCATTGTTGCTGTAGGTATCTAAATACTCATCTAAATGTTTTAATGACAACTGGTGCCTGTTAAAGGTTCTTATATTGTGAGAAACTTCTTCCCATTTCACATGCAGTGAGTCAGGGATCATATCTCATTTGGAAAGCAAGCAGTGGCAGTGCAGTCATATTAGTGTCACTTAGAACCAGTGCTTCCACCAGATGATTTTCAGGTATTGCTTTTCCTGGTTTCCACTTCCTTTTAATTTACACAGCACTGTTCTTTGTTTTAAGTAAACAACCACCTTAGTTAAAAGGAAGGTCAGTTGTTAACATTGAGTTCATCAGGATAGAATTTGCCTCAGGGTCAAAACGAAAACAATTTATAAGCTCATAAAAAATTTTAACAGAAAATTCATAAATGGAAATATTATATGAGCGTATGTAATACAAATGCTTAAGCAATGTTAAGAGTCTAAAAGCAGGAGAGCTATTATTCACCCCAGCACTATCTACCAAGTTAGAAAAGCCACACAAAAATGAATGTTCACCAGCAACCCTGCCTTGGTCATTGGAATGCAAGTGTCAAATACAATTTTGAGATGCCTCTTGGTGTGTAGTTGAATGCATGGAATGCGCACTGGTTTACCGCCTCTGCAACACCCTGTCCACATCCCTTACGAGGCTCTAGAACTCACTTAATGTTTGTTTCTGTGCCTCCTTACCCTTCTCTCCTGAGCCTGAAGTCAACGTGTGTTTGTAACTTAATTTTGGGTGTCAGATATTTAATATTAGAACAATACAGAGAGATAGACGGACACAAACAGAGGCTGGTGTTGAAAGTCATTGTGAGGTATGTCTGATGAAATATTTCCGCACTTCTCCCTTCTTGCAGCGCACTTAGGCATGACTTTCTGCGCACTTAGGCTGAAGTATATTGGCCGAAATGAAATTCAAAAGCAATGAGAGATTGGCTAATCCAAGGCAGGTCGAATATAGACAATAAGTCTCAACTAATGTTGGATGAAGAAAAACGTTACATCAATTCAGAAGTAGAGGCACGTTTCGTGTATTCTATTGCACATTAACGTGAACTCCTGGAACCAAATCATTTTGCGTATAAATGGTAAACTGGCGTGCATAATATGTGGCCAATGCAGCTAATTATGTTGGTGATGAAAAATGGAGCCCCACCGTATTTCAGTGTGAGCTGTACCTTTCTAGTCACTGGATTCTCAGGGTAATTTCACTTCCCAAAACATGGCCAAGCTGCCAAAGAGTAACCTTACGAGCTATGTTCTCACTAGAGGAGTACCGTTAAGGCAGTGCTTCGTTTAAATTAGGTTGCAACAATAAAACTTAATATCATAAACATTTAAAAGCAAATACGAAAAGCTTTTTATCTTTGTCTCAATGTCACTGATGCCAGCTCTCGTATAAATAGCGTAGCTGTCGTTCAATGTGACACACACAAATAGTTCTCTACGCCTTTCTATGGAACAACCCAAGCATATCGCATTAGTCTAGCGTTGCCTTGTGTACCATTTGAAGGGAACGTATTTCATAAAGGCGGTATTAAACGATCGCTTCATTTCATATCGTTTATAACATCATAAATTGGTTGTCTTTTTTGCTTGTATCTGAATTATTTTTCAGGTCAGACGTATAGAGAATTCATACTGACTGGTTAGAGTAAGAGTTGAAGCTGACCCTCGGTTCTAATGAGAAGGATAAATGAG
The DNA here is from genome assembly GCA_030762935.1 of Hymenopus coronatus. NCBI lineage: Eukaryota > Metazoa > Arthropoda > Insecta > Mantodea > Hymenopodidae > Hymenopus > Hymenopus coronatus. Next base: position 65,242,217 of record CM060900.1, read on the forward strand.
ATAAGATACTTAACATCCCCAAGAACATCACACAAAGAAATATTTTGCGTTTGTATATTAACATATACTATTAAATCAGACAAGATTTTAGTATAAGAACTAAATCATTACCTGAATAAAGTGTTGGTATAAGGTGATACATGTTTGAAATTTCACCATTAATTGTGAAAAATTAAAAAATTTTGTTTCACAATAAAATGAATATGAATTCCAAAATTAAACTATATCGTTTCTCCCACACGGCAGACTTTGACTACTGGCTAACCGAGCCTATAGATGGGTAGGCACATGCTCATTAATAGGCACTCACAACTTAAAACCATGTTTCCCGCAAAATTTTCCCACACGTTTTACATAATACTCAATGTCCCATAAGATAACACTTTCCCCTAATAATAATGCTCAAATATTGATAAACAAATTATCAAATTCTGAAAGAACAATAATTTTGGATAACATGAAAAGTAATAATTGTTGTAAGATAATTAGGCCTACAATAAAAAAATATGACAGATATATATTTTTAAACTCATTTATTGTAAAACTGGATTTTGATGTAAATATTTTGAAAAATATGAATCACGTGACTCATTTTATTACAACACTGAATTTAGGCAGTAAAAAGGTTTAAATAACCATGCAAGCTAGAGTTTTGATACGTGGCAAAAAGATCACTAGTATTGAATATTATTGTTGGTATACGTTTTAATAAGATACCTTGCATCATGTGGGTTAACCAAATTGCACCTTTACGAACGTCCAAATCTGAATTTCTCTGGTTGCGGATCCCTTCGTTATAAGGTTTGTAAGTTGTAAACGAAAATACGACTACGTTGGATGCAAAGGATGTTTAAATAGCGTAAAGTCTTCACCATAACTTCAACAAGTGTAGAAAAAACACATCACGCATTAGGCGTGCACGTATGGGGTTGGTGGGATTGATTAAACTCGGGTCTTTTGTGCTGCTTACTCAGAAAATGGAATGCCGTCACATATTGACGCTAGAGTGGTTCAACAAGCGTAAGAAGTGGATGTTATAATGCTTATTTTCTGTTGTTCTGAACGCTTTGCTTTGCGTCTCGAGGGGTTAAAATGGTGTAATTAAAAACAAGAAACGTTTAAGAATGTAAGTGCTTTGAGTCTGAACAAACCGGTATAAGTTAAGGGTGTAGCCCGTATCTAGGTCGGATGATAACAGAAGTAACGTTAAATGAAAGCGTTTCACACACATACTAATGTTCTCTATATAAGCATTGCTGTAAAAAGTTTTACAATTGATCATTTTATATAATTGTATTAGAATAATACACAACGCAAAGGATAAACATAGCTAAATATTCTGTTTATAAATTTAGGGTACCATCCAATGCATAGGGATAACCTAGCTTTCGGGATGTTTGGTTCGCTTCCCTTGGCCGACCTACCGGACTCGTGGGTTTTTCTGGGTCACCAGCCGAATGCTGGATAGATTTTTCATCCCCCGAATTTTCTGTCCATCCACGTCGTTGCCATTGTCATTTCCTTCATCCTTCATCCCATTGGCTTCTTTCAGAGTTAGACGTGTCGGCGATGGTGCTCGGTGCGGCATGACAGGGGGAAAAAGGGTGATCTGAGTCAATGTTTCCGTCCCCCTATTTCGGTTGCTTGACGGGATGCCGCTCCTGGCGGGGGCAATTCCCCTTTGTTGGGCGGGAAACCCCGGTATACTGTCTAACTGTCGGAGTACGTCAATCCGGAAAATGTAGGGATTCAGTCATTGCTGTGCAGTCGCTCCTGGTTCCGGCCGCCCGGTTTATTCTCTCAACTCATTCCTCCCTCCTGGGGTGTAGGTACAGTAGTCTCAGGTTCAGTTCCAAGTCCTTTCCAAGTGTCCTGTCCTATAGAAATAAATTGATTCAAAGTGAGATTATTTTGGTAGTCTGATAATGAAAAAGATTTAGGCACACTACCTGTTGCCAGCGGTCGTCTCCTTAGCGCGGTGGTAGCGCGGTTGCTTGCCAAGCGGGAGCCCTGGATCGATTCCCTGTGGGGAATTTTCCCCCGCTGGGAGACCTGATCCGGAGTGCACTCAGCCTCGTGAGGTCTCTGGGGGGACAATTGAGGAGCTACTTGATTGAGAGGTAGCGAGTCCAGAATGAGCAGACCGGATTAACCTCCCGGGAGGGACTGATGGCCTCACCCTCCAGCACTGCACCCCATTAATGACGCCTTAGGGAGATGGGAGATGCAGCGGCCGGGGGTAGGCTAAGGTCTCTTATGGACTGTCGTGTCATGGAGTTACGTTACCTGTTGCATCATGGTTGCTTCCTCGAAGCTTTGTCCCAAGTAAGTACAATTGTATGAAGATCTCTTTAGTTATATCAAGGTTGCTTATTGTTGGAAGTGGCGTGGCCTTGTCACCGTGACGTGCTGAAAGTCTCTTGGTGTATCATATTACAACGGATCGTATGTTTAAAAAGCGGATATAATTTGTAACGTTTACGCTGAGTCCGTCCCACGGGGTAAAATACAACAGGAGTTACAAGGGCGATTCATAAGGCAGAGCTAGCTAGGAATTAACACGGTATTTTATCTGATACAAATAATTATTTTTCATCATAGTTCCCTTTTAGGGATATACACTTCCTTAACGTTCCTGGCATTGTTTTTAATTCCTCCAAAATAGAAATTACCGGGTTCTGCAAAATACGCCCATGCCTCGAAAATTACCTTCTACACAGTAAATAAAAGCTTCTTTCTCGCGAGCCATTTCCACATTTTTGGAACAATAAGAAATCACATTGAGCCGGATCGGGCAAATATGTGTATGTGTGTGGGGGGAGGGATGTTGCAGTAATTCATAAATCAATTCAAGCAATGTAAGGATGACAACCCCAAATGATGTCTTGTGTGTTGTCGTGGTGAAAGAGCACTTTTTCTCCAAACGGCCGTGTCTCCTTCAACTTCTTGTCGGATCATGCCAGTAACTTACTGTATTGTTGTCCAGCAATAGTTTCTTCTTTTTCTAAAATTCGTCAATTTTGACCACCTTCGTATCCCAAATACCTTCGCCATCACTTTGTCAGCCAATATGATCGTCTCTTCCTACTTTGGAACAGATTCAACGAAATCAACTCTTTCTTGTGATTGTTGCTTGATTTCCGGGGTATAATGGTGAATCCAGGTTTCATCAACGGTGACAACTCGACAACTTCGGATTTTTCTTAAATAGTTCTAAACACAGCTTCGAATCTGAAAAGCCGGGCCCGCTTGTTGTCGACTGTGCGCAAACCTGCTCCATCCCGCCCACAACTTTTTCATCTTTAACTTGTGTTATAAATTGCCATTTTCGCCGACACACCTATAGCCTCTACCACTTCACGAACTTTCTTTTGACGATCGGCGGGAATCATAACGTCGACTTTTTCAAAGATTTCGTCAGTAACCAGATGTCCGGGTATCCTGGGCGCTCCTCATCCAAAACGGATGTTCGACCACGTTTAATGGCGGTGAAGTAATATCTAACTGTTGTTGTAGTGGCAAAGTGTCCCCATAAACATAATTAAATTTCACTTTTATCTGCTTACAAATGTTCCCATTCAAAAATAAAAAGTGAAACCCTGAACGATACTGCACATTTTCCATTTTAGCAAAAGCACGTTGATCGGCTATCCGAAATGTCTGCCAACTCCAAATTAGGCCATCAATTAGTACTAATGTTTCTTTTATTTGATTGATTTATTTATTTTTTGGCGATGTGTAGCATATGTCAGTACCCAATGTTAGCAGCAACTTGCCTTAGCAACACCATCTATTTGAAACTGAAATACATTCTGAACTACCCTAATTTGTGTGGCAAATCCCAGCAATGGTATTAAGTTTTTGAACTCTGACCCTTCCAAGACATACACCTCCATTCTTGGCAGTAGAGCAACCGGCAAACTTAATCAGTGAAAGTCAAGATTAAACCAAGTTCACCCTAAGGTGATATAATCCCTGATTAGGTGGTAGAATAAAAACACCAATAAAGTATTATTGGTTTGTCTAAAAGTAATCTAACGGTCACCTAAAAATGAACTATTCAGCAATTTCGTCCTACATTAAAGGGAAATAGCTTGATATTATAAATACAAAGCCTCAGTAATTATAAGAATTTCTCTATCAGTTACCATTTTATTTCATTTACTGATCTCCCTGAAAAACGGATTGAAATACAACGTCCCTGAATATGCTACACGCCAGAAAAAAAAAAACGCTCAACTCGAAATATACAGTTATTCAAAAATAAGTTCCCAATTTTGAAACAGCTGTATCCTCTTTACATATTAGAAATTTGGTTTCATACTGGCATCACTCCTATTTAGAAGGTTGAGTTTTTAGTTTTGTTGCCATGGTAACTGTGTCATGCTTGCTTAAACATGAGGTTATAGGAGCAATGGCTTTACCTACACGAGCTCGAATTGACCTCCTTCAGTGCTATTTGGAGCGTTGCAGCCAATATGTACATACTGAGAAGATATCGGACATTATATGGATAGAGAAGAGGACTCTGCTCTGTTAATTCACTTCGAAAACTGATGATCAAATTTCAGGAGACTAGTTAACTTATCGACAGAAAACCATCAGATAGATCAACATTAGTGCAAAACGAGGTTTCTGCTGGTCTAGTTTTACGAGAAGTTTAGGAAATTAGACTATTATATTTGTGGTACTAATAAAGGTGCAAAACGTATGGACATAAAGTATTCAACAATATGGCAAATTCTGCAGCAACAGTTTCGTCTCTATCCTTTCAAAATTAAAATGCCATTTTAAACTCAAAGAACAAGATAAACCGATTCTCATTATCTTTCCTTTGCAAATGCTGGCACAATTTCAGGTGAATTTAAAGTGTCTAGACAATATCTTGTGGACGTATAAGGCACACCTTGAATAAAACGGACGTGTTAGCTCATAATTGCAGGATATGGCCAGAACATTATTTAAACACAATTATACAGGAAGCACTGCAAGATATAAAGTCTGTTGTGGTTTACGTCACATTTCATTATAGAACTATATTTATAAGAAGAAATTAAAAATGGGCAAAAAGAAAACATTGTCGGTAAACGGCAGCGATATCTTAAAACGTTGCATGGATTTGCAATACCAACGTTACTGAATCATGAAATCAAAAACATTGTTTTTATGTAAGATGGTGCTCCTCCTCACATACACAATACTGAAAAGGCACTATTGCACAAAACATTTGGTGATCGTGTATTTTCCGAAAAGCTGGCCTTCTAGATTCCTCAGATATAAATCCAGCTCGTTGCCGGTTATGGGGTTGTCTAAAAGAAAAAAAATATTTCTTACCAGTGCCAATATATGTGAAGAATGAAACAGTCATTATCGGATACCATTGAGAACATCCCTAGGAATGCGCTTGCTAATACCGTTAATAGCATAGAAGAAACACTACTGCTTATTGAAGAGCACGGTGGTCGTCATATTTAGTTCTATCGTGTTTCAATAAAATTCCATTTCTTTAGGAACAAACTGGTGTTTTCATTCTGTTAGGATCTAAAATTTGACAAATCTATTACCATTATAAACTGGAAGCTCACTTTCAAATAACCCTGTATATTTATAAACATTTACCGATTGTTGACGTAACTTCCTTTCCATGTTTTTTTCGGCTTCTCAATCCCACACATAAAAGTATACATTGGTGAAAAGCGTTTGAAATGCTGTTAAAAACAAAATACAGGACATAGTGAGCGAACAAATTCATTGAGTGCGTCAAGTAATCTCAAACTCAAAGAATTTCACATCATACATGTCCAGAGGGAAAGCTTTAAACAAAAATACTGAGGAAATGCTCATATATTGTCATTGTGAGAACGAAAATCTTCGACCAAGGCGATACACTTTGTTCCCCAAATTATGTTCATACTAATGCCCCATCCTTTAGAAGCTTTAATTAAGCTTTTTAAAGTTATATTCAGAAAATAAAGTTAAAAAAGTAGTTTTTCAAACTTAAGTCTTGCCTGAATTAAAGTACCATTTGAATTCTGAAGCATCAAATGATCCACTTTCTGGAAATTCTTGAACTAAAGTTTTGATTTTGAGGTAGTGTGTCTTCGGAATATTGGTTCATGCACCTGTCGCGGTTTGTTACTGTGAGCGTATGAATCGGTGTAACCTCTCCGTCTGTAAGCATGGAACAATTCACGAGCCACTACGCTTTACTCTACGTGCGTGTGCTTGCGTGCGTGTCGGACAGGTGGTTCACCTGTCCCTTTTTCTCTGGTTTTATGCAACGCGCAGATTACAGTCTAACCTGAAAACATCGTTCCCCGAGACCCATATTCTGCATACCAACATTTATAAACTTTGGCTCTCCAAGCTACAGCTAAACAGTATCGTATTTGGTTAACGCCTGCTCTAAACTTGAGTTCCAAGATGCTCGATTCAGGTTCGAATCTTACCAAAATATTAAAAATTTTTTCTCCTGCCTTCTTTCATCCTGATTTGGCACTAGCTGGATGGGGATATCAGAATATTTGTTAACTTGCTTATTTGTTTATTTTATTGTTGTTTTCTTTATTTATGTTTGTTCTAACTGTATCAGTCCAGTATTACTTATTGTCTTAGTGAAGTATCTTTTTCAAAACAATTTGAATGAAACTTAAGGATCGAAAACTGAAGAACACGTAAAATGAACTGCCGTTTGTTGTTAACTGGTATATCTTTTAGTTTGCATCTAAATGTATTAGTGTGACAAACACTGAACTAACTTGATGGACAGTACGTAAGGAATAAAAAACAGCGCACGCAGACTATAGGACTCGAACCGCTTTCACGCTGGAGGTGATATGGGAACATGAAATTAATCAGTCGAGCTAAAATCATTGCGCCCGCTTTTCCCGTCAAAACTTGTAGGTAGTGTTACATATGTCACCCTCTCCGCATCTATCTCTTTGTAAGTGTTGTGTGACTTCTTTTTGTAGCTTAAGTCGTTCGTTTAACCTTCATACATTGTAATTTACGTTGCAGAACGTATGTCAGTGATCCCATTGAATTAACATGTACTGTAACAGGAGTTGTTGGACCCATACTTTTGGAATGGACGTAATTATTGCTGCTAAGGTCTATTTTCCTATGAAAAACAGGCTAGATTTGCGTGGCTGCCAAATGGCCAACAAGCGCGATAATTTAGGTCTTATTGCTTTCAGAGTATGAAGTGTTGCCTATCTCCAAAAATAATAAGGGACAGGTGAACCACCTGGTACATATGAATATAAATTGTTCCATTTATACCCCGCTTTGACTGTATGGTCATACCGGCGACCTTTTACCATCGAAACATATTCCTGACATTTTTATTTGGGTTTGTGCTTCTTTTTGGGTTATTTCCTTAGATTATCCTTACATACCCTCATCTATACTTCCAGATTCTGGGGAGGATTAGGAAATAATCCTGGCTGGACACAAACACCTACCCCTACCGGAAATCGAACATAGAACCTTCCATACAACAGGCAGGTGCTCTACCGAATGAGCTACAGGGTCAGTCTAAAATGCCTTTTGTTTCCGCCTTTATTTGGTTCTAAACATTACCCTTAGTTATTTGCAAGGCGTTTTTACTTTTTTTATCTATATAATTAAATGCAAGTTAACCGGTCTAATGAGATTAGTGCAGATGAGAATTCCAATTTCATATACATATATACACACGCGCACACACGTAGGCTGTTTCAAAACGACACCAAACGAAGATAGCAGTCGACTAGCTTACACTTTGATTTGTGCGGAACTTGATGTCGTAACTTTCAAACTCTTCTATTTAAAGTTTTATGTTTTTTTAAAGATCGCACACTATGGGATTAGGCAGCCAAGGAACAACGGTTTTCATTCACCACGTAATATCTCAGAACGTGTTATATGAAACACATAACAAAATCCACATGCTACGTTTTCCATTACTAAGGTGACCAGTGCCGCGCCGGCGTGTCTATCAAACCACCCCTACACCACGCGACTGGGACCTTCGCTACCAACCAGCATCCCTCTTGGAGTAGGCCAGGCACGTGCCATTTGGTTATGTACGACTGCTTAATCCATGGTGATTTTATGGCAGATTTGTATGTGCTGAATTTAGAGCTGAAAACTACACTCACGTATCACGTACAGTATGACCAAGGTCCATATCTTCGTTTGGTGTCGTTTTGAAACACTCTGTATATATTGATTAAGAAATTTTGACCAATTTTAAAAATTAATCATGCTGCTATTTTATTATTTATCCTGTGTTTTTCCAAACCAGAGTGAATGCTAGAGGTTTAATTTCATTTATGCTTCAGCACAATATTCTTTCTTATTGGTATGATACCGAGCGAATATCAATCTTCTACATATGCTAAAAAAAATATGATGTGTTCCATTCAGAAGCCTTTCTCTTCAGCTCTGTAAGAAATTATTTTTAAAACCCTTATTATTCTATCTATATCATGCTAATCAAGATAATCATAAGCAGAATTAGTCTTATTACTATCTCTTTACAAGTAGAAGGGAAATACGAAAATACACAGGCTAACGTGATAGCATCGTTCTTTAAATTGGCCACTATGTGAATCAATTGAAGTTTTGATCTCTTTGATTGCCAGGAGTAAACAAACGAGAAACGTGAAGAAAAATGTCTTTCCGTTTGAGAAAAGTTTAAGTGGCCAAAATTGAAAGCTATAATCCGAAATATCTCGAAAACGGTTAACTCTGCAAAAAAAAAGTATATAACATAAATTCTGTGCTTTAATGAGATATACATTTTTATGTAGTAAGTTTCTGTATATCTTTTACGGTTTTCCAGCTATACAAAAGTCATCCAGAATGAAGAAGCTTTCAGAGGCTATTCCCATAAAATCCAAGATATATCTTTCGGTTGTCATGAAAATGTATTAAACATAAGGTATTTTAATCAAGATCTTTAGAATCATTTTTTAGAAAATCAAAATTTTCGAAAAATGTTCCATGTAAAGTTTAAGCTTAGTTGGGGGTGGGGGATTTTCTTGAAAATTTTCGTGTCGCTTCCTTGGAGGATACCAAACTTAAATACCAAGCTTGGTATTTAATGGTCTTTTCGTTTTTGAGCTATGCTGCCCAAAGACAAACGCACACACACATGGATATTTTTCTAAAAATGTTTTTTTTTTTTTGGATTCATGGAGTCTCAAAATATGTGTTTCCGGTGAAATCTCTGTATCCAATTTTGGGTACAATACAATACCTTCTCTATACACCATGTACATGGAACTTTTAGAGAAAGTAACAACATATAATTCCAGGACGGTTCCATAGTACACTAAAGCAAACTGTATTGTTAGACATAGTTATCAAATGGATTTTAAAGCAAGTATTTAGCGCTTTTAAATATCAGACTCTAAATACGGCTTCCTGTACAGACTAAAATGTAACGTGAACTTGAACTGTTTATCTGAATAAACATAAAATTGAAAAATAAGCTTTTCTAGGAATTGGCTTTAATAAATGTATAGAATAACAGTATATGGTTGGAGAAAGAAAAGTTGTTGTAACGCTTGAGATTTTTTTTCAGTGAAAGTTGAAGCAAGTCGTTTAGTGATACTAACCGACGTTCAGAGCTTTACTCAAATCTAACACGGTATATTTATTTTCACACCAGCAAGGCAGTGGTTGCGCTTCCTGTTTGGCCGAGAGCCCAGAAGTGGATGCCACATGAAAGAGCAAATTGCCTCGGCAGATGCTGCAGCTCCAGACTCACGAGAAAGTTGGAGACAGACGTGACATCCCCCACCCTTTCTACATCCAATTTCTTTTTCTATTGTGGAGGCAAGAAGAGACAGAAAGGCAAAATTAAGGGCCAGAAGAAATGTTCTTGAAGAATGAAATGCATTGTGCCTTTTCCCCCTTTTCATAATAATCAATCGCAAGAATGGAAAGAGTTATATTTTACGACTGAGCGAAAAAAATATACATTTTACTGGTGCGATTTTATGCGCATCGTGCTAGTGAAGCTTCTGTTAGCTTAGTATATTTCATGAATACTGCTGTAATTTCTACCAACTTAGACAACATCTTTATCAAATTTGTGTAGTCAGAGCACAGAAAGAAACCAATGCTTCTAGTATTCTATAGAAATTTTCTTCATATAACGTTGGCAGAAACTCGTCATCATCTGTGCTATACACCAGCCCAGGATGAAGCTATACCTAATTAGTTTGTCCTACACACACACATTATCCTATGAGCATAGGTGTCGCCCTCCGTGGTGTAATGGTTACCATGCTAACTTCAAACCCGGCGGAGGACGATAGATTTTTTCGGGTGTAAAAACCCTTAGCCTGGCTTCCTTCGGAAGGGAAGTAAAGCTGCTGGTCCCGTGTCGTAGATTTACGGCACGTAAAAGAACCTCAAGCCTGATAGAGAGGCCTCTGAGCAAAATTAAGCGGTCTTTCACGTCCAATTTAGAATGGGACGCTGAGAACCACAGTAGTTAAAGAGCGTCCATAAATAACACACCATTTACATTTTTTTTATTTTATTTTTATTTTGCGCATAGGTCAGGCTAGGTGAACGGCGAAATGGGAGGAGTACGGAAACGTTTCACATGAGGGGTTGGAAGACATGCCTTACAACGAAGGTCAACAACATCCCTGGATGGCTACGCCTTGAATTGTTTTATGTCTAAGGTCTGGCACTAAAGTTATGACAGACATTAAGTGGGGTGCTAAAATCCGATAAGGGGTAGAGGTTGGACGCTGCAGAGAGGTTTTGGTACTTTCTTACAAACATGCGCCTTAAATCGGTACTATTCCATGCAATTGACTATGACTAAGAATCAGTGCTTGGGTTTTGATACAATTTTTATGATAATTGTCAAAAAGTGAAATTTTTAGATCACATTTTGATATCGTATATAATTTCGATATCGAAATGTCAATGTAAAAACAACTTTGGACGCTTCAAGAAACATTTCCACAATTCTTTATTCACATTTTGACAAACTCATCTTCGTAAACATGTATATAACATTTAAATCAACTTTGGAAAAGATACAATCGGAGATTTTGTAATGCAGCCATAAGAATTAATGTTAATTTTATGTAAAAAAACGTATTTGCTTAACCTACTGCTATAAACTGTAAAACTCCAGTATTTTGTAGTAACTACATTATTAAGTTTCAACTTCAGTGATGCCAATGAAAAAAGACAGTGCTTGAGAAAACATCTTGGAATAACCCCTTTTGTTTGACAATTCTTTTATGAAATCATGCGGTAATGTATTTGTTTTATAAGATTTAATTTTATTGAGAATAAATTGGTGTAATTTCACAGAAATGTAAGATTATAATTCACTGACTATAGTAGGAGTTGAAAACCTGTAAAATATGGGTTTAACATGATACATTTCAAAGGGTTGCAATAACGCAGTTTACGCTGTATTTGGTACATTCTATTAGAACAAGTTGGTAACTTGTTTTGGATAATATTCCCTTTTAATTGTATTAAAACACTTTCAAACTATTAAATAATCTATGATCATAAGTATAATAGGACTAGCAAACTGAATTACCAGAGAAATATAACATTAGATAAAGCTAAAAGAATTATAAATGGAGGCAAAGCAGTAAAATTGATTCAACATATATTTAAGTTTTCTGTAATTTTTTTGATTGAGTTGCACAAAATGAAGAATATGTTTAAAACTCAGTTCTTTGATCTTAAACCAGAGGAGGTTCTCATATTCTTTGGGACTTCTTTTTAGTTTTATTTTCGAACAATATAATAGAGTTTGAAACAAAAGTCTTCATTTCGTTCACTCTGCTGTAACATAGTACTTCAGTAACATAAATTATATGTATACAAACAATCTCTTAATTTAGTTCAATTTTGCTGGGGTTTTAGCTATGGGAACCCAATTACTCATACTTCTTATATAAACACAAGACAGGTTAAAAATTCTAAACGACTCACTATAACCGTGGTTTTATGATAATGGTATCTAAATATGTACATTGTTAAAGCATTGAGATATTGTAACATTTAATTTTAGGTCTCATTGCAGAATCATAATAGCCCCAATTCAAAAGCCTGTACGATATTAATTATAATTCCTTTAGAGAATTAACTTTCAGCATGTTAAGATGCAAAAGACAATGAAGTAATTAAGAACAGAAGAATTGAGGTTAATATTTTTAAAGTCATGTACAACAAAGGTATCAGTTTTATAGTTTGAACATTCTTCAACTCTTTCACAAATGGTGTGAAGTTCATAATTTAGGAATATAAAGAATATAAAATGTAATTCAGCACTTATATTTAATTATACATTTTTAATGAAAAACTGAGTCAAGATGGAAAGTATGTAAAACGAAATATGCACACCCTCTGAAGAACAGCTCTTGTATGAATTACGACACATTTCTGTTGTGATATGTTTTTGTTGCTTGTTTTTATATTTGAGATTCTCGTGTGTTTCTTAATTGTATAAAATTAAAACTAGAAAAGTGTGGAAACATTTATCCTAAAATGAATATTCTCTAAAACAAAAATTGCTTCTAAATTGGTACATAAAACAAGAATATATGAACGCAGTTAAGTTAATTTATATCGAATAACATGAATGTCAAAGGATTTGGTTAAGGACAACTGTAACACTGCAAAATGACATAGGGGAGATCGTAATTGAAAAGTCACAACTTATAAACGTATCCATTAACTGTTAATTACTATGTTCCTATGTGTTTGTTCATTTAAAATTATATAAGGATTCAATTATGTTGTACATCGATAGAGCATTCTTGATTGTAAGGATGATACAACACATTTCCTTCTTGGTGGATGCATGTATGCAAGTAGATGTATCGTTATGCCCTAGCATTTATGATAATAGTGAAGCTCAGGAATGATCAAGTTATTCTTTTACACTAGCATTTTTTTCTATTTTAGTTTTGTAAAACCTGCCTTTAATGTAGCCACATTATAAAAAATCTTATATATATCTTTCACATGACATTCTCTACATCTCTGTAACAAATTATTGTTAAAAAGCATTTATGATAATAGTGAAGCTCAGGAATGATCAAGTTATTCTTTTACACTAGCATTTTTTTCTATTTTAGTTTTGTAAAACCTGCCTTTAATGTAGCCACATTATAAAAAATCTTATATATATCTTTCACATGACATTCTCTACATCTCTGTAACAAATTATTGTTAAAAAGCTTGTTCTTCTATCTACTCGTTTTTCAATCTAATCAAGATAAACATTGGCAGGAATGGCCTTATTGCTTGTTTCTTTGTAAGTAGGAGCGAAATAAGGCTAAAGTGGTAGTCAAGTCTTTAAAAGCTGATTGCCATGTGCTTGAAATCCGATTTTTTGCATGACCAGAAGTTTACAAATTCCCGTATGAGTGAAGTTTAAACATTTTAAAGCTGGTATGGTGAACTCCACAAAAATGTATATGATATAAATAGTGTGTTTTAAGGAAACCTACATTTTTTGTGCAGTAAGTTTTTTTTTCTCTCTCTCTTGGGATTTACTAGTATGAAAATTTCATGCAGAATAAAGAGGTCTTCAGAGGATATTCTTAGAAAATTCAAGATATACATTTTATTTGTTATGTTAATATCTTCAATTTACGATAGGTATTTTAATCAAAACTGTTAGTGCCATTTTTGAGAAAATCAAAATTTTCGAAATGTTTTCTATATAAAGCGTAGTGTGGATTGGAGGATATTACTCAAAATCTTCGTGCTGCATCCTTTGATGAAACTACACTAAAATACCAAGTTTGGTATTTTACGACTTTTTCATTTTTGAGTTATCTTGTTCACATCCACACGGACATACATGCCCGGACGTTTTTTTTTATGAATTCTTCTTTTAAAATACATAAGATCCTAAAACGTATTTCTGGTGACATTTCGATATCATTTTTTTGGTTGGAGTATAATACCTTCTTTATCTATGTAAGTACCACGTACTATGTAGAGAAACTAAACACAGAGGGTCGTTAAAACAGGCGATATCTCTGACCATGGTATGAAACTACCTTTCAGAGTATACACTGTTGAGGTATTCTCTAACTGCCCTGGAATAATGAGGTGGTGCACCACAGTGCTGAAACCAGTGGTCTACAGCTAACTGAAGTGGGACCTCTTCTAGCACGCCCTCTAGATTTAGCACAGCTTGCACGAATTGCAAATAAAGCAGACCACTAAGTCTAGAGGCCAAATAAACGGGTCCTAAGGTTTTCTGCTAGAATACCGCGCCACCAACTAATTTCCCAGTGTGCGTGCCTATGGTCTTCTCTTAACCATTGAGGTTTATCTGCACTTCAGTAATGGAAATGTTATTCACATAGAGTCTTTAACAAAATAATGTATATCTCCCCATAAAGTGTTCTTGAACTGCAAAAGGATAGTAGGGGTACACAATTGTTCCAATAAAGCTACTGATACAAGCTGGGTCCTTTGCATTTAACTTTTCGCATTCAAATCCTTGAAATATTTAGGTCAGTGGCAGTTGATGAGTAAAAGTGATGACAGTAATACCAATCATTATGATAGGGATGGTATTGCAGTGAGTATTTAAGAGGTATAACAAAATACCCTAAATATTGACGCTAATTAATGCTGACTACTACGTTATTTCAGTGTTACGTTGAATTTACTTTGAAATACTGGATAGTATTCTGTGAAACTTTAGGACAGTAACAAATATGTCTTTCCAGGAAACGTTAGAACTGAAATATATGTCACTTTTAGTCCCATCTTTGTACGTCATAATACAATTACGAAAGTCATACTTCACGTGAAAGAACACTCAGAATACAGCCTTTGAGCCCCGGTTGCATTTCGATGCGTCTCTGGATAACCTTATTGGTGAACTATTCATGAACTTCGCAGAAACTACTTATTCGACTAACAAGGGCATTCGATGAAATCCCCACTTCAAATTCAAGGAAACTTCCAAGACAACAAGCGAATGATATAAGACGCCCATGCTCTCAAGTTTCAGAAACAATCTGAAACACTCATCAAATTTGATTTCCATAGCCTTGCTAGAGCCCAGGATGTATGCAACACATCATTCACTAGTGACATAGGTTGGAGAACCTTAAACTTTCCAGACAGAATAGTCTAGTACTGCCAGATATAGTGATATCTGTATAAAGTCTGTTGGAAAAGCCATATTTACTATCCACGTATTGCTCACAAAATTTCAGAATCGTTTTAAAAAGTATTAGACTTCATGTTGTATGCTGATTTGGATGTGTCGTTACAAACTGTATATGCTATATACATGCTAAATGAAATGGAGTTTTATTTCTGGACGCTCTTTGGCTGTTGTAGTTCTGAGCGTCCCATTCTATGTTGTGTGTGAAAGACCGCTTAATTTTACTCGGAGGCCTCTTTTTCAGGCTTGAGGTTCTTTTATGTGCCATAAATCTACGCCAAGGGACCAACGGTTTTACTTCCCTTCCGAAGGAAGCCATTCTGAGGATTTTTACGCCCAAAAAAATCTATCATCCTCCGCCGGCTTTGAAACCGCGACCATGGGTATATGAAGTTAGCATGGTAACCATTACACTACGGAGGGCGACATACACATGCTAGTTTAACATGTGCAGGAATAATAAATCTTTAATAAGTGGCTGATAGCCTTAAAATATATGTTAGCTTCTATGCATACATACTATGCCGTTTATCCCTATTTCGGACCAGCTAAGCTGCAGGTCTATGCTATTGACATTGGCTTATTACAATTAATGTTTTCATTTGTTTGAATGAAATAATAAATATAATGTGCTTCTCAGTATTGTAAAACAAATGTACTTATTTATTAATTATTTAATTCATGTTGCACAACAGTTTACCGGACGCATCGACGCATAGTGTGGTTTAGCTCTCTCAGGCTACTGCTCCCATGCCACTGTACGCTAACACTCCAATTGAAGAATGAATCAAGCCTTCACCCCGACAGCAACTTTTTCATCCCTTTATAGCTATATCTGACGTCGCGAAACCTACTAGAAACTTGTGGAAGCCGAAATTTCTGGCGTGTGCCAAGGCCTCTGGTTACCGGCGCGTCATCTTTAGGTGTTTATCACATGCAAATGTGTCCAGCTCCGCCGCAGCGCATACCAAGGCGAGCATGAGAACGGCCGCGCATGGGACTCTCACAGTACTTATTGTATATCGCCTGCGGCAGTGGAAAATAATTAAACAACATATGGTGGATTTTCTTCCTCTGTACCTATTTGAGTTCTCGTGTCGAGATTTCGGATATGGTTGCATATCTGCCGGTCACCAGCAGCGCTGAATAATTCTCAGAATTGAAACCAACTAAACGATGATCCATGCATTTGTAAAACGTAAGAAGCAAAGCGGCGGTGCCGTGGCCCAATGGTTAGACCGCTCGCCTCTCACCTAGGTGACCCGTGTTTAGTGCCACAGGGGTTGCATGTGGGATTTTTGGTGGACAAAACGGCATTTGGGCCGAGCTTTCTCCGAGTTCTCTGGTTTCTCCCGCCATTTATTTCAGCATTTATTCCATCATCCATTTCGCCTTCATGTCGTATCATCTACCGCCCCACTCTCATGTCTGGCTACGGGGCAATCCCTTATTCCGGGTTCTTCATTCTGTGATTAAATGTCGGCTCCTCGACAGGCCTCTGACCCTGGGCACCCACTTGTAAGCTACTCTTAAGAAGTAAAGCAGAGGCAGCTGACACCATTCACTAAGTGTTACGAACAGTTACTCAAGGATTTGAAGCTGCAATATTACGGCGTTTGCTTGAAGTCACCTGCCTGGATTTATGTAGGTGACGCGACGCTAATTGATGTATAGCATTGGAATAAATACATACACTTCACCTAATTTTCTCCATGTCTTTCCCTTCATCGCGTCTGTTTACTCCATCGGTACGCCATGCTGGCCGTTGAAAATCAGTCATGTGACAACCCATTGTGTGTGCATGTACTGTCGGTCACGATATGAATGTGTTCAGTGGGAAAAGGAATTAAACATTTAGGGAGCAAGTGGGTAGAGCATCGAAAGTACAGCCAAGTAAAGAAAACATAGGCAGAGGTGCTGCTTCCGAGAATTAATGTGAAGACAGCAGCAGATTAGTGATGTTTTCATTGTACAATTGTACATTTCAACTGTCGCCTTTACCTCAGTCCCGTCGGATCCCTATTCTTGACGATGCCAGCAATACCATCGCGCCTTCCTCCATATCGTGATCGAGTATTATGAATATATGTATCAGTGCAATGTGTGTGAGAAGCTTGGTACCGTTATTTAAGCTTTTGTTTGCTGTAATAACTACTTTTTATTACACAGACAAATGACATCTATGTGTTACTCCTATTTATAGCTTTGCAGACAGAGACGAGTAGCAACTAAATGATAACATTAAATACAACCACATCCTCCTTTTATAGTACCAATTTCAAATAAATATTTAAGGGGAATGGGAAACGTGGGCACTAAATGGACATGTAGCCAACCCAAGAGACATGGGTACATCTGGATATGATGCACAGAACAATGTAGAGCAATTGATGTATTGTCAGCACATATGCTTTTACTATATGTTTTCAATTTTCCTAAAAATATATTACATTCAATTAGAAGTTAGCTAAATAAAGAACAAAAACCTATTGAGAAAGCGATACAAGATGTTTACTACATATGACAACATTCTACTTCATAACACTGAGCTAAGAAAAGTGTTCTGTCTATAGCATTTCTAACTGTACATTTTTTCTTTGTTAAGAGGATAAATGAAAATGTATATCTATAATTTCAAACAAAACATGCCAAATTTTAAAAACATGCGTTACTCTTAAAAGTATAGCTTGAGTTCACTATACTAAATCAGCTCACACAGACTTGAAGTGTTTATAGTTTTTGATAAAAAGGAATATGTGTTTGGAAAAATGTAGCTTTGAGATAACTTCAATTGAAATGTTCTTTAATAGAAAGTATGTGTTGAGGTTTTTAAGAGCTTGAGCAAAAGGGGCGCCTGACTCCAGTATCATAGCCGACACACAGTTCATTTAAATACTTTTTAAGAGTAAAAGGTTTTAAACGATATATATATATTGTATATATTCTCAGTGAAAAAAATTGCAAGAGTGTGTTACATCAGAAGTATAAACGGTTGAGTTGATGACTCCTGTTTATTAACGCTCAGTTGTTAAGTTGATGTAAAGAATGTATAAGCAGTGTTCACCCCAGCTTTTTAAAAATGATTAAGCGAGCTGACTTCTCACTCGGAGGTACCGGGTTCAATTCCCGGCTGGGGCGGGGAATTATTCTTTAGCAAGAATTATTTCCTATCCCCCACAGATTCTGGAAATATGTATGTGAGTGAATGTGTATTTTTGAGGAAAATGAAATGATTTAAACCACACTTAAAAAAAAAACCTACAGACAACGAGTTGTTCCAAGAGCAAAGTCCCCAATATGACCTTAGATGTTAAAGGGACATATATAAAGGAAACAATTGACAGACAGATAGTACACGGCAAAGCGACGAGGCGTGTTGACCTTGACTGTCAGGGTGCTGCATTCGCATGATTGTTATCACAAATTTGTAGTTATACTTCGCCTTAAGGATGTTTTTTTTTTTTTTTTTAACCTTTTCCCAGTATTGTTATTACGTAGTAACTAAATGTATGTATTTATTGTTTTAAAAATCTTACAATGGAAAATGGAAGAGGGGACAGGATACAAGGGAGTGAGGGTATGGTTATTCTTAATCGTCAGCCCACTGTATATATTATACGTAATACTTAGTGATAGAATTTCAACTTAATTCTTTCTCATTCTTTTGTAAGTATTTTTTCTCACTTGTCTATTGTTATTTTGAAATAACTAAATGTATACTTTTAATACTTAACGAAAATCTTACTATAAATATTCAAGAACAGAAAAAGCGAGTACGACTATGAGGTACATGCAATTGTTGCATATTTCCAAATGTATACTGAAAATTTTTGGCAACGAAAGTCCTTCTACTACTACTGATATATGTTTACTCTAATAGGTAAACACTAGTAACTTAGTATACAGTAAGAAATATAGTACTCTGGAGTAGTTCGTGTTTTGATATAAAATTATTATGATTAATTATACATAACTGTAACTGCACAAGTATATAATAATAAAAAATAAACAAATGGTGCTATTTGCATTACATATCTATGCAAATATTTATTGTAATAACTGAATATTACATTCAGCAATTTCCATCATTGAAAAATGTTACGTGGTACCATTCATATGACTTTCCATGCACTATATTGGTTATGTATTATTGGGTAGGCAAATTATTTTTACATTCTCTTTTCCTATCTACATCTTTTTAATTAGACTTAACAGCCGCAGTATACATTTCATTACAGTACAAAGGGAACAACCACAGTCAAATGTTACAGAAGTATACGTTTTATCTGGCCTTAAGGTACAAAATTGCCTTGTACCAACACACTGAGTTCATTTCTCAAGCTCGAAATGTTCTTTTATGCTAACACTTTACACGTATGCAGCAAATATAATTGCTTATCAAAATTTATATTGCAGCACAGTATGGGCTGACAATATTTACTTGTGTTGAGAAATAACACAAATGAAGGCTCTGTGAAAAGTAGGATATCCAGTTAATAAACCTGTAGTATAAATTGTTTAAATGGCATTAACAATACAATTAAAGATTTATATTTGTAAAAACTGTAGGTGTTGGACTAAATCTAACTACAGATTCTTTTTTACATAAAACAGTCTACCCAACACATTTGCTTTCTTCAAAAGGACAAATTCTATATTACACAGTGTAATTGAGCCTGTGAAGGTTAAGCGTAATAAAGTTGGGTACTCGTAAAGTGATTAAAATTTCAAGAGAGGTGCGCTAGTAAGTTAAATTTTAATGGGGTGTTCCGTACCAATATATTTCCATTGTACTGACAATGAAAGCTTGAGAGTGAGTGATATAAGTAGGCACCTGGTAGTCTGAATAAGACAGACCTTCTTTTATTTAATGACTAATTGGGACCGTTTTCTTCTCTGAAAGCATTTATACTAAATGAGATACTGTAAGTGCTTAAAAGGTACATTTTGACCGACATTTCGCGGAACCCCAAAAGACAATAGCCCTGTGGATCTTTGGTATAAGTCTCTGCGGACAAGCTCCATGTCACGGGGGCACTGTAGATAGGATTAAATAAATGAAGTTTATCCTTTATAAGGTATTTTTGAAATAAAACTTGTTCAAAATAAACACAAACACAGCACTGATATAGGAAGGGGGTAAAACAGTCTAAAAAGCTCATTTTTATGTGCATTTTTGACTTGGAATAACGAAATCATGTTAAAATTATAATGGTCTCGGGTTATGAAATGCATGTTTTTGTGCATACATACATACAAACTATAAATGGCGTGTTATTTATGGACGCCCTTTAACTGCTGTGATTCTCAGCGTCCCATTCTAAATTGGGCGTGAAAGGCCGCTTAATTTTACTCCGAGGCTTGAGGTTCTTTTACGTGTCGTAAATCTACCACACGGGACCAACGGCTTTACTTCCCTTCCGAAGGAAGCCATGCTAAGGATTTTTTACACCCGAAAAAAAACCATCGTCTCCCGCCGGGTTTGAACCGGCGACCTTGGTTACATGATGTCAGCATGGTAACCATTACACCGCATAGGGCTACATACATTCATACATACATTTAGGTATCGTTTAGAGAATAGATTATATGCTTTTCTTTGAAGGGTTGCTTTTAATGTGCAAGAGTTAAAAATAAGAAATATGTAAGTTGGTTTCAAATTTGTTTGGGAAACATAATACAAAACCGTGTAACCGTAATGTTTGTTATAAATGTTGTTTGAAAATTTAAAGGAAGACAATACTAAGAACTTACTGTAATATTGAATTAATACCTTTTATATACAGCATGATAAAATCTTTGTTTACAGCGATTCAGGGATTCTGAAGTTGCAAAGATTATTCCACAAACTGCTATTATAATTAGCGTATCGATCAATAAGTAATCGTTAAAGGAAAGTCATTTTTACCAACATCCGCAATTAGCATTTATTCACTTCCTTTATTCATTCAAGTAACTGTAATACGAAAACCAATTCTAACAATATTTATCAATACTAGCCGTCCAAATGAGAAGCAGGAGGCGTGTTTTGCTGTCTAGGGTAAACCATCCTGATCTAGCTTGACTGAGCGCCAATCAGCACCGAATTACACACTTACTATCAGGGATATGCCTGCGGTATGCAATACGCATCTTTACTGAGGGCAACCTATTGTTATGGCTGAGCCAAATACTGGAATGCAAGCACAGGTATTGGGGCTTTGAACTTCGGTCAGTGGTGTATTGACTATCATCTGAGGTTTATGTTTGAGTAAGCACCCAGACGAGTAGAGTTTGTACAGCTTGCGGAGAACAGTATGTTTGGCTTAATTTCCTCAGTCATCACTAAAATGTGCAAACTAACATTCAACAGTCGGTTATATCCAGTTCTTTGACAAGTTGTAATTCTGGATATTTGATTTTTGTTTTTCCAGTTACAATGGCAAATATCATACGTTTTAACTCTTAAGGAGGATGGGAAGAGACAATAACGTTTTAATGCTTTTTAATGCCTCAGAAAAAAGGTTTAGCTGCAGATTTTTAAACATCGCATGAAATGTGTGTCGCACTCCTGCGACATATTTTTTGCGAGAAAAGTAGTCTAGGGTGTGTAGGCGTGAGATGTGATACCTAGCATGACTATAGTAGTGTGCCCTCCAACTCCGAACTGCTACTCGAAGTTCGTTGCCTCTCTTCTACTGGTTGTTGCCGTAAGCTATCAATACTTCCCTAGCTATTTTTATTTTGGTACGGGTAATGAAAGTTGAATAAAACACTGAGTTGACTTGACTATCGTAATAAAGGAATCCGGCTGTAACTGTTCTTAAAACCAAAACCTGAAAATCTGCTGTATACTTTCCTATCACTATTGTTCAGTGAAACAGTCTTATTCCTTTAATTAAGGACAGCAAGTGTCCTTTGGAAAAACATTGGTTGGTTAAGTCTAGTAAATGGTCCTTTCGTAAAATTCCATGATGTCCAAGCACTCACCTGATTAACCTTATTTTGTTTTTCCAATTACATAAGGCTCATCAGACTGTTGCAGACTAACTTAGATGTTATGTGATAAGTTGCACTTGATTTTAGCCCAGCTCGCACTCAGAGAAAATCCAAATATTGCTCCAAAATTAAATTGAGTTCTATTTATGGAGACTCTTAAACTGCTGCAGTTTAAAGCAGCGTGAAAGCCTGATTAATTTTGCTCAGAGCCATCTTTATCAGGTTTGCGGTTCTTTTATATGCCATAAATCTACGACAAATCTACGGGACAAACGATTTTATTACCCATCAAAGGGATGCCAGGCTAAGGATTTTTACGCCTGGATTTGAACCCGCGTCTTGGTAACTAGAGGCTAGCATGTTATTCCTAGACCAGGGAGGACGACAAATGTATTGCTCCAAATATATTGCTGTAGCAGCCTTTGTGGATTTATTTCTATTACATAATTAAAAATAATGAGGCTGCTTGATTAATTGGTTTTAATGTGGTACGGAGTAGCGTTAATTATACGTTAATACTGAAGGCATTTGACTCATTGCATTTTTCCTTCATTAATTTTTCGTATATAAGAAAATTAACTTTGAGAAATTCCAGTAATTTCTTTGCTTAGCTTTTCTTTTGAGAGTTTTCCCATGAATGGATGCAGTCTAGGTTTTCTTGCCTTCTATTGGCTAAGGAATCACATATAAAGCTTATATGGCAGGCTAATTTTTCCTCAATAATGAGGTTGTTAGCCGGTTACATACTGTACTTTTCCAGACATTTTAGTACATTTTATTTACTTTAACTGTCCACTACATTTTCCAGATTAAAGTTTAAACTGCATGAGTTCACTATGATCCCACCCAGAACATTTTAAGTGAACCTCTTGAAGATCAGAATTCAAAGAAGATTTCTCGGAATCGCCCGGTATTCAAGCAGACGCTCCTTTTTCGCTATAATATATAGCGTGTGTTTTGCTTCTTATAAAATACAACCATACAATAAATGTATTTGTAGCAAAACTTCGCTTCTTTGTAAATTCTTAGTTATCTCTGTATCTAATATTACCTATTTCGCTCCCTCCAGTCACTATAGCTCCTCGCTGGTCCTTTAATTAGCCTGCTCCCTGTGATGGGATTTTCCAAGCTACCCTGAACTGTACGGTTGGTGATTACCACTCTCTCAGTTTACAGTACAGACTTTACGTGCGTATATAATATCGTTATAATATATTAATTATTTACATATTTATTACTGACATACTCCTTTGTCCTGCATCATGATGTGGTGGGTTTGATTCCCGGCCAAGTAATGTACCCAAGCTCGATCCCACCCATGGGGATGCGGATTTTAAATCCCGGTACAAGACTGATGTCCACTCATCGTCAGAAAGGTGAGGACCTGCGATAGGCAGCAATCCTAGTCATGATAACCAACTTTCTGGCTTGGGGCTGGCGATATCTCCCCATATTGGTCGCATGATCACCCAACTCTATGTGCACACGTGGGTTTGAGGCCGGCAGTCGGGTTGGAAAGCCATGGCCCTTTATAGGGCTGAAGCACCACACAGGGTAGGACATATATGCAATTCTTCTCGATTATCTCATTCTCTATTTCTTCTTAATTAATCTGTGTTTTATTCTATAATTTACTACTTTTATATGCTTTTTCTTTCAGTTGGTATGCTCTCTGCCTTTTTCTTTTATATAATCATTTTTACACGTACTGCGAAGTAAATGTTACCCCTACCAGTGAAAGGTAATAAACCTAGTGAAACTGCTGAGTTTAGAACAGTTAATATATTAATGATTTATAGTCTTTTCGTCATAGTGTTCAACATGGGACTTATAGTTATGAAGTTTGCAACCCGCGATGAACGCAAACAGCTTGATGCTGAACATCATTTCACATTTTGCTCTTAGCCGGTCCTGCATGACATGTAAATGAAATAAGGACGATGATCAAAGCGTCAGGGTAGCTTGTCCATTAATACACTTTTCTACGTGACAGTCTCTGTTGCTAAATCGAGTGATTTCCAAACCCATCAAGCGGAATAACTCCAAAGTGGTTTGTCAACAACGACTGCGGACTGGAGCGCTCCAGAACAGAGAAAATTATTTCGGATGCGAGTGGCGAAAGCCAGAAGTTGATAAGGACAGGGTCTGAAGTTTTAATTGGAATGGCTCGGTCTTTAGGTGTTTCCTGCGTTTCCTGTAGAGAGGGCTTTCATTTCTGAATCTTCACTGGGAACTAAGAGTGTTTCTACGAAACTATTTTCAACACCGAAGTTTTGGATCAGTTACAGTCGTAAACCAATTTCGATACATTTTGACCTTCCACCAACCTAGAGTGTATGTTAGATCTATAATTCACTTTCGCAGCAACTTTAACTATATAGTTTCCAAATTTTAATAAAAATGTAAGAAAATTTAAAACGATTTTCATACTTTTTCTTTCAGTTTACGCCTAGCCGTAATTAAAATTTTAATTTCCGTATATTTTGGATTCTAGCGCCATTTTAATGTTAAGACGGCGTTATACATTCTTCAGATAACAAATAAAAATTACTTTTTTTAACCAATACCTAATAACTTTGGATTTTAGACCAGGTGCAATTTGCAATATATTTTAAAAACGTTTTGGATTTTAAAACAATGCACTTGAGTAAAAACGTGAAATTTAAAAGAGATAGTTTGTCTGTTGCCATACACTGTACAGATTAAATAATTCACGCAAACTGTCAAATGTTTTGTCAAGCAAAAATGAACGCTGTAATATTTTAAATACACACATCATTTACTTTAATAATGTCATATGGGAGAGCATTTATAATATAACTAATGAGGCACTTTGGTGACTTTGAGTATTTAGTTGTTTTATATTTTCCTATATGGATGTCACTCATACTTCTACTAAAATGATTATGAACATCACAATTGAGTTATTTTTATAAAATAGTGCAGCCATATATATTAATATAAATATATAATATAGCTTTACATATTATATAAAGAAGGTACACAAGAATGAGTCATCTATGAGTTTTTGTTTTCCATTTAATCTATTTTTGTACTTTACCTAAAACTTCTCCTGTATCGAACACTTTGTTATATTCCATTTAGAGTTTTTCTTACATAACGGATCATCATAAAAAAAGTAATTTTGTGGGTTTTTATCTAAAGCTTTGAGAGAGAGAGAGAGATAGAGAGAGAGAAATAAGGGAGAAACATACTCATTGCATCGACATCTGCTTATTTTCTCTAGCATGTATGCACAAAATAAACATTATTTAGAAACGTTTTATATTCCACCCATAAAATTCTATATCAATATTTCACCGGAAATAAATGTTTTGAGACCGCTTAATAAAAATTTAATAAAATTGTAAATGTGGGGGGGACAGCATAGCTCAAAAATGAAAAGCTGATTAACCCCCAAACTTTGTGTTTAAGTTTAGTATTTTCCAAGAATGCGACTAGAAGAGTTTCAAAAAATTCATCCATAACCAACTGCCCCTTTTATAGAACGTTTTTCGAAAATTGTGATTTTCCCAAAAATTACTCTGATGGTTTTGATTAAAATGTCATATACATATAACATACATTCATGACCAACAAACGTATATATTGAATTTTCTGGAAACAGCTTTCAAAGACTTTTGAATATCTCGTAAACCGCAAAACTTGTTACACAAAAAAGTAGATTTCATTAAAACACGCTATATATGGCGATTATTTTTTTTTTTTTTTTGCAGAGTTAAACTTTTTCGAGATATTTTTTTTATATGGTTTCAATTTTAAACTACTTAAACTTTTATCGAGGGGGAAGTGAACTTTCGTTTCATCTATTTTGTTTTACTCCTGTGAATGCAAAACAGAAACGAATTTCAATTGTTTCACATAGCGAGAGCTTTTAAAAGAATTGAGTACGCTTTAGCCTAGCGTATTCTTTTGTTCCCTTGCTACCAAGTAATAAGAATCGTTTCTGCTAATGGTTATCTCGATTAATGTGACGTAGAAAAGTGAATAATCTTTCGTAAGTAAAATTTGTGGGTTGAACAGCTAGAGAAATTCATGTCGATGAAACAAATCAGATTGTTCTATTGTATTGTAAATCTATATAGATATTTAATGACACATTAAATATACCGTTGAAAGTCGATAGTTAATAATCATTCCGGAAGTGATTCTGAAAGTTATAAACTAGTTGCTTAAAGATAATGACGTGTGGAACATTACAAGTAACGAAAACGTCAAGAAAATGATTTGGAAAAAATAGCCTATAATGCTTGCATGTATATTACAATACCGTGCTCAGGAGAGTTTAATTTGTCACAGATAATCGGATAGTTTAAATATTTCCTAAATTAATAAATCCAAGGTCAAATAAAGGTACAGCCTGTAAACACAATAAGCATCCAAACATGGATAGTAGCTGTACTTTCACACAATCCTCGTGTAGAACAAGGTTGAAGCAGTGGAATCCGACTGAAAAATAAAGATTTAATCTATTTTTTGAAGATTTCATCCAATTTCACAGATTTAACACAGATATTGCAGTTTTTCATAACTTAAACTTTTCAGATCCTAGTTTGTTCTTTTTTAAGAAAAAATTCTCATATAAACTGAGACACGATTTTAATACTAATATAATCTAAATACAATTACCTTTAAATGTTAACTTATGCCTGTAAGTGTTAATTATTGCAAATAAAAATAGTTAGCTTTGTATTTTCCTACATTAATGCACCTATTTGTATTCAAATTACGCCATTTGGAACTTTTTTAATAATACTCCATCGAATGTTTGCTTAGATTCAAAGTCAATAAGATTTCGCAAAAAGCGAATCAGCACAACTTAGTAGGCAATGAATTTAGTAAGTTTAGATAAACTGCATGTATTTGTCTTTTAAATATTTTCTCTAGCACGTATATTAAATTTGGACAGAGAAGGCAATGAATTTCACCCAAAAAATTGAGCACCGAGGCCTTAGCGGAAATGCATGTTTTGAGGACACGAGTGAAAAGTATTTTTAGCAAAAGGGCCGCTCGCTATAACTCAAAATCAAAAAGTCGATTAAATATAATACGCGATGTTTAATTTCGGCAGCTCCCAAGGATTTAACACGAGAATTTTGTGAGAAAATCCCCAAAAGAAACCACCTTTTACATGGAAAAATTTTGAAGCTCCTGATTTTGTCAAGAAATGCTCTAGCAATTTGGAATAAAATACCAGAGCTTTTGACACTGTATCACCTAATATTCTCTTAGAGAAACTTAAATGTTATGGCTTTCAGAATAATAACATTCAATATTTAGGGTCTTATTTTAGCAATAGGAATCAGGCAACTTATTTTAATAGATGTTTATCTGAGTTTAAATCTGTAAATTATGGAGTACCTCAAGGGTCAATTTTGGGACCTGTATTTCTTTTAGTTTATATTAACGATCTTCGTGATTCAATCTGTGATGAAGATGTTACTCCTTATCTTTATGCAGATGACTCAGCAATTACTTTCTCTGACAAAGATGAACATATATTAAGACCTAAAATACACACGGTAACATCGGTTGTTAACATTTGGTGTAACGCCAATAATTTGAGCATAAACACTGGAAAAATTACTGATATTCAATACAAATTCAACATTGTTTGTTTTGGAAGCTCATTAAAATGTTTAGGTATTCATATTTATTCTGACTTGGGATAGTCAACACACATTAATAATATTGTTTAAAAAATTACAACAGGAATTTTTATGTTGAGAATCTTGAGCTATAGTATCACTAAGGATGTGCTGATGAAGGTGTATTATGCTCATATTTATTCGCATGCTAATTATGGTTTTCTTCTTTGGGGGAATCACTCCTTGGCAACAAAAATGTTTTTGTTACAAAAAGGGCTATTAGATTAATTTGTGGAGTTCATCTAAAAGAGCATTTTAAACCACTTTATATTGATTTAAATATCTTAACTTTGCCATCAATGTATGTGCTGAACTGTCTCTTATATGCTAAAGAAAATGTTAGCAGTTTTACAGTTAGCTCGAACATTCATAGCTATACAATACGAAATTGTCAAAACTTATATATAAACACATTTAAACATACGAAAATTCAAAACAGTTTTATAGTTGTTTCTATTAAACTATATAATATTTTACCTCAAAGATAAAGAGAGCTATCTATTTCAGTTTTTAAAAGGACCATACGCCATACATTGGTGGCTAATCCATTGTATTCTGTGAATGATTTTTATAATTTAGTTCGGTAACTCTTAATTTGTGACGTTGATATACTGTAATAGTTGTTGGCAATAAACACCATCTAACTATCTATCAATCATATATTAAAGATATTAAATGACAAATAAATGTATATAGTGCATTTTCTGTCAATAATATCTGAAGATGTGTTCATTCTGGAAGTCTTGCATAGTTGGTAAATCGTAAGAGATATACAGAAACTTACTACACCAAATATTTTGATTGTTATAACATACAATTTATGTTACACACATTTTGTAAAGTTAGCCATTTTCGAGATATTCCTTGTTATTAGCTACAGTTTTTGTCGTTCCAATGACGAAATAGTTTAGTCACTTATCTCGGACTCATTTAGACTGGAGACAATCACTTTGGTTTTGCATAAAGCAGAAAATACTATATTACTCCAGTTACAGTTGCCGTTTCCTCTGTGAACGCGAAGTGAAACGATCTATGATCGTCTGTCAGATGTTCTTCAATCGCCCGAGGAGTCCAGCTTTATTTATACGCCACAGGGTTTTCAAGCCTGTCCAAGAAATTGTGTATGTGCTTTCATTTCTAAAGCATATTGGAAGGGATTCCTTTCTACTTCAAGAATCAAAGCTGCAGTTTGGTGGCGAATAAACAAAGATATACTTCCTGAACGAGGACGATAGTATTCAAGCCTTTTGCTGAGTGATTTCATCCAGCTCTGAGCTGGAAATTCTGGGACACTAACGCCCCTTGCACTCTTACAGGCAGAAAACTCTGAAACATTCACTAATGCTAAAAGTGATTCCCTTATGCCTATGGCTTTTTGTGCGCTCGACAAAACTCTCTGGGGACAAACGTGTTAAAAGATGTTGCTTTCGTGCGCGGTAACTTGCAAGAACATGAAATAAACTCTAAAAGAGTAATAGTAATGATAATGATTTATTTATAAACAGATTTACAATATAAAACACCTCTTCCTGCATTCAAATTTCAAGCTTTTATCCTTTTCTTCTACTCTTCTCTATCCTCCCAATCAAACTCCTCTAGTTCCAAATCCCTCATTCCTCTTACAATATTCTTCATTTATTTAAGTCTAGATCGACCACTTCTTCCTCTTCTAGAGGGATTCCATTCTATAACCTGTTTTGGTAATCGTATCTCGCATTCTACGGACATACCCATCCATACCTTTGTAGCTGTTTATATCTTGTAAACTCTAAAGTTGAATTTTGAACTTTCATTGTTTGTCTTAGCACTTTGTTAGAGATTTTACAGTGATGATGATAATAATAATAGTAATAATAATAATAATAATAATAATAATAATATGCTGTGCATGGAAAAGGTATTTAATAGTAATGTATTACAATGTTAGAATATTTAATAAATGATATGATGACAACGAACTTTGATTCATAATCCCAAAGATGCTTGCTTCATCCTTAAGGAAAACACTCTTTCACACAGGTAGTGTCTTTATTGTATTCCATATAACAAAACTGCTTCCGTGGCTGCACGATTGAGTGCCGTATTGTGAACCACACGCTGTGTTAAGGAAGCCTTACTTTATTAATTTGTTGGGGGGGGAGGTTAAATACTAATTTCAATGTTTCCCATATGAAATTAAGCTTCGTAAATGGGATGTGTTTATGCTTACTTTCTGCAATTTTGCAAATCATTATGCTATATCTTCTACTTCTTTTTCTTTTTTGTATTATACTTTCATAAAGTTAGTTTAGACATGGTGACACCTCTGCAATGCGTTTCACTATCTCACTTTGGCCATCCCTTAGTGGTTCATAAAGTCACTGTATAAATATTCTAATTTTCCCTTTTTATAAGGCAAACATTGGTTTTATAATACCTATTTTCCAGTATATATTGAACCCGTATTTATTTTAAATTCTGATCCGTAAATGAAGTATGAATACACATAATTGCCTTCAGCCACAAATAGCAAGTGGCGATTCATGTGCCTTTTTAAACTTACTGTTTTTGTATTATGACCGATATTTTTCGGGAATTCTAGAACTACAACTAATTACATTTAAAAATTTAGTAGGCGCTTACGGTCCGTTTCTTTCTTTCTTTTTCGCTTTCCTTTCCCTTCTCTTAGACCCAAACAATTCTGATCTCCGCAACGTGTCTGTAAATATTGTAAATAAAATCCGGTAAACATCGTCCTCAGTTTAATATTGACTTATAAAAAATGCCATTAGAATAAACTTTACTTCACACATCTGCCTTGGATTAAACTCTTCTTTCTTTGTTTACCCTCCTCTTAAAAGCCTACATGCCGTTGAAGAGCAGAGGCTCTAGATCAGAGAGAAACCAGTATGGGCGATTAGCCCATTGAAATTCAGTTTTCTTTATGGACACTATTTAACTGTTGTGTTTCTCGGTGTCCTATTCTATACTGGGCGTGAAGGACCGTTTAATTTTGCTTAGATTCCTTTTTATTGGGCTTTAGTTTCTTTTACCTACCATAAATTTATGACACAGAAGCAACAGATTTACTTCCCTACCGAAGAAGCCATGCTTAGGATTTTTACGCCCGAAAAAGTTCATCACCCTCCACCGGGTATGAACCCGCGACCTTGGAATCAAAGCTTATCATGTTACCCCTAGACCACGAAGAACGACAGATGAGCCCAATGCTTAGTATGTAGAGAAGAAATGAATGATATGAAAATATGGTAAAATGAATAAAAGATAAGATGATTGTGGAGAAATTGTGGAAAGAATGGCGGGTGAAACCGGAGAGCACGAGGAAAAACCACCCAGATACCTCTTCGTCCAGTAAAAACCTCACATTCTGTCCCCTGTGAATGAATACGGGCCACCTAGGTGAGAGGCGAGAGGTCTATCCACTTGGTTTAAGTGCTGCCTTTTGGATTGTTCAGTTGTGGAAAACATATTGTTTCTAAATATCCGTAGCTAAGTTTAGCAGAAGCGACATTAATTGTCCCTTCTCTGATCTTTAGCGGTTGAAATGTGTCCAAAACTGCCAAAATGTCCAAACATCTCTGTATAAAATGCAATAAGAATCTTCATTTACCTACTACTCTTTGTCCTCGGAGCTTTTTAAAAGCCCACTCTACTATTTAAATGTAAATGGGCACACTGCCTATATTCTGTAATTATTGGAAATACCTTTTTCTTGACACGTGAAAAATGCTCCTCACGATACAACTTGTAGTCGGTCTTGTTTCAGAAGAACCTCAGAGAGAATAAATTAATTAATTAATTAACTGTGTCCCAAGTTTATTTGTTTTAGTATTTAAATTACTTGGTATATTTATTTGTTTTAATTTATATATTTGCATTTTGTTTACATGTAATTTATTAGCATATTAAAAGTAGTCAAAATGCACTGCTCTACACCACTATTAGCGGAGGGTGCGTGACAATTGATACATGCTTTGAGTGGAATATGGAACATTTTTAAAATATTTGCAAGATTTAAACATGCCATCTTTGAATACCCTTAAATTAAAGGGTGGACTGTGCCTCTGCCGCTCTCATGTGTTCCATTTTCTACTGTTACTACTTTGAATGACGTGACACAACCCCCATCTCATGGCCTACAGATTTGTAATCAATGTCAGGGGGCGACTTGCACGCAGCTGTTTTTAAATCTCCTCGCTCGAAAAATTGTAACATGGATTAAATTAGGCCACTACGGGCTGCCAGTTCATCTGCAGCATTGTTGATTCATTTCATTTGTCAACTTGAAGGCTTCTGGCAGTAGGTATTCGCCATTAAACTTTAAAATATACACATGCGTTGCCAACAAACCTGCCAGAACAACGAATTAGTATGTATATAAACAGAGTAACAAAAAAGAAACGTAATGAACCTCAGAGACCAACCCCAAACCCTAGTCCCTGCTGCCTGTCGAGGAACGAAGCTAGGGTTCGATTTGTAGCTGTAGTATAGGATGATGTCATGCAGGGAGATATATACCCCTAATTGCATGACTTTTTACATATGCCGTAATTTCTCTAATTTGGAAACCGGTATTTATATACCGTTCACGGGGAAAATAACTGAGGCGACTTGAATATCCGTGATCGTTAGTGCGATACGTAATGGACTGGCTATCCATTCAAATCCGTGAGCTCGTGTCACAACTACTGCAATCAAATGTGCCTTTGGAAAGGATGGGGAGGGTCCAAGTAAAATAAGCGGTGTGGTGGTACACTTGAATGGATTTTTCTCTTCATTATTAAAAAAACATAAGTTTTATTGCAAAAATATTAATAATTTTACAATATAAAACATCTATAATTAGCCTAGTTTTAGTGCTGAGAGTTAGTGTAATATGAAATTAGAAAAAATGTCTGCTAAAAATACCAAAACATTTTATTAGTAATCTTTGTTACATATGTGCAACAGCATGCAACTAAGAGTTAAGGTATCAGTTGAACAGAAAATACAAAACAGTGGCCCATAAATGTGATGGTCCGAGAATTCGCGGCTGAGAGGAAAAGACCTGTTGACGATATGCAAATCACACTACTGCGATATGCACCGGTAGTGTGTGTCTTATCCTCTCTGAGCTGCTTAATTCCAAATAACACTAGAGATGGGACGAGAAGTCTGTAAAGGTGTGATCTGTCAGCATCATTACATGCAATAACGATATCAGTGCGAGATACTGAAACTAAAATACATAAAGTATAAATCAAATATAAGTCTGCCCCTTAGAGACTATCCTATAATAATAAATATGGAAAGCATGTGTTTGAAGAAAGTAAATATAAATAAGTTAAATGTTAACTTAGACACCTGTAATATTAATGCACAAAAAGTACATGGTTAAATACTTCAACGGCCTCACTAAGAAGTGCTATAGTAGGCTGTGCATGATGAATTACATACGGAGTCAACCACCTCTGAAGCTAATGTTAAATTTAAATTCCTCAAATATTAAAGTTTAATTTAGAGCAACACAAAATAGAAAAAAGAGAAGCATTTCAGCCCGTAACCTTAGGCGTAGCATGAGTCAGAAAATAATGTGTTGATTTTTGAAGCTACTTCAAAGCACCCTACACATAACTACCCGACCTCCTCAGAGTTTCGACTATAAATGGCATAACAAAATGGGCGTCAGTCTGTCACTCGTGAAATGCTCGATTCAAATGTCCATATGTACAAGTGCTTTAATGTTAGTTTCCTTAATAGTTTATTATTTTAAACTAAGGTTTAGCCCATCATAGTCTTTGGTATAGGATAGGAACAGAGGGAGACATGTCGCGTACTGGGACCTACATGAGAGCTATTATAGCTAGAAGGAAGGAACGAAGTGAAGGAACCACATGAGGCTAACTACCGCAAGCCGACAGGCCACAGAGAGATGCGGACGTCCCTGGGGCTACACAGAGAAGGAGATGAACGAACGGTTCAACCAAACAGCCATCAGTGTCCAAAGGGAACAAATATCCGCGCGATCTATCCATTAGCGTCTCATGACATGAAACCTAAAAACTTAAGGAGGAAACGGAATGAAATGGAAATGAATACAAATAAATCGTGGAAGAAGAGAAAACACCCAAGGATTCACATGGTTATCAGGAAAAATCAAATTAGAATCAAAGTCAGAGTAATGGGCAGATGAGCTCGGGTCCTACCGAATGTGAGCCTCAGACACTACCACGGAGCCATTTTATTCACTTCCATTTAAAATAAGTAGAACTATAAACTTAAACTCTTGAAACCCTTTAATGACTCCAAATGGTTATAAAATTATATGATATTTTATCTAGGAGCAAGAGTTACACTTTCTCAAAAATAAAATTAAGCAAAAACAAATAAAATTATTCTACATCATACGTACCTCATCTAATTAAATATTTTATCAGATTGTATCTCAGTCCACATCATTGTTTCATTGTCAATATTACTCTTGTGTTAGAGCATCGAGGATTTTCCTACAGCATTCAATTTCACAAACCTGTGTGTTTCCTCAAAGCTAGTTACACTATACGTCTTAATTTGATGGCATTTCACTAGCTTTGACCAGGTACACCTGTCATTCACCAGCGCATACCGTATATGTTAAAAGAAAAGTAGATAAAAGTATACAATTCTGAAAATCAACACAGAACAAAAAGAATACTTTGTAACCTTTAGAAAATTGGAGACAGTGAGGAATATAGAAAGTAGAATCAGATTGAAAAATGCAACGCTATATTCGAAATTTTAGCACGTATCTTCCACTTACCGTATCGTTGGCTTAACCATCTGAGTTTCCTCTGCAACACAACGGTAGGTACATATATGAATTAATGTGAATAGACTTGGTTGGTACATTCCGAAGGAGGTTCCACACTGCAGTGACCACAAGGCTTATTGTGTGTTAGATCCCAGGAGGATAGGATGATACAGGTCGTGCGCCAATTCTTGACGAATGACTTTTTAAACGAGAGGTTAGATGCGAGTCACTTACTCACCTTACTGGAGCATTAGTACACAGAAGCAGGAACGGCAGTCAGATGTTGTGTACGTTATTCAAGTGTTTCTGCGCTGCAGTAGTACAGTCTCTACAAAGCAAATATCACGCTTCCAGTGATGTCGGTCACATGTATTCACCCTCAACCACAGTTACTGCTTACACTACATTTGACACCTAAGTTTCTAATATTTCTTCTATTCCCGACATTACTCCTTCACCTTTTTCTCCTGAATTGCAGTCATTTTCATTAACAACTAAGCATCTCTCGTTAAAACGCTGGCAATGACATAAACCGGGAAAGAAAAACACTTTGCAGTATCAACAATACGCTCTGTGTACTCGAAACGTAATAATAAGGAAGCAGAGCTGAACATAAACTATTTGTTTACCTGTTTATCAATGGTAGGTTAATTCACTGTATTTTCACTAAAGGTCAGTCGTCTAGAAGAAACGAGCAGCCTGTATGAGAGTATCCGATTGGTGGCCGAAACAGATCGTGGTGGATCGTTAACATAGCCCAAGCTGTTCATCTCAACGCGAAGAGCGTTAGGAGCCCACACCCTGGGCCTGACTGAACCCAAACCTGCTGACAATCCCAGCACCACCCCGCCGCCGAGAGCTGTATTTCCAAAGCGCACGGAAAGCCGCCACCACCGCAGGCTCACCGACAGTTGCAATCCTGAAATATTCCGGTTGGGATGAAATGGAGATGAAATGACGAAGTTTGTGGATGTGAAGAAACCTCCCCAGCATGAGCGTGCTGAACCGGGAAAACTCTTAAAAAACCATGTGTCTGAGAGGTCGGCCGTGGGAATGAACCCAAAGCCTCCCGAATGCCAAACTCAGACGAAACACCTGAGCATCTCACTCGGTTTGACTGATTTAATCAATAGTAGTTAACTCTGAAGCCCTGGACTTAAGGTATTTAATATACTGCAAATCGCTATTGGGGTACGTTTTCTTAAAATTCCTTTTAGAACGCCTTCTGGTTTTCGGAAAGAAGTATGATTTAGTCGGAAAATTCGTGTTGTGCGGGCATTTTGGTACGTAATTTAGTTCGAGTTTGGCGTTTAAAATTTCGGTTAGGACATTGGTTTTTCGGTCTTTCTGCCCTACTGACTTTAATCTTCACAGAGCATCTGTGAAAGAACACTGAGTTAAAATTATGAGTGGTTTTGACACGTTTAAGGTGAATAAAAATGATATACCTACATTCGGTAGGAAATCCAATCCCTATCATTCTTACACCATCGGAGAATCGGGCTTATCAACTGTACTACACCCCATAAAAGAAAGGATAACGGTCGTATTGCGCCTCTAGTGACAATAAAAGAACCTATATATTTCTTCCTAAAGAGCTGTAGTGAATTCTTTTGGATTATGCTATTCTAGCATTCAAAACAGGGGACATCAGAATGATGAACCAGTTTGCGCAGTGTCCAGCAAGGTTTATTGTCTTTATTTGGTTTCATAAACTGTATATACACCGTTTTAGATGATCTACTATGTCTTCAGATGCTTCCGTTTAAGAACTATCCATATTAGACATGGGAAAAAATATATTGGTAGATTGTTAATTTCCGTAGAGAAGAATTGCAGGTCCGTTATGTAATGCTACCTCTAGCGCATATTCGAGCAACTATGCAACTGCCGGTCACTCTTGAGGAGGTCCTGGCGGATGACAACTGTACGGTAGAATAAGGTTTTTAATGTTTCTTCAAAAGTTTTTTTTTTTTTTTTGCAATGTAGATTCAGTTTTAGTTACATTTATACCATTGATATAGATATATGTAGTTGTCTATCTCTGGTTTTTGCCATGGGTAGTTTTATTTACACTAGATTTTATATCTAACTTTGGCTATTATTTTATTTATGATTTAAATTTATACTGACTTTATCTCTGATTTACCACGGTTGGTTTAATAAGATCTAACTGTTGAGCACCCTTAGACACCGTTCATCAACAGCAATGGCATCAGCATTACCATCAAGACTTACTTGAGGAAATAAAATATAATACACTATTAATTGTGATTATGAATACATGCCAGTCAGGTTATAACTTTTTTATTGTTTAATATGTAAAGTCTGCGAAGAAAATGGCTGAAATACTACGGTCCAAACAGTCGTAGGTCAGCCGATATTTGTGTCTGCTGGAGATGATAAACCTCTCCAGATGACCCTCTCTGTTCAGTTCAACTTCAAGCTAGTCAGTAAAAATTGGGCGAGCATCAAATGACAAAAAAGTGTCCTAAAACTTAAGATGTTACTAAAATGTCCTACTACTTCTGCAGAAGATCTGCGCACACCTGAAAAATTTAGGTTTCAACATATTAAATAAATAATAAATTAAATAAAAAACAGCATATGTTAAGATAGCATTATAAGATCTAAGCTGCAGCTCTGATTCCAAAACTAAACATTTTATTCAGCGCACAGTATTGAATGTGCAGTATTTTAGATTACAATTACATAATTGCGTTTGAACTCATTTTATTTTGTGTTTTTAGCTCTCAGCCCAATCGTACTGTTTCAGGATTGTTCAATACTAATAATATTACTTTTGTATCCGTATAAGAATGCTTTGCCTTCGCACTGTGGCCGACGCACAGCTGTTAGCGTGTCGTTCTTATATTTGTAGTTACAACTACAAACAATTCTAGCCATTGAGATGAAATACTTCCATACTCTTTCCCTTTAGCCGCTCACTTAGGGCTAGTCTTTGTCCATAAGCTAATGCGTATGTGTTGGAGTTGAATTCAAACCAATAAGAGATAGGCTCACCCAGGGCTGGTGTGGAAACCTGATGATAAAGATTTTCTGCTAACATTAAATCAGAAAAACAGTATAGAATATAAAAAAAAAAACTTCGGCACGTTTCCGTGCTCGTCTCTACATGAAATTGTTCTACACAGACAATTTTATTTCTAAATAATAGATCAACAACGATAATATGAAGGTAACTAATATTTATTTAGAATAGTAGTAATAATAATGTTTATTATTATTGTTATTAAAGCAAAAAGCAAAATTGTTTAAGTTCGTACAGGAAAAGTACTTTTATTAAATGTATAAACAAAATATTACAATATTACTGAAAGGCTATTCTTAACTAATTGCAGATTGCTCTAGCTCTGCTAAAGTAAGCATAATATCCTGTTTTGTGTACAAATAATTAAATACGGACACTTCTTATTTGGTTTCCTACTAAGCATAGTATATCGTTAATACTTTTGGATTTTATTAGAACTGTGGTACATGAAAATGTGACCCTATATTATTTTTACACCATTTAATGATGTAACAGCAAATGTTTTCATTTGCATAGCATTTCCAATGTACTTAAGAATATTCATTTTTCAATTATTCTTGTATTATAACTCCATTGTCACGCTTTTAATATTTATTTAGAAGATTTACAATAACAATTCGTGTGAACGTCCACCACAACGTCACTGTTCTGATCTTCCATCATTTCTGTCTGCTCATGCACTATTTCATGGACAGGTCACTGCAACCCGGCATTTCGGCTGTCAATAGCCCCTAGATTAATTGGACAAAATAACTTAAAATACAATTTCATTTTTTTCTTCAATATTACATTATGTATTATAGATAAAGATAGTTCCGTTATTGTTACTGAAATTACAAATACTTCTTGATTTTGAATTACTCCGTTTTAGGTCGTAAAGAGACTGCCTTTTAGACTGTCTCTGATGATTGGCAGGAACCTCCCAATCTAGAGGTTCTGTGTTCGATTACCGGCTGGAGGGTATAATGTTTTTGTTCAGAATTGTACTCCATCCCCCTCGAGTCTGTAAATATGAGTCAATGTGTATGTGTGTATGTGTGTGTGTGTGTATGTAAAAGAGGTAAAAGGAAATAAAACCCAAGGATTCACCCTAAGTGGTCAACGAATAAACACTATGAGCAGTTGTTCCAAAGGTAAAAGGTCGATTTGATCTTAGATATTAAGGGCAACATGTAAATTAAGCAAAGAAAAAATCATTGTATTTCCTAGCAGTAATTAGATAAGTATGACGTCACTATTGTTGTCAAACTGTCGAAGCTATTACACAAATGTATAGTGCTTAGGTAATTGAACCTACTTATATGCTTAAGAACCAAGTTAACTGTGAAGAAAAGAAAGAAACGAAATAAAAATCGAATGTGCTCCATTCACAGGACTTTTTCTGCCTAGTCTGTAACAAACTACTCTTAGAAAATCTTAATTCATGCTAATGCAGATAAACATGAAAGAAATATTCCCATTACTTAGCTCCTTAAAACTGTAAGACAAATAAGGGAACACATTAGGCTAAAAGAATAGTGAGATATTTTAATACCTGGTTGCTATGCGTTTGAAACTCAGGTCTCTCTGTATGGCCAAGAGAAAACCAAAGGAAACACGAATGAAAATGTTCTATTTGAGAAAAATTTAAGTATTTTCAAATTCTAACCAGTAATAAGAAATACATCGGAGTGTTTCCATCCGTAAAACAATGTGTATGTCATAAATGTTGTGTTTTAACGAGATATATATCTTTGTATAGTAAGGTTTTGTCTAACTCTTACAGTTAACCAGTTATGCAAAAGTCGTCCAGAATGAAGAGGTGCTCAGAGGCTATTCCCAGAGAATTAAAGATACACATTTTATTTTCATATAAATATCTTTAATATATGCTATTAAATCAAAATCGTTACAGCCACTTTTGAGAAAATAAAAGCTTTCAGAAACATTTTCGTTGTAAAAGATCGTATTCTCAGAGGATGCTGAACTTAACGGTAAAGTTTGGTGTTTAACTGTCTTTTCGTTTTTGAGTTGTGCTGTTCATTGGCACACCCACACAGATGCGCAGATACACAGGACCTTTTTCTAAAACTACTTTTTTGTATTCAGGTATCCGCAAAACACACATTCCGGTGAAATCTCGATATCGAATGTTTGGATGTAATAAATACCTTCTCTACGCACTATGCATGTACACAGTACCTTGTAGAGGAAGCAAAAACAGAAATACTGCCTCTAATTACGTGTACAAATTTGATCTGGCTTCACGCACTCTAACGAAGAATTACGCATGTTTTGTCAAATGCTCTGGTTACATTCCAACATGTTAATCTCCTATCTGGAATTATGAATTTTTGCGTAAATTTAATTAGTTGCTGGTTCTGCCACTGTGCACATTCCGCTAAAGCTTATCATCATTTTCACCATCTAATGAACACATTCGCTTATCAGAAACGCCCCAGTCTCCCAGTCCAAACCATGGCATTTTGATCGTTCCTTTCTTTCTAGGGAAAGTTTAATATGCATGGTTGCGTATCCCTATTCAATTGTATTTTATTTTCGAAGGCTTAATTTAACAAGCCGATTCGTTTTCTTGTCTATTCATATCATTGGTTTTCTTTTGACAGCCTTCTTAATGTTTTAGTTGTTTAAAAAAAGATGTGTTCCATTCATATGACTTTCTCCACACCTCTGTAACTGATAATTGTTAAAAAGCTTATGCTACATTTTACTTCACGCTAATTCAGAAAAAGATTAGCAGAAATAGTCTTAATACTTGCTTCCTTGTAAATATAGGCACATAAGGGAATAGCATAGGCTAAAGTATTAGTCAAAAGCTGGTTACTATGTGAATGAAGTTCCTTTGTTTTTATGGATAGGGGTTGAAAAATTCCCGTATGAGAAAAGTTTTAAGTATTTTAAAGCTAAGACCTATAACAAGAAATATCTCAAAAACGATCTACACCTCGAAAATAATGTACATAAATAAATTGTGTGTTTTAACGAGCTCTACGTTTTCTCCTAAGTAAGTTTTTGTCTATCTCCTAAGGTTATGCAAAATTCTGTAAAATTCATCCAGAATAAAGTAGTCTTCGGAGGTTATTCCCAGAAAATTCAAGGTATACATTTTATTTGTCATATAAGTATCTTTAATATACGGTATTTTAATCAAAATCGTTAGAGCCATTTTTGAGACAGTAAAAACTTTCGAAAATGTTTCCGCGTGGGGGTCGGGAAGATTCTTGCGTCCTTGGAAGATACTGAATTTAATCCAGCTTTGGTATTTAACGCAATTTTCGTTTTTGAGCTATGCTGTCCATAGACAGACGGACCTTTTTCCGGTGAAATCTCTGTGCCGAGTTTTTAGTTGCATACAATACCTTCCTTATGCACTATGTACATAGTACGTGTAGAGAAAGTAATACATATACAGATGAAGTCTACAAAATAAATCTAGTCATAAGAGAATTGTTTCTGAATGCATTGCATATAACAGAAATGCTTAAATTACATTTCAAGTAACCGAGGCAGGTGGCTCAGGCGCTTCGTCCAAAACTGACACTCGGAAGGTTGTGGGGTGATTCCCGCGGCTAGCCTCTGTGAAACATGGTTTTTGTCTTTCGGGGGAGGTTTCTTTATTCTCCGAACTTCTTGTCCCTTCATTTCATCTGCATGTCATCCAACCAGTCTCTTTCAGGGTTGTAAGTGTCGGCGAGGACTGCGCTGCTGGCGCTCTTCCGTGGTGGCACTGGAACTCGTCTGTAGACCCAGAGAGTTTGGTCAGAAGTGGGGCGCGGCCCCTTACGAAGAACTGGTTAGAATGTGTTATGGACCCTCCACGGTGGCTCTTCCTCCGTTGTACGGTTTCGGCCACCCTTTTAAATTAAACTCCTCTCATCCTTTCCTCCTGGTGTCTGACATATAATCCAATGGCTGCAGTGCGGTATGCTCTCCGACATACACACACATTTCAAATATATTGTGAAAAGTTCTAGATAGATTGTTTTTTCTTTTGCTGTTGCCTTTTTAAATTGATTTTATGTATAGGCAAATTCATTATGATGGCACGTCAGAAAATAGTTGATGTTTCAGCTTTATCAAGCCATTTAGCATCAATTATTTCACTATGGTTCTTACAATTTAGGAGCTTTAGATTGTGAAAGGTTAAAATGAAGAGTAAAGGAAAATAAAGAGTAATTGGGTTGAGTTGAATCAACTTCCTTCTCAATGACATGGTGGAATTTGGTTGAAGAGGTCATGGGTGTGGCAGCATCAGGGGAACACCTGTTTCATCCTTCCTGTAGTTAATGAGGGTCCACTCGAGTGTCTGATAATAGTCTTCCCTAATAAGCACCTGAAGTAGGAGAACACAGAAAAGTAAGGGGATGATCAAAACTCTAACAAGAGGGACAAAATGATAGACCTTAGGTAACTCCAGAGTATAAGGTGTTTAGAAGTCTAGCCTATACAAACTCTTTTTAATTAAGTTTATCTGTCACTAATGTGATGCTCAAGATGGAATACAATAACGTTCACACTAACAATATTACTTAAATGTACAACTTCATTGACCGCCCAAATACAAAGCAAATTATTGTGTTTGGACTGCAGTTAGCTTTCCGAATGTCCAAAAGTTTAGATTCCGTCTGAAGGCTTTTATGGAAGAAATAAAATTTGGTAATTTAGCTGAATTCACAGATGATTAGAAAAACTCACGTTTCACCTTAAGTTGTAAAATGTCCACAGTAAGTCGATTAATAGAAATTTAAGTCAAGACAGGGGTTTGACAACACTGCAGCTAAATAAGAGTGTTCTTCTCTAAATTACGTTTGTGTACTTCCACACGTGTGATCATATTCTAGCAAACATAAACTTCAACAGAGGGGATATATCAGTAGAAGTAACTCAATACGAAACTTTCTTGTGATAATGGTCTCTTTTTTTTTCTTTTTTTTTAACTTTATAACTAGAATTTGGATTATTCCTTTGGTTGGGTTTTCACTTACTTTGTCTTGCACATACTCATTTTTGGGGGAGTTGTTACCCTATGGAATTGGACAATAAAAACTTAAATATATGCAGGATGTGTAAAAACATTAAATTGCTAATTGTGCAAGTCTATCTTTGTTAACAATTATCTCAAGTAAGGAAAAAGAAGCACTATGCATTCTAAACGTTAAATTATATAATTTAAAATGGAACATACTTAGGAAAATTTAAACATACAGCAAAGAATATTTCGGTAATGTCTTATACTGCGAAACGTGTTTACACAAACTGTGTTGATGAGTTTTGTACTTTTCTTGTAGTAATTCATTCTGTTCTGCCCACTTTTTGTTTTGACTCTCACTTTCTCTAAAAATACTTCACAGGTTATACACAGAAAAACACAGTATCCGTATGTGACGCCAATACCTCAGCGGTACTATGAAAGTATAATAGAGCACGAGAGACCTTCACATTAATTAATAATTCATCCCAAATTACATCCCTGGCTGCTATCAGAAAATGTTTGGCTGGTAATCTGGTATGTTAGGCTCGATCTACCACATCAAACTCCGGGATAAAATCCAGAAGCGGATATATTGTTCTCTAACAGCCGCTCATTCTGCGATAGGGATGCAATAAACCTGCTATAGTGGGATATACAACGCACAGGGATTTCGATACTCTTCCTTGCTTTATCTCCAAATAAAATACGCCGGTTGTAATTGATTTTCAAGAGGCTCTCAAAAAAAGGTAATAAATACTAACAATAAACCCAACTGGCACTTCTGTAGCTATGTTCCATACGTAAAATAAAGTATAGCAACTGGTGTAATGTCAGAAACACGACCGGACTCCCATTAGAGGCATCAATGACAAGACAGAACACGGAAAAGATTTAATGGAAACATACCCACAGACAAAGTCCAGCAGGACACTATGCTACCATAAAGACCACCCAATCCTTGTTCTGTGCCCCATTATGTCGAGGTTATTTGTCTTAACTTCACATGGTAACCAAGCATACCTGCTTAGGGTTTA
Organism: Hymenopus coronatus; assembly: GCA_030762935.1. Taxonomy (NCBI): domain Eukaryota; kingdom Metazoa; phylum Arthropoda; class Insecta; order Mantodea; family Hymenopodidae; genus Hymenopus; species Hymenopus coronatus. Next base: position 65,285,869 of record CM060900.1, read on the forward strand.
AGTGAAAGCAGATCCTTTGGAACATTAGCTACTTCATTGCTGTTTCAATGCCGAAATTATAATATTTTTCAATGCAAGAAGACCACACTCGGAAGAATTGAAGACTTGAGCTATACTCTGTATTGGTTTGGAGGAGGAAGGATGTATTTATTTTAATTTTTCTAGCACGTCTGTACATACAAGATACATAGTACTAGAGAAGGCATTGTATTCCACCCAAGAATTCCATGTTGAGATTTCACTATACATATGTTTTGAGGTTCCCTGATTAAAAAAAAACATTTTTAGAAAAAGAAAAAAAAAAGGTCCGTGTGTGTGTCTATGGACAGCATAGCTCTTAACTGAAAAGTCCGTTAAATACAACATTAGGTATTTAAGTTAAGTATTTCCCAAGGATGAGACACGGGGATTTTCAAGAGAATCCCCCATGGAAATTTTTTCGAAAACTTTGATTTTCTCAAAAGTGAATCTAGCTATTTTGACTAAAATATCGTATATTAAATATAATTACATCCCAAATAATATGCATATCTTAAACGTTCTGGGAACAACCTCTGAGCACCTGTTTATTCTGGATGAATTTTCCAGTTGCATAACTGGCAAACTCTAAGAGATAGACAGACATACCATACAAAAAAAAATGTAGATCTCGTTAAAACACACATTTTTGTCAATACGTTTTTTGTAGAACTGAACGTTTCTGAGATATTACTTGTTGTTTGTTCCAGCTTTAAAATACTTTTACTTTTCTCAAACGGGCCATATAAAGCGAACGAATTTAAATTGTTTCACATAGCGATGAGCTTTTAAGGGATTTGACTATCGCTTTAGGCCAATATATTCCCTTATTTCCCTTCTGCTCAAAAGAAAGCAAACAATTATGCTAATGTTTATCTCGATTTGCATGATGTAGATCAAAGAATATTCTTTTTTAAGAAAAGTTTGTATTTGGAACAGCTAGAGAAAGTTATCAGATTTTTTTTTCCACGAAATTCCTCCATATGGCAAATATTACTTAGGGACTTAACAGTTCTTTAGCATTAGCCACTATGACACAGATTCCTGACAGTGGTTTGTTACACCTACTGCAGTAAACAAAGTCATAATATAGATTTCCTGGTATTTTACTTCGCAATAAAAGGTGGTTATATACGCCCTATAAAGCCTCTTCTACAAAAGTAAAAATATTTTGTCTGTGCTCCTTCTGCATCAGTGGTGCGATGGTAGATAGATTCCACAATGTGAACTCTTAAGCAAAATCTAAATATATGGCATTAAAACACTCGTATATTCGAAGTAATGTCATATTTCAGGTTGCTTAAAAAGTTGATCCTTTACCCCATTCTGCAGATAACTTCTATCACATATTTACCTTTTTGTCTGTGCTAAGACATTTGTGGATGAAAGCGACAGTAAGACTGGCTTGTGTTCGGTTGCAAAACGTAAATATGTGAAGTTGCCCCAACGCTACATATATAGCTACCACCCCTCCCATCTCATGTTACAAATGGCGAACGCTCTCACTGTTACGTCATACGCTGGACAGGCGCTGTAGAAAATCAGTGTGCATTAAATAAATGTTCGAATACAGTAGTGCGTTAAACGAACGTGTTCACTCATCATCGTGTACGCTGCTCCATTACAGCAGAGTTGACATTGCAGCAGGCTAAGCTATAATACATCCTATAAATATTGCCTATTGTCTAGTAGCAATGAAAAATGGAAAGTCAACATAACTGCCTAATGTTTGTAGAATTGCATTATGGACTGTGGCATGCGCTCGATCCGCTCAACTTCCCGCGACCCTTGGTAGTCAACATTCGTTAGATAGCAGTGACACTACCGTCAGCGGTAGCTTGAACTGAACGGGCTATAAGTGTAAATGCGATTCATTTGTTTCAATTTAACTGAAGTTCCGCAGAAAGCTGGCACTGTCGACGTTTTCTAATAGCCTGATGACTCGGACTGAAGGATTACGGCCTATGCGCGCACATTTTCTTAGGCACTCAAAAAAAAAGTTTTATTTATGGACGCTTTTTAATTGTTTTGGTTCTTAGCGTCCCATTCTATACTGGGCGTGAAACACAGCTTAATTTTGCTCAGAGTCCTCTTTTATCAGGCTTGAGGTTCTTTTACCTGCCGTGAATCTACGACACGGGATCAACGGCTTTACTTCCCTTCCGAAGGAAGCCATGCTAAGGATTTTTGCGCCTGAAAAAATCCATCGTCCTCCACCGGATTTGAAACCGTGACCTTGAGTATATGAGGTTAGCATGGTAACCAATACACCATGGAGGGCGACCCCTCCAAGGCGCTCAGCTCCTAGTGTGTTCATTCGGTATATTTCGTGCAATTTCGGAAACAGATCAGAGCAACAACTTTGAGACATGACTTACACTATACATTTTGACATTTAATGCTAAGTTTTCATTCTGTCTGTAGATCCCAGAGTAACCCACCTGCATGTGTGTTGTGCTTTGTTTAATAATTCAGCTAGTTCACCGAGGGCCTCAAACTTGACAACGCTGCGGAAAGAGTGGTGGGTACGGTCTTCTTACTCCCGGCCTTCGCTTCTCCGTAAATAAGCGCCCAAGAAAAGGTGCAAACATAGTACAGCTATTGTCATCGTTTGTGATTCAGTATAAACAAGCACAAGGTCAGCAGCTACAGCTGGGGTGTTCCTGTAAGTGTCTTGACTTCCTCGCCCAGTGTTAGACATTTAAGATTCAGGTTCTAGATACCTAAATGAAAATATGGACAGGAAAGAGGGCCTGATCTGACTGCTAAAGCAATTGCATTCCAGATGCTTTGCTATCCCTTAATTTTATTAATCTTAAACCGCGGTATATGTTTACTTAAAGTAATAATATACTTTTATACAGTTCAGCAAAATTGTATTTCTCAGCTTTCCTTCTGGCAATTTAAATAAAATTGCTTGATTTTTAATTATCTATATAAATGAACTCACCACATTTGAAAGTCTCCTCCTTGTAAATTATTTGGATAGATAGATAGATCGTTTATTAGTCTGTTGAATACAATTATTCATGACTTCGTCAGTAAACTACATACATCAATTATACATTCAATCGTCACATATTTATATTATAAAACTCGTCAACAGTATACATAGGATTAACCGTCAATATTGATCTGAGCCTTCTCTTAAAGCTCTGAAATGAAAGATGTCTTATGTGAATAGGTAAGAAGTTAAAAAAGTTTAGTGAGATATAACAGAAACTATTTACACTTACACTATATTTACTTTTGGGTATATAAATATTTGAGTTCTTCCGTGTTGGGTAATTATGTATATTGTCACAGGTAGTAAAATCATTAATATTTTTCTTGACATACAAGAGGCAGGCCAGAACGTACATTGACGGTAATGTAAGTATAGCAGATTGAATAAAAAGTCGTTTACAATGAGTCCTGGGTGAAGCTCCATAAATTAACCTTAAAGCTCTCTTCTGTAAAATAAAGACTCGTAATGCTGAAGCGTGGTTACCCCAGAGCAAAAGTCCATAATTCAGATGACTATCAATATGTCCATAATAGGCCGCAATTAAAGAGTCTACATTAATATTCTTCTTAAGTATTCGTAACATGAACAAACCTTTACTTACTTTTTTTTACAACATACATAACATGAGTTTGCCAGCACAAATTTGAGTCGATATGCAAACCTAGAAATTTCACTGTTTTATCATCATCTGAATTTATTCTCCTTAAACTAAAATGTAATTTCTCTGTTTTTGAAGTGTTTAAAATCAAATTATTAGCATTGCACCAAGTTTGGACACTATTAGTTAACTCTTTTGAGATCAATATAGCTGTTCTTGATTCAGTAATGTTAACAGCCAAGTCATCTGCAAACATATATGTCTCTGAGTAACAACTGTGAATAAAATTAGGAAGATCATTAATGTAAATTATGAACAATACTGGTCCCAATATGGACCCTTGAGGTACACCATCCTTCAAGAGTTTGAAAGAGGAAGCTTTACTACAATTTAAAAACACTGCTTGGTACCTATTGCTAAGATAAGAAGCCAGAAGGTTTACACTAATATCACTAAAACCATAAAATGTTAACTTATGTTGAAGCGTTATATGAGAAACTGTATCAAAAGCCTTCGTGAAATCATAAAATCTACTACAAACTACATTGCCAGTCTCAATGCCAGAAAGACAGCGTTTATAGAACAGGGTTATTGCATCTATAGTACTATGGGATGTCCGAAACCCAAACTGTTGCTTACTTAATAAAGAATTTTCTTCAAAATATTTATAAATTTGTTTATTAATTAAAATCTCAAAAACTTTTGACATAGTTGGTATAATACATATAGGCCTATAATTTCCGTAGTCTGCTTTATTACCTTTTTTAAACACTGGAATCACTTTTGCATATTTAAACGCATCGGGAAACACACCAGAATCAATGCAAAAATTAAAAATATGCGTAAGGGGTTCTAATATATGAATGGCTGCCAATTTTAGTATTTTGGAATTTATACCATAAATACCAAGAGAAGTGATATTACTTAAACTGAGTATGGAAGAGTATACTTTGTCGACACTAACATGTTTAAAGGAAAAGCTGTTATCAGCTTTGGACATATTTTCAAGAAATGACTTTGGTTTACTAGGAGGTATGCTACTCACAAGTTCTTCTACTTTGTTAATAAAATAAGAATTACATACTTCAGGGTCTAGCTCTGGAGTTGAAAGTTTCGAATTTTTGTTAACTATGCTGTTAATAACAGACCAAGTAGCCTTTGTTTTGTTTTGAGAATCCTTAATTAAACTAGAAAAATAATTGATCTTTGCGTTTTTTAAGTTCTTCTGATACAGTTTCTTAGCTTCAATATACTTCATCGGAGTTCCGACAGACAGTTTTTAAGAAGTTTAGGCGCATTTCTTTTCTTTATGGTTTGTTACCTAGAGTCACATGACGAGGATGGCTGTAAAGCATGTTATAATACTGGCTGGGAGATATCAAATTATTGGCAGACAACAATGTGTGATTGGTCCCGTAGCTCTGTCGGTAGATTAGCTGTCTACTCTGCTAGGGATCCCAGGTTCAATTCCCGCCTGAAGGTTGAGGATTTTTTTCTAGCCAGATTGTTCCCTACCCTCCCCAGAGTTTGCAGGTGTGAATGTGTGTGAGATCTAACGAAGAAAATTATAGTTAATAGAAACCAACGACAACAAACTATACACGGGCTAACACCATTGCCAAAACAATGTTGCACAGGGAAATGCCGCCGATAAGATCTTATAGTTAAAAACAGGGTATAAATGGAGCAATAAAAGAAAAAAATGCGCATAACACATAAGAATAACCCATTTGGTCCACTTGCTAATAGCATTATTTTAAATGAAGCAATAATTTCAGGGTCTTATGGGTTTGGACGGCCCTTAGCTATGTGTCTGCTTTGTTTACATATAGGTGTCAATTCATGTATAACCGGATAGGGCAGAGGCAAGAGGAGGATCAACCGTGTGACCTGTTTCGTAAACAACCAAACGCCTGAGATAGCGAGTAAAAGCCATTCTAAAAACATCGTAAAACCTTTCTCATGAACATAGCTTTAGAAAACAGCGGAAAAACTGCAAATACTGAGTCATCACTTCATTCTCAAACGCTGATGTTTGCACTTATTTTCCTCCCACATTAGTACTGTTTTATCATCCATCTTAGCGAACATTTTATCCGTTGCTTTCTTATTTTATACATTACACTTTCAGAATATCTAGCACTTCACCTGTCTTATTAACTGTTTTATTATAATAGAATATTTTTATTATATTATATATAACGAGCATCAATATGCTTATGTCTGAAACACAAACATATAGTTAAATGATCAACAGTTGTGCAGTCCCTCACTGCATTTGTTCCATGTAACCACTGAGTCTATGTCATTAATTACTTGGTCTACCTGAGATCATTCCAGCTGTCTGTAAAGTTTTTTTTTTTTTTTTTTTTTTTTTTTTTTTTTGCTGATTTGAATCGTTATTGTGGGGTCCAAAACGAAGAAACAGAAAACCTTTTAAATCGACAAATTGACGTCCTTTTTATGCCATTCGGAACGTTTTCATAAAATAGGTGACAATTGAATTATAACTAGTTATTTATAGAACATTAGACCGTAGTGAAATTTAATATTAAACTTATACCATAAACAGTCAAGGAATAAATTGTTAGCCTAATTCAGTTGTTGGCATAACATGAAGGCTTTTCAGGCAGCAAAAAGAAAAAAAAACTATAGCAATAGATAAAAGCGGATAGTTAAGTAAGCAGTTTTAATTAACTGGAAATGTTATACTCAATCATGTAATCTAATAGAATGGAGAGTTCGCTAAGGTTTATTCGATTCACGTTATAAAGTATTTTAAGTGTGGAAAATTCCTTTAAAGGGTCCCATTTTCAGTAGTTTCTCCGTTATTGAAGCACATAAATGCTGATTGAATATGGAGCACATTCCTTGAAGTTGAATAGAATGTAAAACAGCTCTGATTGAAGCTGTTAGTGGTGTACCACTTAAAATAGCCAAACTAACTGAACTAGACATAATGATGGATGTGCTGTGTAAGGTAATGAAGGCCACTGCAAACAGAAGCGGTGTAATACAATTTTCCGTTGTTACGATGAAGTAACAGATCGTTATCACGTCACGCAAACAACGCCCTCATCCTGCCGGCATCTGCAGCAACAAGGCCTGCCACAGTTACCTGGCAATTACATTGCCCAAAGTACTCATTACGAACTTCCCTTTCTCCACTGTGAAAGTTTACTTTCAGATAAAAAGAAGCTTTGCTTTGGTGTAATTTCCAGTATAGCTCGGCTAAATCTGTGACAGGAGGAATCTCCCAATTCTGTATCATGACTTATTTCATTCTCTCTCTCTCTCTCTCTCTCTCTCTCTCTAATTATGTCTTTTCTCTCTCGGCTTCAATTAACGCACCACAACTTCACTTCCGGTCACGGAGACAACTGCTACTCACACGTAGCTCACGATGGAAACAGAAAACTAGAACTAATTTGAACCTGCTGGGACAACATTCACTCGAGCTGTCCTTTCTTGAAGGTTAAACTTAGTCAAGTTGAAGAAGGGTTCCTCATAGTTTCACCCGCATCCTGATAGCAGTTTTGGGCAGTTCGGCATGTTGAAGGTACTTCACTCCCTGTCAACAACCAGCTAACCTACCTCCAAACACATCCAGCTGCCACTGAAATCAGGCCCTTCCTCAAGATGGGACAGAGACGTGTTCAAACCGCAATAAGGCACGTTCCTATATAAGGTGGTGTGTTCCGGTTATGCACCTGCTGCATACATCCTATTATATTTATGAAGGTACCTGATATGGCATTCTTATACTGTACACATTCTGTTCCCCTACCGTGGCGTCGGGTAATAGTTATGGCAATTTTTTTCCACAATAACTGAGGCACTTCGAAGCATAGGAGCGCGTCCAGATTTATGGAAATATCTACTAGGTGCCATTTCCTCATCCTTTGGCATCCTTTCACAGGTTAAAAGGTATTATTTACGCTGGGCGGGCTGTGTTTGGGACAGAAAGGTATTACAGAAGTTGACCAACAGGAAAATCGGCGATGCTCTTCGGCTAAGAGGAAGTGACTCCGACGGAACACGGCGAGGATACGGCAGTGAGAAGTAAAGTACCTCTATGGGAACTAGCCTTATATTGTCGTCTATCTACACGTGTTCTATAAAATGTATACTTTTTGTGTTACAATCAATGAATAGGTGCTGAAAGCATTCCCTGTCAAGTATGGTTCCATAGAAATGAGTGAACTAGTTTATACTATTAGCTACCCATTAGCTATGCAGCTCCCCGATCAAGCAACTATGTATACAACTTTGTTCAACCAAGACTTTAGTAGAACTTATATCTTGCTTAATATATGGTTAACATTAGCTATTAACCATATATTTCCAGGAGCTCGCTAAGTGTCGAATGCAACATTTTCATAACCAATGAAAGTTTGGTTTCTGTTCCCCTTGTTATTTTTAATTGTTTTCATTTCTGTACAAGCAAATACACCTACAGTCATTTAGGGAGACAGTTTGGTTTACTAATGAGCTCTGAACATGAAATAATTTCGAAATATTTTTCAGCAGCACCTCAAGATAAAATAAATTTAACGTGATGAGTGGCAGCAAAACTAGAATTGTTTGACGAGTGCCTCATAGGTTATGCTCCTCACAGTGTAGCAGTACATTACCGCTTAGTGATCAAGCTAACCGTTGTAAGGAGAACTATTAAAATGGTGTCTATAACCACCAAAGGTTAGCGAACTCCTCAAGTATTCTATCATGTTTAATCTATACGCCGTTTTGAGGACCTCAGGGGCTTTTAGGGTACAGGGTTTATTAAAGTTTTCCCGTGAGGTGCTGACTCTACCCCGCCTACCTTATTCACACCATACTTTCCTGGCAACACTTTGAGACAGCATGCTTACATTGCGTATATCGATAACATTTCAAGACAGCAGAGTATCACATATTTAATATGCGCCTGAACATCGTGTATAATTAAAAAAAAAGATAACTGTATTTCTATTAAATTTAAAAGCCAATTAATATGCATAAAGTCGTAAACGCGAAGGAACATCGCGTTACGAAGAATATGTTTAGTCAGTTCATTGAATTGTGTCGGTATAGTGCACACTGGATGGAAGAGAAGGTAGAAGTCATAGAAATATGGGACATAATCATTAAGGAAGTGCTGGCTAAACTGTGAGACGCTTGTCAGCAGAAGAAGAAGAACAACAAAATAGTCCGCATTGGTTTGATCTGATAAGCAAATACTGCCACATTTAGTCCCAATCCCTTAGCTTGTACTAGCCTTCCACTTAAATTTGGACTTACTCCTTCTATTTCCTTCGCTCTTGAGCGTGAAGCGACCTGTATTTAAGGTTATTTCTTGAGCGCCAGGCCTCTGTAATCAAACCAGTAGTACGACACAGATTCCAGTGGCCGCTGTAGACAATTCGTAGCATACGTACCTTCCAACCACCCATTTGAAATTCATTATCAGACAGTAAACCCTGGACACAAAAATGAGTCCTGTCCTGTTGAACCAAAATGTCCCAATTAGGTAAAAGTAGTGACCTTGAACGCAACTTCTCGCATGTACGTGAAGTGAAAACGGAAGAAAGCTTACTTTTCGGACATTTAGAAAATATATTGTAGTGCACTCTAATGCTAATTTGGCAACAATAAGGAAATAACATGAAGAAGAAACAAACCTATAAAATGCCTGGGTAGATAAACAATTTCACAATTAGCATTTTATATTTCTGTGATGAGTACTGTAAATATAAATGTGTTGTAAATCCGTCACCTGCAATACATACACACACATATATACACACAATATCATAAATTATTTTATAAACATATGTTTTGTCTCTAGATGAACGAATCATCCAACAAAAAATAAGTGAGACATGAAAATTACCAATTTTATGTTGCAAATGTTTCCACAATTGAACAGTGAGGTGGTACGTCAAGTGTTGCGTCGCATTCATATGTTTGTTTTGACTTGGCACTCCGCTGACCGAGACAACCCACACACAGAAGACAAACAGTAACTGTGGTATAATTATGTCTGACCTGTTTTCATCGGCGACAAGCTTCACTGTCTGCCAAAATCCTCTTCTTTCGGCACCTATCTATATCTGATATACTATAAATCCTATACATCTATTGTTCATTATCATGCTAATGCAAATATGTCGGACTTGAATTCAAACCAATAAAAGGTTGGCTCATCTAAGGCTGGTGTGCAACACATATGATGAGATTCTGCAACATAAATGAAGATAAATGCTATAGGAAACTAAAAGTATCAGCACTCGGATGTACATCCGTACACTCGATTGTACATGCTTCGCATAAAAGGTTTGTACTTGCATTGCTTCAAATCTAAATTCATCCTGTAAGGGAAAACCATAAAGCTTATGCTTTCTCATATAATCGTTTGCATTCCAGACCACAACATTCATACATCGATACCCAAAAAGGATTTTCGATAATGCTTCATCCCTGTTAAGCAGTATTTCGTATATGTAAAATATTGCAGCCAAAACGCTAATCCTGTGCACATCACTGTGAAAATCAATTAGCAAAATCCACTCGATGGGGAAATAACCTCGACCACAACATATACACTTTCTCTGTATGAAGCTGCAGCATTTGTTGAAGTGACAGTTTTGAAACAATTGTTACCCACCTTCCATGCGTTTATCTAATTGTTACGAAATATTTAAAAAAGAAATGTACGTAATGCCCCATAAACATCTACTGTTGAGATAATGCTGTGGGATTAATTGAAACAGTTATATTTATTTGGATATATGCTAAGTGCATTTAATTGTTATATTCAACAAAAAGGGGGAAAAATACAGCTCCACAGTAAAAAAAACAAACAAACAAAATAACTTGCAAGCTATAAAATGACATAGATAATTACACAATACCATATGTTCTAGGTTGGATGTGGGATTTGCAGTGGACGAAACGCATCTGGGCGGATTTTCTCCGGGTCCTGCGGTTTCCCCCGCTACTCATTCCACCAAATGCTCCATCGTCACCTTTCCTTTCATCCATTTCGCTTGCATTTCACATCATCCACTTCCTTATGCTTATGCCTAGTTAGGGGCCAACCACACCTTCCAGGTTCTCCATTCTGTGGTTTCGTGCCGTTGGCTCTCCGACAGGCTTCTGACTCCCAGGCATCCGCATGTAAGTCCTAGGGGGGGGAGGTTAAGTGGCTATGAAAAGAAATGTTCTTTTATTCAGTGTATGAATATAGCTGATGCTTTGATGTAGGCTGCAAAAAGGAATGAAATGGAAAACAGTGTTTAACGTATTATGTAGGAAGCATTCGAATCTCGGTGGGTGAGTTACTCCCATAAGGGTTTTTTCGGAGTTTTTCCTTATCCAGGGAAGACAAAAGTCAGGTAATTGTAATCTCCGAGGACCCTGGGGTCATTTGAGCTAATTTCGCTTATTTCATTCATTCGTCATCGATAAAATACACTAGAACTGAAGGAAAAGACCTGAAGAATGTTGCCAGTCTCCGCCGTTGCAGTATGTATACTGCCTGTAAGTCAGACATATTGCGATGTCATTATAATATATTTTGAGTTACCAAGAGGAGCACTCGTTCTTAAGATATTTTTAGTAGTTTACTGAACTGAAAGTTGAATATATGGAAAAGGCAGTAGAAGGAACGAGCATGAAATGGAACATAACGCGCAAATTACTTACGTAGATCTGTCTCCCTGGTTTGGAAAGGGGTGCGAAGCCTGTCGCAACCCAGCCATAGTGATTAGAGATTAATGCACCCTCCATACCCTCATTAATGAACACAGACGAAGCCAGTCTTCCTTCCTATCACATTCAGAGAAAAGAGGGATTTTAGTAATCCGCGAAAATTCTGAACATTATGCATCGTCCTCCTCGATACTGCTCCAGATACGGATCCCTGTAAATCCGCGTACATTTACTCAAGGATTTAATGGGGTAATTAAACGACGGCTTTCGTTTTAGAGGTAGGAAAAATAACTTAACCGTTATTTTGTAACATTCCGAGGATAGGACAGTTCCAGGAAATAACCATGGCTCCATTTATACATTTCTAAAATAACAGTTTTCCACTGAAGCATTACTCGAATATTTTATGCTGAAAGCAACACTCTAAAAATAGGCGTTAAAAGTATATATGTGTATGATGGCGAGCGAGGTGGCATTGCAGTGTGTTTGCGACTAGCATTCTGGAGGTCCCAAGTTAGATCACCGGTGACCGCCTACTCTGACTGGTAGGCGAATGCTGGGATCGTTTCTCATTTACCACGTTTTCTCCTTTATTTCACTTCCTTCTGATGTTTATTTTCTCTAGGACACGTACGTACATACAACGTGCATAGGAGCTAGTGAAGGTATTGCGTTCCACCCAAAAATTCGGTGTCGAGATTTCACAGGAAATTTTTAGAAAAAAAGAAGTCCATGTGTGTGTCTTTGGCCAGCATAGCTCAAGAACGAAAATACTTTGCATTTATGCTAGGTATCTTCCAAGGGTGCGAGACAAAGATTTCCAAGAAAATCCCCCCTCCACAGACAACCCTTTACATGGAACATATTTTGAAATTTTTGTTTTTTTTTTAAATGGCTCTAATGAGTTTATTTAAAATGCGTATATTAAACACATTTACATCCCAAATAAAATGTATATTCTGAATTTCCTCGGAATAGCCTCTGAAGAACTCTTTATTTTGGGTGAGTTTTGCAGAATTTTGCATAAGGGTTAAGCCATAAAATATAGACAGAAAATTACTACACAAACCATGTAGATCTCGTTAAAGACATAATGTATGTCACATACGGTTTTTTGTAGAGTTAACCCATTTGAGATATTCCTTGTTATTGGCTTCAATTTTAAACTACCTATGATTTCGGAACCGAGACCATGAAAAGCGAAACGAACCTCAATTGTTTCATATGGCGACCAGCTTTTAAAAAAATTTAATTACGCTTTGGGCTAATGTATTCATTTATTTACTTTCTGCTTACAAGGAAGCAAGTAATAAGATTAATTCTGCTAATGTTTATCTAGATTAGCATGATGCAGATAAAAAAGAATCTCTTTTAAGTGAAGTTTGTATGAGGTACAGCTAGAGAAATTTGTGTGATAGGAACACATCAGATTTTTCATGTATGCTTCTAAGTCCTTGGAGTATGGCAGTGCTGGCAGATAGCGCGGATGCATGTTGAATAGAAAGAATACTGCCTTAGAGAGCTAGCACGGGTTGCTTGATCGCCCACTCTAACGGCTTCACAGTGGGATCGGATCATCTGGCTTGGAATTTTAGGACTCTCCACGCGTCTCTAAGGTCTAGTTGCATCCTGTGGCGTCCTATGCTTCCGCCACTTCCTCCTGGATGATATTAGCCACAATAGATTTGTGTGGATTATTGGGCGTGAGATGTCTCCTTCCGTTGTCTGCCCTTTACCTTTTATTTATGTGATAAGAGGCTTCTAAACCCAATTCCATGTCACAATAAAGGACAAGGAATCTTCCGGGGAGTCAAATTTAATTATTCTACTGAACCCTTGCGATAAACTACTGAAGGGGAAATTCCCGCGTGGTCGTTTTACTACATAATTATAATAATTGACGACCTGTAAACTGACACAAGATAGTTATTATGATACAGATGATGATGACGCACGTGAATTCCTTTAACGTAGGTTAAGTTAGCACTAACAGAAAATGTTTATGTAACATTGTATATTGTGAACAGTATGTTGCGAGTTCGCGTGGACATGCTGAATTTAGAATAGGAGAGAAGAAAGGAAGGGAGTACGAGCTGCCACTCGGCGATATTCATTACGTAACGAAAAATCACGACTTGATGCGAAAGGACACGAATCAATCAAGTAGCACTGCACCTAGAGTATCTTACATATATGAACAGTAAGATACTGGTTGGAACGACTAATTGGAATCGGGACTGGCCCTACTCTTACCAAAAATGACCTTTTTTGTCAGTTTCTGGTAAAAGAGCTTTTACCAGATGTCAGTAGTATTCGTTTCGTAATCGGCTTACCCTCCCCGTATTTGTAGGACTGACACTCCTATAGTACTTACAAGGCAATGCCTAGGGATCAGAAGGCTTTCGGGGAGCAAACGGCATGAAACTACGGAATGGATAACATGTTACGAGGAGTCGGCCCGTAGTCACGAATGAACATGAGATGTAAGCGAAATTAATGATTAAAAAGGTGATGATGGAGCAATTGGAGGAATGGGTGGGGGTGGGGTGGGGGTGGGACTGGAGGACGCGGAGAAAACCCGCCCAGATTCCGCTTCGTCCACCACGAATTCCACATGTGGGCGCTTGGGATGTAACCGTCTGTAGTATTAATAGTAAAAAGCTCTTAGTGTTATAAAATTATAACGCTCCAATGTAGCCAATTTTGGTTTCTTGCGGAATGTGACCACGGCCTCATTCAAGTAGGCCGTGAATTCGACTTTTAGAATGCTTTTATCGATGATATGAGTTTCGTCAATAAGGAATGTGCAAAACTAGACGAATTTTTTCAAACAACGGCGAGAGAAAAATATATTTGCTGAAAGACATAAAAATCAGTAAGTATATAATAAATCATATAAACAATACTTCAATTCACATTCCCTCTGCCTAGGGAATAACTATTTCAAATTGCAGCAATTGTACAATAAACATTACAATTTCGTCAAAAGATTAGCAAGCTTAATGAAATTTGTAACCTCTTAATAAATTTTAGCGTCGTTTGTGTAATCTGCAACCTATTAATACATTAAAATATAGTTACACTATCTTCATCGTGTTGTTATTTTCATTGCCTCCGTTATACAGAACTTAGTGGTTCTGTAACTCATCATATTGTCATCACTGGTGATAAGCAACGCAACAAATAAACATCGCAGCACGTTGAGCATCAGTTGCATGAAATAGGTAAAACAAACTATTAGTGATCTGTAACTATCTATAAACATTCATGACGTCTAAAATACTGTATGTCAGTGGTGTTTAACGCAATTGTATTCTCCTTTTCTACTTGTATCATAAATATATATTTTCTCATCTTTATTTCATGTTTGTTTGACAGGACATTTCTATTAACGTGTTATATTTCTAAAATAATGGAAATATGAATTTGTATTGGATTAATTAGTTATCCTTCGTATACTAGTCGGAGCAAAATGCTATACAAAAGTACTTAGTGCATATGGAATATTAGGAACAATCCTTAGGACTAAATTTATGTAACACTTTTGGAAATGCTGATAGTAGTACTGTATATCATAAATAATAACTAACTGCAACCATATCTATTACTACTAAATAAGATTATTTATTAATGAAATTGTTCCAGACTTTTATCGTTTGCAGCCTCTTATAGATGCCAGAAACTGTATTGATTGATTTTTACCGCATTAAGCCAACATTGAAGTGATAAAGGTGATTTTTAAGGTATTAAAACTACTACTGTAATTTTTCTATGTGCGTTACTAGCAACAAAAAATGATTTATACGAAGTTTCATTCAAATACAGTGTAACAAATAGTTTTATTTACTTAAAGAATAGTAACAAAGTATTTAAATCACTGCTGCAAATAATTCACACGAGTCTTCGACGTGTACACAGTTGATGGCCTTCTCCATCCAGGACTCGCGCGCCACTGAGCGCTGACCTCTAGTCACTCACGACTCAGAGAAATTCACTACTACACACGCTAGTAATTCTTCCTTCATTTATAGCTAGAAAATTACGTCACAGAACTTTCTGGAAGCTTGTGACAACCGAACCTCTGAAATAATCTGAGTGTACCAAAAGTCTTTGGTTTCCCTCACGCCGCAATTCCTTGTTTACTACATTCCAGGTTTACCGCCACATACCAGAGCAAACAGAGCGGTTACATACACGGACGGCATTGGAAGAATATATTTTCATTTTGAATACATTAATTAATTCAATCAATTTAATTACATAAAGTAAAAATTCTCTCCTATAGATATTGAACTATATGCACCAATTTTAATATTAGGCTCCTTAAGCACTTTGTAACAAATTGTTTGATTGAAATTTTCCTATAGAGTACGGTTATTATTTAATTTTTTTTTTAACAAACCCACCTATGATTACACTAATTAACTTAATAAAACTGCTCTATGACCATACTTCCAACCAGACCTATATCACATACAATTTTAAGTGCTTTGGAGAAAATTTTTGGACCTCTAGATGTACTTTTGTGCAGAAGATAGCTTTTGAGTTTGGGAAAATAAAAAATGAGCCTGAGTAAAGAGACCTGAAAATTAGAAACAGAGTCATTTAACCAGTGCAGCGCTTTAAGATGTCATAAAAAATATTGCATCTACACTAGAGGAATCACATATTTCAAATATTGATTCTTTAGAAAAGCTCTACATTGTTAACACTTTTTGTTTTAGCTTAACGTCCTTTAACCTGGTTACTCATATCGGACGATGAATAAAATTGTTGCAATGATCTTCAAATAATCTCGGGGTCCATGGTGCTTTAATTTACTCGACATTGGTCATCTCAGAATACGGGAAAACCCCGAAAAAAACCTTAGCCAGGTAACCCGCCCTAACCGAGATTCGAACTCGCGAGCTGTTGAATTCGAGGCAAACACTCTACCACCACACTACCCAGGCGGGCTTTTGTAAACTTATTTTCTTTGGTTTGAGTCATCTCTAAATATGCAGAGAACGTTCTGAACCTCAGAAACTTATGCAATGTAGATTTTGAGGTTTAATAATTTGTTTTCTTTTCTTTCAACGAGGGTAGTTTTTTCAATATGTTTTTGTTTCAGTAGTTTTCGAAGGTTTTTTTTGTTTCACAACATAGAGTACGTAATTAGTTTTCTTTAATTATATATATTATATATGTGTATTATATATATGTGTGTATATAACATATATAAAGTTACAGTCATTTAAGGTGTTATATTATGGGTCTATTACTGTTTGAAGCTAAAACAGTGCTCCTAAAATCACTAAATGAGAACGCGAGGGACAAACTTTTGGATTCTGGTTGAAGCCTTCACTGCTTCCGGTTATAAAAGTGCAAATAATCGCCAATTAAAACAAGAAATAATATATAAGCTAAATATCTTTGTACATCAGCAAGAACAAGGAAACAGAAAATTCCAAAATTTAAAAACCCAAAATTTTGATCAAAACAGTCATTTTAAAGGATCATGGTTACCTTAAGCAAACCATAATTTTGGTTTGAGAATAAATAAAAACGTCTGGGCACAGAAGGAAATCCCTGAAACCACCTAGGAGAAGAGTTAATAAAGTGTGTGTATAACAAATAGAATATGGAAACCCATAGTGCTACACTCAACAAAAGTACCTGTGAAGTTATGCATACCTGTAACACAATTCTCAGTCACTTTTTTCGAATATTTCACAAAATTAGTTATTCGCCGGTAGCTCATTTATGATCGATAAGAATATTTTGCGCGTGGATCGCGGAAGAAAATCCTTTCAGAATTTTGCATTTCCTGGTATAAATTATAGTGAGAACAACTGTGAAAGAAATTATTTTAATTTGCAACGTGTTTCTCAAACTTGGTCTGCCTTTTGCTAGTATGGAATATGTTGACGTTATGAAGGGGAGTAGAGAATACATGTGTTGCCTGTGCTCAAAGGGACCCAGAAGTAGCTGAAGATAAAAGAAGCAGAATCAGGAGAAAGCAAATTAAGTCTGCTGAGAAGTAGAAGAAAACTGGAAAGAAATTGATACAGTTCTGGATGATGTTGAAAGAATAAACGCCGACAAAGTGATTGATGAAGTGGAGTTGTATAGACCCACGTACAGAAGCAGAAATGATGTGATGTGATGCAGGAAGCAATAGAGCAAGCAGACATCGGGAACCAAATACCTCTATCTCTATCTTGCCTGTCACAACGGTGAAATTGCTTTCGTGGGGATATTCTTCGCGGTATAGGGAAACGAGAAAACCCGCTACAATTTTGTCGAGAAAAGGTAAGTGTAGTTAGAAATTGAGTACAGATTATAAGTCCTTCCGCTAATGCTAAATCCGGGAAATTCAGGACCCAAATAACTCGGATATATTTAGTTATCAGACTAAAGTGTTACGGAATGTGCTTGTTTATAAGTTTAGTCATCTACTTTTTTTTTTTTTTTTTTTTTTTTTTTAATAAAATATTGAGTATGACGGCTCAGGCAGTATCGTTTGTGGCCCACACTCGGGAGCGGCCGAGTTCGATCCGGTGTACCAACTATTCTGACCAGGGGCTTTTCTGGCTCCCTCTGGTTGCCAAGGCGAAAGCTGGAGTGATGTATTTTGCTTTCCCTCATTTCCTCATATTTAATTTGAACATAGGGCTGCGGTTTGGACTAGCAATTTGAGTCGTATTTTCTGTCCTGTCAAAGGGCCTCTCTAGCTTCCTATGCAATCGTTTTCCCCGGCCGACTAGAGGGACGTCTTAGAGCGACCCTTACGTGGCTAGGTGGTCAAGCCTGGAACTACCGTCGTCTATGCCGCCTGCAGTCCTATCGCCTCTTGTGTTTCCGTCACCTTATCCGTTCCTCCCGGGAGTGTAAACACAAAATATCCCCCGGAGGTCAAGGAGATAGGTGCCTCCTCCGTCAACTGGCTATTATCATTGTCATTTACCCAAGTTTGTTTATAAAATAAATAGAATTTTTCACCTAATTATATATTCTTTTTGAGTAAAATATATCAACAAACTATTTAACAAAACCAAGCACATTAACACTGAAGCAGAAATACAGCAACTCTTTAATATTTTTAACATCATAAAATTTAGATCAGTTATCTTTAATTTCCTGAGGAAAAGGGTAATTTAGTATGTATGATACATACTAAAAGCTGTTCAAACCAAAAATAGAGAAAAAAAACTCGCATATTTTTGTAAAGAGAGAAATCATACACTTTTAGTGCACAGACGCCACCATGCTTAAAGACACCCCTACTGTGAATTTTCAAAAATGCATAATTTCAGGTCATTCATTTCAGATTGTAATATATAATGAACGTTCAATATGTAATATGCAGAATAAATTTCGAGCGTACTTTAAGAGACATTAACTTATTATTTTTTTCAAAACAGCAAAAATGTAATATATGTTACAGACACACTCCTTAGTAGCATATTAATTGTAGAGATTAATTTCTGGTCATCCTATGAGTTTCGAATAAAATAAACGTCAACTTTGAATATTCAAATTTTCCTCAGCATTTACAGAATGTTTTATCATCACAACTAACCATGTAAACAACATTTTGTATCATCCTTTTAGCCTTTTATTCATTAAGAGGTGTACAAAATTGTACTGATGTATACCAAAAACTACGCCATGTGGAGCAATTTGAAAATGGGAATTTACTGGCACTTGAACCCCCAAGGAAAGAGAGTTTAAAAATGTTAGGCTAAAATAACACTTTTTATGACTTTATGCTGTTTAAAAGGTATTTAGTGTATATACATGGCATCGTTTATCTTCTGTTGCACCTCTGCAACTGATTTAATGTTTTAAGAGTTCTTAGACCTTTCCTGAATGGTTTGTTCAGTTTTATATAAGGAAATCTTAATATTGTAGTACAATTTTAGGAAATTTAGACCTGCATGCTTGTTGCTACCCTTTTGGCCGGATGTGCATCAAGGAGCAACGATTTATTCACTTGTTTGCTACATTCCAGAGGGGGTTCCACACTGCAGCCTCGTGGGCCTATTGTACGTCCGATCTCAATAGGATAGGGCGGAGAACGATGGATTTTTTCGGGTATAAAAATCCTTAGCATGGTTTCCTTCGGAAGGGAAGTAAAGCCGTTGGTCCCGTGTCGTAGATTTACGGCACGAAAAAGAACCTCAAGCCTGATACAGAGGCCTCCGAGCAAAATTAAGCGGTCTTTCATGCCCAATGTAGAATGGGACGCTGAGAACAACAGTAGTTAAAGAGCGTCCATAAAAACACGACATTTATCTACATTTACAGAAGGATAGGATGATACAATGAGCGGCCGAAAGTCGCTAACATAATCCTAGCAGATCATCTCGATGCGGGGAGAGCTAGGTGCCCGTGTCCTGACACCCCGTGTAAATAATATGTATATAAATAGTAAACATCTCATAGTCAAAAAAAATGTAATACTAACCTACAGGAATATTGCTAATCAAGTATCGGATACCATGAAGCATGTAGTATTACCATATCTGCAATGGAACATGCTCTAATAAAGGATTATTATAAAAAAAAAAATAAAAGTCATACAGATTACTCCAGCGACATTCTGCCGCCCAGAGATGTTTCGAAACGTATTCACCACTATGGAAGGACACCACCACCGCAGTTACGCCACTTGCAACCCTGAAAGAGATAGGTTGGAAT
Source organism: Hymenopus coronatus (assembly GCA_030762935.1). Taxonomy (NCBI): domain Eukaryota; kingdom Metazoa; phylum Arthropoda; class Insecta; order Mantodea; family Hymenopodidae; genus Hymenopus; species Hymenopus coronatus. The sequence goes on from CM060900.1 coordinate 65,305,866, forward strand.
GAAATGCAGATGAAATAAAAGGGTGTGAATTTCGGGGGAATGAAGAAACCTCACCACTATGCACCAGGAGACCCGGGTAAACTCCTAAATGAAATGAAATGGATTTTTATTTATGGACGCTCTTTAACTACAGTTGTTCTCAGCGTCCAATTCTATATTGGACGTGAAAGACCGTTTAATTTAGCTCAGAGGTAATTTTATCAAACTCTAGATTCTTTTACATGCCGTAAATTGACGACACGGGACCAACGGCTTTACTTACCTTCCGAAGGAAGCCATGCTAAGGATTTTTACACCCAAAAAATCCATCGTCCTCCACCGCGTTTGTACCCTCGACCTTGGGTATATGAGGCTATTATAGTAACCAATACTCCATGGAGGACGACAGGGAAAACCCCGAGAGAACCCATGTGTCAAAGAACTGTTTGGGAAACAAACTTGGTGATCTCCCAAATGCTAGTCCTAGTCCATATGCCAGAGCCACCTGTGTCGGTTTTAGTCAATCATAGGGGCATGCCCGCAATATTCAATACCCCTCAGTATTGATGACAGCTTATCATCACCGCTGCTTTAGGTGTTTTTTGGATTACAATGGTACCAAAAACACATCATAAGGGGACTTTAGTAACAAGAGCAGCATGTTTACTGCCCTATATTTTTTAACCTTTCTTGCCCTCTTATTATTGGCAAGTTTTCATACAGTATATATATATATATATATATATATATATATATTGTACAAACATTTTCCTCAATATGCCATTCACAATATCTAGGTACTTAATTATTAAAAGCATTATTATTATTATTATTATTATTAGTAGTAGTAGTAGTAGTAGTAGTAGTAGTAGTAGTGGTGGTGGTGGTGGTGGTGGTGGTGGTGGTAGTTTATATCATTTATTTTATTACACATTACGCTGCGCATACTGGTTCACGCTCTACCGCTGACGTACTCAGGAAGCTGTTTAAATTCTGCTACACCATCCTCTCTCCTTTAAGCTGGACGACGTAAACTCTCTTCTGATATTAATCTCCTCCAATTAGGGTACACTTGCGAAAAGCATACTATCTCATTCCGTAGGAGTACGATGTTAAGGGGCATCATATAACGCTTCTTGGTTTCAGATGTCACATGCTGTCCTAAGCTTCCATTTTGTTCACTGCTATGCAACATGATATGCTGAAGCTTTTAGATCAAGGGTAAAAACAGTTCTTTCAGATGCTACACAAGAAGTAAAATCAATTTTTGTACTCAGTCCTTTAAATCGTTTGAGATTACAATATTCGAAGCCGCTTACGTTTTTATAATTGCTTCTACTTAGTATGTAGTATTTATTTATTCATTTATTTATTTATTTATCCTGGTTGGAGTTAAGGCCATTAGGCCTTATCTTCCACTCTACCAGGCAATACATTAAATTCAACCCAGCAATGATACAATGAATAAAAGAATAAAGAACAAAAATACAATTCTATACAACTTAATAAAAACATATATAAAAGGTGCAACAAATCTACTGAAATGAAAAGAAAGAAAAAAAAAACATTGTAAACAAAAGTATTTTAAATAAAATATTCATGTAGGTCCAAACACATATTAGTGATATTTACAATAAATAATGCATATTACTTGCCTCACATACAATATTAATAACAACAAATGAAAGTAGTGATGTATTTATCATATTAATATAGCAGCAATTAGGTTTGATAACAAATGTATGTCCTAATTTCTGCTTGAACGTTCCGGCATTTTGAACAGTTATGTCGCGCAACGGATGCAGCTCATACCTCTTTGTTACTTCACACAGAAGTAAGGTGGTTGTCGCGGAGTCGTGTATTGAACCGGTTTATCGAACTTAAAGAACAGCTAAAAACTTTTTTAAGGATGAAAATCAAGACACATTTCATGAGTTCTTACTAAGTGATTCTTGGTGTTTTGAACTGTCGTATCTGGCAGATATTTTTCATAAGCTGAATGAACTGAATGTTTCGATGCAGGGTCGACATGAAACAATAATTTCCTCAACCAATAAAATGAAGGGTTTTAAAAGAAAACTTAGTTCTTGGAAGTCTGCAGTTCAAAAAGGAGATTTGTCGAACTTTCCATCTCTTCTTAACGTGGCAGGAGATAAAGATCTGGGTAAACTGAAAGACCGCATTTGTGATCACTTATCAAGATTGCAAGATGCAATAGATGCGTACTTTCCAACTATTTCCACTACGAATCTCGACTTGGTTGTCTCACCATTTGATTTCGTAGATAGTGCAGAGGAAATAGATTTCATTGCTTGCGAACGAGATGAATTTATTGATCTTTGCGCTGATTCCACACTCAAAGGTAAGTTCACCAAGAATGAGGCGTCGGTGGCTAGTTCTTGGCTTCAACGGAGAGAGGAGTACCCTAACCTAATGAAGAAAGCAATTAACGCACTTTTGCCCTTTTCAACATTCTATCTATGCGAGCAAGCCTTCTCTGCTATGGTGACAATAAAATGCAAAGCAAGAAATAGACCGAATAACCTTGAGGATGATTTGAGTGTTTCACTGTCAACTGTAAGACCCGACATCACATATCTGTGCTCTATGCATCAATCACAAGTTTCACATTACTCATTAATCGAACAAAATTTATTGATGTATCTTTACTCAGTGATTGTAGTAAAGTTTACTGTAGTATGTTATGGTGTACGTTACTATTATATAATATTTCAATAAATTAACATATTAAGCTTAATTTTCTTTTAATTCAAGGAAGGGTGCCCCTAAAGTTATTTCCAAGGGTGCCGTGTACTTCAAAAGGTTGGGAAACACTGCTCTATATGCTAAATTAAATGTATTTAGATACTGACTGCAAATAATTAAAGGTTACCAAACAACTCTTAGAGCAATGTGTTATTGGCATCAGATGAGTAACATAGAACATTCTGAATGGTGGGCGGCGGGGCAACAATGGGGTTTATCAAAGATTGGCTTAAACGATATTTGGCAAAGGGGTAACGAAAAATATATAACGTACTGAATAAAGTAAAAAGACGACTATGCGATTTAAACTGGCTGGAAATAGCCTGAATGTAGAAAAAATCCTCGTTGCAGCTGCAAAATGAAATAGAAATTGGGTGGGATAAAGAAATTAGAATTGGGTATAAAACAAAGATCGGGAACAGCTCAGGTGGGAAGGTGGAAAACTCATAAGATGGTAAGATGAAGCTGGTATGAAGATTTTCCCATTATGCGGGGATCAGGAAGACTGGACGCATAATTTGGCAGATTGCGTGCAGATGGAGGATGCTAGGTAAAAATTATTGCCGGGTAAATTTTTAGCTTCAAACAGACGGAGGATAGCATGCTGGGACATGATTGTAAACTAAACTGGCGAAGCCTGGGCACATGCTTAATGGAAGTACGCGCACTAAGAGATAGAATATTAGTGTAAATATTGTATAGATTTACTTCGTGTTTGAGTAATATATATGTGTGAATACGTGGGTGTAGTTGTGGGTGCAAGTGTGTATGTGTGTATGCGTGATATTAGCGTGTTCTTTCTTTCATTGTTCTGTGGTTCTTTTGTTGTAGCGCGCGAGCATGTGTATGTGTCTGTATGTGTATACATTTCCGGTGTTATGAAAATATATATAAAATAGATATGTAGGTAATATTTTAAATTCAAGTATTTTAGACATCATTTACGGTCACCCAACCCATGCGACTGTGCGACGTAAATATTGCCTTATTGTAAACTTAATAGTAAATACTACTACCACAGAATTATCACAGAATATGTGCAGAGTGAACATACTCATTTAACATATAACACACATGTTACCACTAATACTGTATTAGTCTCACCTCTGTGAGCATTACAACATAAAAGCTTCAGCTTAGTACCATATTTTTTAGCCCAACCCACATATATATCCGCATTCATCAGATTATTTCCTCTTTGATGAAAAGTTAAATGTGCTGTCAATGCAGAAAGAAAGGCATAAAACGTTGGGCAAGTAGTAAAGTAAAATAAATGAATAAACAGTAGCAACATTTCGAACTTATTTTATATCTCCTTGTTACTGGGAAGAATTCACTAAAGCAAGGCAGTTTACGGTCTGTACAGCACCTGTTTATAGCGTTATTTACTCAAATATTAGGGCTTGTATTTAAGATTTTCTTAAGGGTTCAAGGGCCTCTAATATTGCTAAACAATCATTACTACAATATATTAGGTCGTTGTTGAAATATGATGTAGGTCTTTTTAGGTTATATAACAAGATGTTATTTAAAAGAAATTGTGGACCACTTGGTACTGAGGGCATTAGAAAGGATTAGCCTGATTCCTTCCACTTAGACTAGCAGTAGTACGTTTGACCTGAACAGATACGAATGAGAATATGCACAGAGTATAAATTTTCATTACAAAAGCGGTGGTCTGAGTCTTTCCTGTGCAAAAGGTTTAGTAGATTGTTAGTCCTTAACTCCAGGGTGTTCACTAATTCGCGCATTAACGCAATGAGATTGTGATCTGTGAATAATGGGAGACAGGTATTATATGAAACGTATCGTCTTAGTGCAATACATATCGTGTTGGTCAGAAGCCGCGATCTCACATTACAGTTTAGTGTTTTAGCTTTCTAGTCACAATTTAGCTCGACTATTAAAGCGCCAATATATTGGCCGGGATTAGGAAATTTCAACCAATCGTGGTCATTTGACTGGAGTGAAATTGTCGAAACATCTTATCGCAGCTGATGTTCATTGCTTTGTAATTTTGTCATTCGTATGTTTAATCTCCTATCTTGGTTATTGGTAACAAGGTGAAAATCCAGTCAGCCGTGACATTGCATGATTACAGAAAGTTTGAAATGGTTTGGTCAGGAGATCGCACGTGAAATAGGCAAACCATTAATAAGAACTATGGTAAGTATTACGATCATAACCTGATAAAATTGTCCTTCCTATATATTATAAAATTTTAATAGTCTATTTGGCTGAATTGTATTTTCAAACACAAGTCGTGTTTTCATCTCTAGGTCAGTAAATTATCGACAAGATGAAAACACTCGTGGTATTACTCATGATAACACCAGCCCGAGCCTGGTTAATGGGCTAAAGGCCACCTTGCGTCTAGTCCTCTTCTTCCAGTATTGCCTTAGTTGAATTTGCCTGCGTGTAAACCCTTAGATTATATTTTTATAGTTGCTTACCCTGCCTTTACGTATTACTGACGCCCCCTAGGAGTGTCAAGGGGTCAGAAGCCTGTCGAGAAGCCAGCGACATTTAACCACAGAATGGAGAACCTGAAATGATTGGTCGTCCCATAGCCAGGAATGAGTGTGAGGAAGAGAATGATATGAAATGCATGATAGAAAAAGTTACGATGGAGCAATTGGTGACATGAGCAGCGGGTGAAACCGGAGGACCCAGAGAAAACCCGCCTAGACTTCATTTCGCCCTCTGCAAACCTCACAAGCGGGCGCTTGGAATCGAACCCAGGCCGCGTCATTGGGAGGCGAGTTGTCTAATCACTCTTAGAATATACGAGCCATAATAAACCTTGAGCTACATAGTTGGTAGCCTTACTGCTTCGTATTTGGCGTGTGCAAATATTCCTTGGTGGGTTAAAAGTGTAACAGAATTCAGCGGGAATATTTAGTTAAACCTCTAATGGGAAACTAGAGAGAGATGGCTTCATTTTGCTCCTGTCGATGACCACGACTCTCCTCACCACCTCCGCGATAAAGTCGTTCAGCCAGTCTCCCATTTACCGATTTTAATTTGAAATAGCCCCGTTAAGTTGGAAACATTTTTTGACACACGAAGCAATATCCGAACACACCAAATACGGAGTAGTTGCTACCTAGCATTTTATAGAGAAGCAAAGAGCGCATTTTAGGCGGTAACTGAAATGAATTATGTTTCGCTATACATTCAGACCGTTGAGGTAAACACATTACCACATATGGAGTTCTAAATAGTCAAACCCAATAGAAAAGGAAAATAAATCGAATTGTTACTGGACTTTAGAGAATGGCAACGCAACAAATAACTTCGCTATTCCTTCTGATCTTAAATATTAGCTACATAGACCTGGTTTACTTTCCAGCGTTCAGGGCTCACGTCAAAGGCTGCTATCGTTTTAATGGGCATACACTACCTGAATGAAGTCGTATCATGCAAACAATTGTAACAAATATACGTTAACTAGAGAACGACATAGTAGTTTAAGCGTGGAGGAGGATTTGGGTACGGAAGCACATAGTAGGCCTCCGGGAAGGAGGGGTGAAGCACGGGATACAGAGGACAACCGGATTCCAAAGCGGCAGACTCGGACGCAATTGGGGACCCTAGTGTCTCCAAAACTTACAAATCCCATGGAGAGACAGAATTAGGAACGACATAGAGGACGAACACACATTTAATAACAGACGCAGCACAGACCAGCAAGTACCAAAAATGGAGCTGGGCGGCACACATCGTAAGGCAAGACCCCAACCGATGGACCCACAGGCTAACGATATAGGAACCATTGACAGGACGAAGAAGAGCGGGACTTCAACGAACAAAATGGTCAGACGATCTGAAGAAAATATTCGTCATTAGATGGACCACCACAGTGAAAGACAGAAGAAGATGGCAGCATCAGACCAAGAAGGCATACGGAACACAGGTACATAAGTGCATTAGTCAAGATAATCTGTGTTAATCAGTAGGAAAAAATCAATATCTAGAGAACCAAGTGTTTAAACCCATACAACGGAACAAAAAAAAAACAAACAAACAAAAAAAAAAAAAACGTGCTAAATTAACTCTTAAAACGATGGTGTACTTGATAATAGGAAATACCATGTTATTTAGGACAAATTACCTGAGCGTAAGATCAAAAGGCGGAACCACCCTGGAATGGCATCCCGGGATTGCCAAACCAAGCCACCTCTCCTAAAAGACAGACCCGTGCCCCCAGGGGACGCTGTGGGCTAATACTAATACTAATGTCTCCCAAGTCTGCATCATCATTGTCTGTCTGGGGGCCTCAGTTAGTAGGTCGTGGTTTCAAATACGGCCCAAACCTATTGATTTTAAATGTGCCTAAGTGTGCCAGTTGTTAGTGGATTTACTGGCATGTAAAATAACTCCTGCAGGAATAAATTCTGGCACACCGGCGGCGCTGATATGCTACCATTTTACAGCATCGTTAACAAACAGAACGTTCACTTCATAAGCGTCCTTACGCAAGAAAGGAGTTCGAACTCGAGCGTTCGGACAGAGGTACTTAAAGTAAATTCTACTACTACACGTTGCGCCACGCCATTCATTCTTCTTTTCCAGCAATGCTAAAATATAGCAGAGAACTAAAATGAGAGAAATACTGGAGAGGAAAATTTGTGGCATTATAAAAACCACCCAAAAAACCCAAAGTCAGAGTGGTTGATCGAACCCGGAACCTTCCAAAATCGAGCCTCAAAAGATACCGCGGATCCTTCTGTCTCGGTTATGTAATATTGCAATAAAATATAACGATGATTTAGTATCTTTAACGTCACGAGCTTCAAAACAAGTAATACTAATATTTTTACAGTAAATATACATTTTAGTCTTACTTAAAACAACAAAAATTAAGAAGCTTTAAACTGGGATAGTCTACTTTTAAATGTTGATTTTAGTGTGCATTACAATCATAAAATTATATACTCAGATAGAAGGAAATGATATTTAAGCCGGCGTAAACGAAACTAAAATTTAGATTATAATTTATTAAACAGTATTATATAACAATAGTTTACGAAGAGCATTTTTTCTCTGGTTAAGAGACTTGGAATGCAACTATCTCAGTAGTAAGTTGGGCCCATTTGTGTTCATCACTTCAGTTGGCGGCATCTAGAAACTGAATCCACCACTTAACATGAGGGCGGATAGTGTTCTATGTAACCTTCTAGTGGGCCAAACACTTAGTTTTTATTTACATCGAAACATCATTACGCATTCTCTGTAGCACTCTCGCTGGTTGAACTTTATGCTAGTAAATACGAACACTAGTACTGTTTTCCTAGCCTACTTCTTTATTTGAAATTAATGTGACTTCACACGAAACGTTTTAAAATGTGTTTAAAAATGCGTTATTATTGGATATTATTATTAGATATTCTTCTTATTATTGCTATTATTAATATTATTATTACTGTTATTACTGTTATTATTATTACTATTATTACTATTTGTTACTATTATTATTTATTTATTGTTACCTACACTTAATGAGAGAATAAAAATATATAAGTTGTTAGACTTATTATGAATGTTTCATATCTAGAATAAAGAAATTGGCAGCACATGAAAAAAATACTTTCATAGCTATTTTTCTGTGCTTCAATTTCATCTCATTTGTTTTTATTGAAAGCCAATATAGCCCACAAAATTGTGTGTACGTTTTAACAGTTTGCTATGTATTCAGTAAACGTTGGAAGGAATCTTTAATAAAGATTGTTATAAAATGTATTTTATTAACTAAATAATATATGTTTAGACAGCAATAAAATTCTTCCATTTTATTACATGCTTTATATGTATTTAAGATATTGTCCATTTGTAGCCATGGAAATAAAATGCACCTTGCTTCTTCAATTACATCTCTTTTCTTGCAAAAAGTTGCAGTCATTTTAGTAAAAGGTGGGCATCAAGTTTAACTTTGAATTCCTTATGATACTCTTTAAATCATAGCTTTTTTTTTTTTTTGGTAGTGTTTAACGCCCGCTCTAACTACTTATGGCACCGCAGGCGGAAACCATTGCTTGTCACATCGTAAATGATGTAGGAGAGAGTCATTACGAGATAGCAAGGTGACTGATTTTAAACATTAATATCCTATTAAAAGTCACCTACCAAAAAAGAGCATATTTTTCCTAAACACTAGTCCAATTATTTCAATCTGTGACACCGTTCTCCTTTCAACTTCGTGTTGGGTGTGGTCGGACTTAACGGCGGAACTGTACTAACATAATAAGCTCCTTGGACTGTAGGCAAACTGAAGAACAAAATAAACTATCTTACCTCACCAGTGTTATAAGCATGGAGCCTTTCATGTTATTTCTGAATGATAAGAACTGAATGTTGTGTTGTGTTGTTTTTTTATGCAGTATGACTCTATTCCAAATTGCAAATTCCTATCATTTGTATAAAATGATCGAAACATGAATGTACTACCTTTTCTAGTACTCTTTATAGCTACACACTTTTAATGCCATATTCATTTTATTTGTCTGGTTTATGTGAACAGAACATTGCTTAACCACTCACTCGCGAGAAATGTCAGTAGTGGAATAGCACTCCATAAATCCTCCATTGTAAATGTGATTTTTATTCTTCTTCGGCATAGAAGTTAACATGAATCTAACCCTGAGGGCCTCAGCCTTACGTTTAGTTTAAGAAATGAAGATATAGTCCTCCTTTGAACATGTCATTAAAATAAATACCCTATTTTACGTACTTATCTACTTCCAACTTGATTTATTATTATTTTTATAAAACGTTTTTTGACACCAGACAGCTTATTTTGTCCATTTAAAAACGTTCTTTACCGGGTTCAAATGTCGTAGCTCAGTATGCTAAAGCAGTGAACATTACTGGCCAGGCTACTAATATCAGAGGCTTCGTAGGTTTGAATCCTCGGTGCGGGAATTGGAATTTCTGGAGGCTGGCAAGGCATATATTGACCAACTTTTTATTTTCGTTCTTCGTTTATTTTATTTGAACTAATAAATTAAAAAAATTTGAATTATGTACACATAATATTAGAGAATGATTCCACATTTAACCCTTCCAGGTACAAATATTTCTAAACTTTTGAACAACTAATGTGCATAATGCAGGCAAATTTAGCTGGATATTGGGCCTGGAAATGATTAATTATAAAATAACAAAGATGATTATAGGGTATGTTCAAGGAAATCATAACTCAATTATTTGAATTTGTGCAAAGTAGTAGATGAATGACAATATTAATTCGATGCTAAAACCACTGAAATGTGCCATTCGTAACCATAAGACGGTAAAAGATCTCGCTTCACACATTTCGTGAACATTGGTGAAGTTTAAGTTCCTTTCATTGCTGTGCTAGTACTCGCGTAATAATTATAATAGAAAAGAAATAAGCAGTGGGCTTAAGACACTTCGCACATCCCCTTACATCATTAAGAAACCTACGCCAGGAATAACTCACTGGAACTGTGACATCTTTTATTGTCTACTTTAGGATTTCACACTCGCCGATTCCCTCGCAAAAAAGGGTACAGTTATTTTCCCTACCAATGTCCTATTATTCCCTGGCTTAACCGCATGATTTTCCGTCACACTTTACACATACAAGTTTTTAATACACACGTCCACCTACTAACTTCATCCTTCAATATTTTTTGGAAGTTAAATTCATAGTTCCCTAATATAATCAATTCCTTACCTCTTTCACTTATTATTTTTCCACGTTTACCATTGTCTACAAACATATCTACACTCCAGTTCACTCCTATATTGAATGAACAGGACATACCAAGGCCAAGGACATAGTCGACGAACGAATCGATTGATGTTTTTACTATCGACTTGAGTAGTAGGTACGAGGACCAAATCGACATGCAAGAGGGAATCGGAATATTTAATTCCAGCAGTGTCTTTTCGGCGCCGAGGGAATCGGTGTGTTTACAATTATTGTTTCGGAGGAAATCGAGGAAAAAAATTGACCTCGGGGACAGTTGGTAGTCACCCTCTAGAAATAGAGGGCAGAGAAATAGTTTCTGAATATGGGTTCATATACAAAACTATCTGTGCCGTCTCTTCTAAAATTAGCCTGTATATCACTTTTGGTTTCGAGAGGCAGCTGAGAATCTTAGGTTACATTTTATCCGCAAAATGAGTATAATAAACATTCCAAATGAGAATAATATTGATTAAAGTATTCGTCCGATACAAAATACATTTTAGAATTACTTGTTATGCGATATATCGCTTCTACTGCGGTGGCGTATGAATCCATTAAGCAGCCACAACTATATTGCCTAATCTGTGAACAGTGATACCTTGTGAAGTCGTGACGCAATCTCAACAGGCTAATAAACCTGTCTGAATCACAGAGAGGCTTGGATAGGAGGAAGGCTGCGTGTGTGATAGCGTGATCTTGATTTTAATCCAATCGATACATACAGGGATGTTGACGAACTTGACGTACTTCTGTGGCCTGATAGAAGTGTGGAAGGAAATGTATTCCTATCAGCATTACTGGTACCTTTAGTCCTACCCCTGCTTTCAGAAAGGGTAGTGATTGAAGCTTGAATTTGGATATGCTAAATTACATATGTTCTTCGCATACCTCGTATGCTGGTCGTTATATGTACGCACTATCTATACTGCTATTGGATAACAAATGAGTGACATCACTGCATGTGTGTTGTTCAAGGATTTATTCTGAGAGTTTAACGTACCTTGTTCACGTAAATTTTCCTTAGCTGATATTCGAAATCGAACCCTTCGAATCGCTAGTGCGCTTTAGTGTTAACGGAGTGTTTTAGTAATACTAAGGTGATACAAATATTCTTAAAAATAAATATATTCAAAGCCACACCAATATTGGCCTATTCGTAACCACAATGATTTTAAAAATTAAATAGACAAGATGTTTTTATTCATGTCAAGTTATTAATTGCAAAAACATTCACTGAATGGGTCGTTGACCGTACATGAATATTTCAGAGATAACTCAAAGGTAACAAAAATAAACAAAATAAGTAAATAAATAAAAGTAAATAAAGGAAACAATAAAGATAAATTTCTCTAACAAAGCAAATTTGGCTTTTCCACTTTATCCAGGAGAGTGCACATTTTTTGCCAGTTCCTTTGGTCATTCAGAAGATACCAGCATACACATCTCATTCAGGCAGGTCTTAAAAAAGACTTCCTTTGACTTTAACTGTACGCTGGCTCTCCCACTATGCACATTCCGCCAAAATACGTACCCATTCTTCATCCAAACCACAGAACAAACAAATTATTCTTCTAGAATTATCAGTCATTTGCGTCAGTCTCCCAGACTAAACCATGCCACCCCTGAGCTTTCCTTTCTTCATTCAATTTTATTCATTTTCCTAGTGTTAGAGACGATTTCATTTTACATTCCGATTTCATTTCTGTCGACTGCTGTCAGTTAATTTCTTTTGACACCTTTCGATATGTTTTCTTCATTTATTTCATCTCCTTGCTATATTCATCTCATGCATTTTATCCTCAATCCAGCTCAGCTGCCCAAAACTTCGGATACAGGTTTTCTTGCTGGTACTTTTTCTGATAGCCCGCTTTTACTACCATGGCACCGCAGACGATATTCTGGTTTATACATAAAACTTTTGGGACAGTGCTCTTTGTCTTCATGACATCCCACCTCCCACATAGTAACCCAGAAATTGATCTGTCTTGTGAAACTACAAGAATTACTTTTCTGAGGGTAAAAATCGGCTTTATCCATAGTTACACGTCCATTAGTGTAGAAATAATAGTTTTACAGGTTTTAGGCGGGGAGAATATATAGGTGTTTTTAAGTATATGTACATACGTGGGTAAAGTGTATTGCAATATATATTGTTATAAAAAACCGTACATCACTGGAGACTGAGGAAGAGTTTGAAAAGAGGAGCCGAATACTGAATCTGCAATAGTGAAAGGTGCTTCAATATATTCAAAGAGTTTAGATAAAGTGGATTTTTTTCCTTTTTTGAGATTCTTCAGTACTTGTGGCCGCGCTCGCTAAAGTGTTTCGTGACCTAGGGGATGGTGGTTCGAGTCCTAAATTGGGCATGGCTGTTTGTTGGTTTGTATTTGTGTTTATGTATATGTAGTTATGAGTAAAAAGAAACGGGAAACAAAGGAAATATAGGAAAAAGGAATACAGCGAAAAAATTTAAAAAAAAAAGCATGTGTACTATATACTTGTAATTTTTTACCTTAGTGAATAATGCAAATAATTTTTTCAACAAAATAAAATTTACTTTATTAACAAGTTAAATGGTGGTTTAGTAGCAGAGTTACAAATTCTCCCTGGCGAATTGGCAATGGACTAGGCAGACCTGGTTTGTTTAAGTTTAAATAAACTTAAATTGTTTTATAATATTATATTTAGCTGCTGCGATATTTAAATCGGGAATAAATATTTACAATTAAACTGGAAGCCTTCTTTTTCACCTGCTTAACCTCCTCATATGGAGGGCCTCCTCCATCCCCAGGACATAAAAGCCAATGTTCGTACTCAGAAGCTTATTCAGGAACAGTAGATATAGTATCCAAGGATGAGGGATCAGCCCAATACCTTGTAAGAAAGCGAGCAAGGAGATAATTTTAAATGAAGGGAAATGGACAAAATAAAAGATGATAATGGAAAATTTGAGGAATGAATGGCGGCGGAAACTGGAGGACCCGCAGACAACCCGCCCAGACGCTGCTTCGACCTCCACAAATCGCGCATTCGGTCACCTGGAATTGAACACTGGCCGCCTAGGTGAGAGGTGAGAGCGACCAACACACTGCCATGACGCCTCCCCAGGAAAGATAGAAATGGTAAAATTCTGCTATCTAAAATTCTAGAGGATTTAATATAATCCATGCACATACTGTAGTAAAAGAAAGAAAACATGCACATAACAGCATGCACGGGAAATGGATCAAAATATACTCTCTCGAATAGAAGTAATTATCTGGTTGAAGCCAAAAAAACTGACCAATATTGGTTTGAATGATTTTTACCTTTATATGGCAGAATTTGAATTATTTCCGTTTTAACAAAAACAAGGTTTACCGCGGAATATTTCTCTTTTGAAACAGCTAGGAATGCAGTTATAGCTATAATTCTGAAAATATTTTTCTAGCTGTGAGATCGCAAAAAATATAACTCGGTGCTTATGTCTCGATATCGCTTTCAGGGTTTTACTCACATTACCTCCTTTTCTGAAATACTTTTTACTTCTTATGCATTGCTTACTTCAAAGTGCCTGCAGGACCATGTAAAGAAAATCGTTTTCGTAGCGCACGTGTATTATTTTCTAACAATACGCTTACTTCCGTCTTATGAGTAACAGTTTGTGAACGGCTGGGAGCATTCAAGAATTGTTAACAATTAGGATCAAATTATTTCGTAATGTTTATATAAGAATATCGATAATATAATCTGAAGATATGTTAAAATTTTGAGTAATAAGGAATTTTCCGTCTGCTAAGAGGAGAAAAGCAACTTAAAAGTAATACAAATATTGCAAAATGGCGTATTTGGAGTGTACAGAAAGATCCTGGTGAATTTCTTGAAGTAGGTTATTTGTATATATCATCAATTAAAAAGGTTTATGAATATCAACTGTTCCAAATTAATCGCATAACATAAAAACAGTAGCGACTGATATGCAAAACCATTATATTTGCTCAACAAAACTGCGTATCCCGCCTGGGTAGTGTGGTGGTAGCGTATCTGCCTCACAATTAACAGGTCGTGAGTTTGAATCTCGCTTGGAGTGAGTTACCCGGATAAGGATTTGTCGGAGTTTTCCCTTATCCTGAGAAGACGAATGTCGAGTAACTTTAAGCCACATGGACCCCGAGATCATTTGAGCAGCATTTCACCAATTTCATTCAGTGTCTGATATGAGCAACCAGGTTAAAGGTCGTTAAGCTACCAAAATAAAAAGGTGTAGTTGTGATATTTAAATAATTGGATACTTATTATTTCAATCTGGGTTCTATTATTCTGTCTGTAATTGCTCCTTATGCATAGACCTCTTTACCCTGAACGGTCTCCATAGCTTCCACCCATGTCAAAAGTTGCCTTCCGTGGTGTTATGGTTACCATGCTAACTTCACTCATCCAAGGTCGCGGGTTGCTTCTTTCGGAAGGGGAGTAAAGCCGTTGATCCCGTGACGTAAATTTACGGCATATAAAAGAACCTCAAGCCTGATAAAGAAGCCTCTGAGCAAAATTAAGCGATCTTTTACGCCCAATTTAGAATTGGACGTTGAGAACCAGAGTAGTTAAAGAGCGTCCGTAAATAAAACTCCATTTCCATTTCCACCCATGTCACTATAATAAAATTACCATGTATTTGGTTAAGAGCAAATTAATTTTGAGCAGCAACAAAATCCATACATTTTGCGTTTTTTTACGCTTCACCGTTAAAACAGTGAGTTTAAGCTTAGCAATTCGGGCGAAAAAAATTCTTAGCATGGCTTCCTTCGGAAGGGAAGTAAAGCCGTCGTACATTTACGCCACGTAAAAGAACCTCAAGCCTGATAAAGCCAAATTAATCGGTATTTCACGCCCAAAATAGACGGGGACGCTGAAAGCCACAGTAGTTAAAGAACGTCCATTAAAAAAAAACACCTTTTTATTTTCCCGTATCCTGAGAACACAAATGACGAATAACTTTAAGCTCCATGGACACCGAGATCATTTGAGCATTTCATCGATTTCATTCATCATCCGATATGACCAATCAGAATAAAGACCGTTAAGCCCCTGTCTATTTTTTTTAAATGTAGGCTTCCGTTATGGCGCCAAAAATACTTCCACGACATCGTGGCAGGTGCACGCAAATTATAATGCATTGAGTACTTTTTTCCGACAATTAAATGGTAACTAGCATATTCAGTTACTCGCTACACGTGATAATATTGATAATTTCAACCAAATATATGGATGCATGCATAATAATTCTAAAAGAAACGAGCGAAAATAAAGTAACAGGTATGCGTAACATACATTTTGATCTCTTTTGGCGGATTCGGAACCATTTCACACAAATATTCATAAAATGTGTTTCTTTGGAAATTAGGAAAGTCAGGATCAGCATAAACTTTGCGTAGCGCTTTGTGAGCTGTTGGCGACTTATCTTTTAAAAAGAAGTTGTGTACTGTTACACGAATTGCATTCTTTCCAAAATTTTCACATTCTTGCATCACGTATTTCCCACGGTTTATTTTTTCCCGGATGGGACCACTTTTCCCTTTCATATTTTTATTTGCGAACATTATTTATATTTGTATTCGGAACACCAGTGCATCCAGAGTTTAAATTCACTACTTTTACGGGAAATGTCGGCCATTTATAAAAAAAACGTGTAATACCCAACAACAGTATTGTTTTTTACCACTAGTTAATGGTTTACCATCACTATGATGTATGTAACTCCATGATTCTAAACAGCAGCGGTTGGAAACAATTTCGTGGAGTGATATGAATTATGTGATAGGAGTTGTAGCTCTGTTTATCGGCATAGTTCAACGTTTGTTAAACGCTAAGTATTGCATAGTATGTTACGCACTTTAAGAATAAATTAATTCTGAAGTTTAGATGGGATTACTTTCCTGCGCGCATTGCTACTGATTGGTGCACTAGTCACCTGGGTCTGTTGTGACATGGGTCAACTTAAGAGTGAATTGATAATAAAGTCAAAGGTACTTTGGTTTTTATTCTACGTACTTCATACTTCACAGTATTAATGTGTGTAGTAATTGGCAAGTGATAATGAAAAATGGTGGCCTTGTACACGAACACATGTGCACCAAGGGTGGCCCAAGAATAGAGAGACCTGGCTGTACCAACAACTTCACCACAACTTAGGCGCCACTCAGTGCTTTTTTGTAGTGTTTAACGTCCACTTTTACTACATTGGCACCGCAGGCTATGATGATGCGTAGAATGAAGATGGAGCACCGGTGGAATGCGATGGTGGGGGGAAAACCGAAGAAACCCGGATAAAACCCACCCCTGCACCGCTTTGTCCACCACAAATCCCACATGTGGTCACTTGGGATTGAACCTGGACCGCCTAGGTGAGAGACGAGTGGTCTAACCACTTAGCCGCGCCGCGGCCCGTCAAATATCTCATACTATCTTTCCAAGGCTGGGAAGGATTTTAACTAAAATAGGCTGTCTACGTTATAACAAACATGTGCACGCGAAGAGCCGCACAACTGGGTTTGAACGTTTTCCTTGAGTTTGATGTAACCTGGTGATGAGTAAAAGGTATTGAAGTTTTTCGCACATTTAGAATTAATTAAAATGCTTACCGTTTATTTACAGCATTTTAGTTTACTTTTTTTTTTTTACTTTTTTTCCTGTATTTTGTGATCATACTGTTTATTTCTTCGATGTTCCTGAGACCGCAGCACTAAACAAAGTATTTCTGGACATAGTTTTATTAACAATATATGATCACAACTCTACATTTATCTACCATTGAGCCTTGTAACATTTATTTAGTTACGCCCTGTGGTATCTATTTGGAAGTAAGTGCCAAACAGAAAGCAATGAACGCAGCTAACAGAGGATTTACGGCAGAAAAGTCGGGAGCATCGTGGTGGATTTCAGGCGTAGAGATTGAAAATAAAATAAAAATATAAAACTGGAGTGCTGACCCAGGATTTTTAGCTGGCGTGCAGGAAATCCTTTCTTCCTGCGTGCAAAGCTATGAGGGTGGGAGGCCAAGGGCGGAAGTGAAGTCCAGCACATTTTGAGCTCGTGTCAGATAGATGGAGGAAGTGTTGGCAAAGGGTAGCGGCGCCCAATCTTCCCGTCGCCCAAGCTACCATTGTTCGCGCTGGATGTTTACTGCGCAGACAAAGCTTTCCGGGTGCTATCCTGTATCATAAATCTCTAGCCATAAGAAAAGTTGTAGGGAGGTTTTACTGTCACACGCTAAGGAAGCCAAGAAAGCACCTTAAGAAGACGGTGCCAATGTAGAGATACAGAAAACATTATTCTTTTCAAATGCCTTTTAACGCAGATTCTCCAATTTATAGTGGCTACTGTGTCACTACTGAGGAATTTTTCAATACTCTCCGAAAATTAACGATTCAATTTAGAATGTTTGACGTAAAGACGTCCCTCCCATTAGCACAGTGGTAGCGCGCCTGTCTTTGGCGTGGGGAGAGCCGGGTTTGATTCCCGGTAGCAGCATGGGTGTTTCTCCCCCGCTTTGAGAACTGGGTGTGTGAACTTTCATCATGACGATTCTGCGGAAACGAAAGCATAATACAATCACTGTTTAGTCCTTACCTGAACGCCGAAATCGGGTTGTGGCCCCTCTCATAATTCCATCCCGACCATTAACCGACCTACGGGTTAAATACTCATCCTGATTCGGTACCAAAACATGATCTTTCGAATTTTGATTGTAGTGTAATTAATGTTTACAAGTATCGGGAGATTACTCACAAGGAATTTTGAGGTGTATATGAGCCAGGGGTTTCACCATTCAAAAATCGAAACTTGCAACCAATAACCTTAGTCCCACGATTTTCTTTCACATTATCCACAGTAACGTCTTTGTAGAGAAGGGAATAATCCAATGAAATTAAATGGAATGAGATGCTCTCAAACTGTTAGAGATAAGGGAGTCTTTGAAGAGGCTACTGCGGTACGTCACTCAAATATGGCAATTCGTGCAAACTTCTAAAAGAGTTTGATATCTGTAGCCGTTCCATAACGTCATGAACATGTTCTTAATCAGAGCTGAAAAAGTGGATTTGGTGATCATAAGACCGGACGTTGCCATTCTCTCCAATTTGCTAAATTGTATTTCATTGTACAATAGAGGATTTTCTGTTTTTTTTTTTTTTTTTTTTTTTTTTTTTTTTTTTTTTTTTTTTTTTTAGCCTTTTAACTCTAGAGTTTTGGAATATTGCCAGTGAGCAATCCGTCTATAAAATGGTTGATGTAAACCATATTTTCCAAGATGATATTTTGTGATCCACTTCATGCTATCATGGTGGAAAGTTGAAATCCTTACACCCAGTGCAGATAACCTAATCTACCTGCATTTCTTGACTAATTATATATTATTGACTATTATGTATATGAATTACACTAAATCCTCTAGTTTTTTATATATTGAATATTGTAGACATAAAGAGACATCTAGAGTCGTATTCGAAAGTTGAATTTTACAGCTTATATCTTATTTGGTCTATCATTCCTTTTCATTTGATATATTTACTTACGATTTAAGTCTGCAGGAGCAAAGTGTTGGAATTCAGTTGATTGTTATTTTAAGGTCAACTACCAGTTGATCGCCAGTACGTCACCAAGGTTAATGCTAGTGATTTTGACAGTTTTTATGGTGTTTAACGCCTGCTTTTACTACAGACGACACCGCAGGCGATGACACTAATGATACACGGAATGAAGATGGAACGTCGGTGGAATGCGATGTCTGGGGTAACCGTAGAAAGTCCACCCTGTGCCACTTGTCCACTCCAAATCCCACATGCGATCGAACCCGGGCCACCGATTTTGACACTGGAATAACCATTTTCGACAGATGTTAATAAACATCGATTTCATTTTTGCATAAATTCTGTTTTTATTGTTCACTATCTTCGAGAAAATAGTATGGAATTCACATGTGTTAACTGTCTATATTGGAGATTTTCTGAAGAATGCTCGACTTTGACTCGTTTTTCAAACTCTTTCTCGTTCTCCAGTAATGCACTTTCCTTACTTGCATCGTAGCAAACTATGTAAAGGGTAGACGACTGATGGGGACACTTTTCGCAGTGCGACCTACACATACCTATTGCGGTTAACACCCCCAAGAGAAGGTGATGGGTTGGGTGAACCATAGCAGGCCATAGGCCATGGTGACATGCAGAAGTTCCTAAAATTACAGTCCAGGCCCGATGATCTTTTACACTGCTGGAGACGGCAGCGAGAGCAAACAGTAGACGTTGCAGCCGTCTAGTATTCAAATGTCTATTGAGAAGATATCCGTGTCATCTGTCCGCACCGCCATACACTATGAACCTGGAAGCACACCTGAAAGATGCGAAGAAAATGAAATGAAGCGGAAACGATGGAAAGAAAATCGGGGTAGATGAGAAACCACCTCTGCGACCCTGGGGAAATCACTAGCAGCCATGGGTTGTAGTGGGTAGTCGCCGGGGATCGATTGCGGGACCTCCTGAATGCAAACCACGCACGGTACCACGGTGCCACCTCACTCAGGAGGTATGTTACTCAGACAGCGAAGCAATATTTCAGCAGTGAAAGACAAAAATTAAGATTAAGTCCGCTCGATATTAAACGTTCAACAACATTTAAAAAATAAATACTAGATTTTAAAAATGTGCATAGGCAAAAAGCCTTGAAACATTGGGGAATCAGCATCCAAACGTGATTTTGCCTTCTAGCAAGTTAAATTCCCGAACGCGAAATTAAAGTAGATGTCCGCATATGTGTGCAAATAGCCCATGAAATGTTAAATCCTAATTGTTGGGTAATCGAGTTTGCTTGCACGCTAGTCATCTTCAACTAGTTTCATATTTTCAGTGTGGAATGCCTAAAATGATATATATTAATAACTTTTAACAACATAAGGTTGTTACACATTTTTTCACAAACATTTTCAACTTTACAGAACTTCATTTTTAATTCTAATGAACGACGTTCAAGAAATTATATCCAAAATGTCAAAGGTTAAAATTTTCACATTTTAATTGGCAGAACTGCTTGATTAAACTTCTCTTTTATTTTCGAAAACTGTTTTCTCGGAAAATATTTCTATTTCCTAATATACTTTTTTTTACATATATATAAAAACAATTTCAACTAAACTGGCATACGTTTATATAAATTGGCAATTTCAGTTACATGCAAATTTCAGCAGGATCGGATCTACTAAATCTGCTGCTTTGAATAATTTTAATGCAATAGTAACCTGAAGATTTATGGATATATGTTTACAACCAAGGAAGCATTCTGTCCATTTACTTATAATGCTGAACATCTTTCCGGAAGATGCAATAAAACATACAGCTACCCTCATTTTCGATGTTCTAACTTCCTGAAAATAAATTAAATTAGATTGGGGAAAAAAAGGATATACGTATATATTAAAAACCGTTTTTTTTCCTCTCCCGCGTGTCTCTCTGTTCTGTATAGATTTAGACTTTCCATTTCTAATACGTCGATTTAGTTAGACGTTTATGTTTTACCTTGTGAAATAAATATGCAAAAAATGTCTAGATACTTGTGTGCCAATTCTGATTCATTATACCATAGTTCATTTTTATATATGTTGTCGTCATCCATGGTCTAGGGGTAACATGCAGGCCTTTGGTTCCCAAAATCTCGGGGGCTCAAATCCTAGCGTAGCGCGGTGGATTTTTTTCAGGCACAAAAACTTAGAATGGCTCCCTTCGGAAGAAAAGTAAAGCCGTTGATCCAGTGTCGTAGATTTACAGTACGTAAAAGTACCTCAATGCTAATAAAGCTCCTTGTGAGTAAAATTAAATGATATTTTGCGCCCAATACAGAAACGCGCTCTGTGAACCATATTCATTAAATAAATGAAGCTCAATTAATTATTTAAAATTTCTTCCTGGTGTAGGGGGGTCTTTCTCAGGGAATACGCGTGGTTCCAGCTCACCAATGGGCATATGTATACTCCCACTATCCTCCCAGTGTTGAGAAGAATTTAAGAAGCTACGATAGGTAGCGATCTGAAGGTCACGAAAACTGGCATTCTCCCTTCAGGAACCATAGTGCAGACCAAATGTTATCTTATCGGCTTGGATGATAACCAATCTTTGTCATCCGCATGTGGGTTGTTCCTCTAGGTCCGGTCAGGATTAGCGTGGTACGCATCATCATCGTTGTTAGCATTATTATTATTATTATTATTATTATTATTATTAGTAGTAGTAGTAGTAGTAGTAGTAGTAGTAGTAGTAGTAGTAGCATTACTATTACTATTACTATTATTATTACTATTACTATTATTATTACTATTATTGTTATTATTACTATTATTGTTTTTACTATTATTGTTATTATTACTATTATTATAGCCGTGGTATAATTCCTATCACGAATATCAGGTGGCAAGAAATAGGTATTTTTGAGCGGTCAGCCATATAATGCATAATACGTAATGTACATAAATTCGAAAAAGTGGGAGCCCCAGTCAAGGCTGAAAATATTATGTTGTTGGGGTGTAGGTCCTCTATCACCTGTGGGTTTGATTGGAGTGCATCCAATCTACTAAACGATAGCACGGAATGTCCAGATGATGGCAATAAACAGTTTAAGCCTGCTACTGTATCCACTATGATATAAATGTTCATAATAAGCTTAAACGCTCTTTTCGAAAAAAAATTAAAATGTAAATGGCGTATTATTTATGGACCCACTTTAACTACTGCGGTTAAGCTTCCCGTTCTAAATTGGGTGTAAAGTACCGCTTAATTTTGCTCAGAGATGCTCCATCAGGCTTGAGGTTTTTTTACGTGCCGTAAATCTACAACACGGGACCAACGGCTTTACTTCCCTTCCGAAGGAAGCCATGCTATGGATTTTTACACCCGAAAAGATTCATTGTCCTCCGCCGGGTCTGAACCGGTGCTATCTCATGAAATGTATGACTTTGAATATGTATGGGGCCCATTTACACCAATAACAACTTTTCCTAGTTAAGTGTGCACATTTCAGTCGAGTTGTCTTAAAAACTGTTCTGAAACTTTACTCTTTACAACTCTGAGTTTCTATTTAATTTCTGTGAAAACTGGTTCATTAAGCAGAGCTTTGATAAATTCAATAATTATAACTCACGTATGAGAAAATCCCTAAACTACTTTAGGATAAAAATGTAATACAATCGTATTAAAGAACGGAATGGAAAGGGGGAAAAAATGTGCTTTGCTTTCACCGCTAAGAATGTGATTCTAAGATTTCATACGATACATCATTATAAATAAGCTGAGAAAAATAATATCGTTGGTTATTTCAGTATCCATAAAGTTTCGTAAATTATATTTTCATTAAGAAGTACCTCATTAAACTACGATAAACCTCCCTTTGTTCTATTTTAAAGTCATGCTTTCCATAGTAAATATTCACTATGTAGAAATGTTAAGTTATAGGTCGTGATGGTGAATTTCTACTTATAGCCACAGAAGAAAAAAAATAACTATCATAAAAGTTGTATAAGTCATAAAAGAACAGCTTATACTAGTAGTTAAAACAAGCTCAATCTTTTGAATATAAACTGAATAAGTTTGCTGAAATGGAGCAGAACTATGTAGGGTTTTCAGATGTATTTGGTCTTTTTCGCCAGTCGTTTGTCCGGCAATGACGTCAATACTGGGTAGCGAGTTTATCACGCATTGCTCCTTGCAGAAGACCGGCAAACGTCGGTAGAAGAGCTGGATGTCAACAGTTTCGAGGAAATGGAGCTTGCATCGTACCTTTCCAATATTTACACTTTGGACATTCGTTTACATCTCGTAAACTTGCAATCTCAGTATTTATGCTGAGAGGTAATATATTCTTCCAGTTCAGAAGTAGCACTCAATCATACAAACTATGTGATCAGTAGTCACTTCCACCTCGCTTGGAAAGGACGTACAAAATGTCCTAATGAAAACAGTTCTGCACTGCTCAGTACATTAACTAACCTGCTTACGACGTTGGCGATACATGCAGTCAAAGGTTTAATTCCGTACCTCCCCCATTTGAGACAATGGGCTCACTGGACTTATAATGGCGCTAAAGGCTGAATAAATCTGAAGACCAGGTATATCGGTAAATAAATTGAGACTCATAGTCATAAGTGCATAGCATTTTTTCGCTAAATTTGCCTTTTATCTGTCTATAGCAACGTAATCATTGTATATTCACTGATAAGTTTACTTGCTCTTCTGAACTTAAAATATGCCCCCTATTCGCAAAAAGCAACAGAAGCTGTAGCAACTTTCAGAAGAGCTAACATGTTTGTTTTAAATCCCATACTACTGTAGTTTTGGGATCTTGAGATATGAAGGCGCCACAATCCCATCCCCAGTATCCTCATGGGAATCTTGGTATGCCAGAGGGTGTGGTATAGGGTGCACTTATCTTAGAGTGGTCCTTGGGGACCAATTTAGAGTACTGAGTCCAGGTCTGGCAAATCGCGCCAAGTCGCTATCACAATGCTTCCAATAAAGCCGTCCCCCCATGATTCCTATTTAGACATATGGCATACCGTGACCGTGCATCGCTGGAAGCCGTTTTACAGGTTTAATGGAAAGGTAACTAACTATACAACCAATAAGTGATTCAAATACATCCATACAATGCCTTAAAAGAATTTGTTTCTTTGTGCGAGTTGTTCTAAGAGTTTAATAAGAACATTCATCAAAATCAGAAGTAAACTTGTTGTTACCAGGGGGATTCAATAAATAACCGTGTTTAGAATGCAGACGCTTTTGTTTCAAACACATGTCATTTACGAGGGTCATTTCAGAAGTCATGGCAACTAGTTTTTATCAGTCAACAAAGCGGCAGGAAACAAAACTCAGAATATACGATTGAAAGTCGCTGGAATGTTCTTCTCAATTTTGGTACTGAATTGGGATCCGGGTATAAAGGATTATGGGTACGGACCATTGAAAGATGCACAAATAGTGATCATTGTTTTATTCGTATTTCATATGCAAATAAGAGTACGCGAGCAAAAGGCCTTCAAAAAAAATCCCTCAAGACTTCCACATACCTTAGACGCTCAGAAATGCAATTTTTATGTATGTTCACTGTTGAACTTTAGTGACATTCACCTTAGAACACAGCCTCTAGGATACTAACGTTTGCATGTGTCTTCTAGTACCTACCGATGCACTCAGACGTCATCTGGTGATGACATCCCATTCTGTGTACATGTTTTCAAATTTAGACCACTCGACTCTCGGGGTTCGATCCCAAGCGACCGCATGTGAGATTTCTGGTGGACAAAACGGCGCTGGGCGGGTTTTCTCCGGGTACTCCGGTTTCCCCCGCGATCGCATTCCACCGGAGCTCCATCATTCATGTATCATCAGTGTCACCGCCCGCGGTGCCATTAGTAGTTAAAGCGGGCGTTAAACACTACCAAAAAAAAAACACTCTGCATTTCTTTATTTACATGGGTTACATTATTAAATTACCATAGAAGGATAAAGCTTACAAATCAATGTGTAGTAATTTTCGTTTATTTTTGCAGGGCTAAGCAATTTGTGCTTCTCTTTTGCTCAACCAAATAGAAAAATCCTAAATGCATCGATAGTAAATTACGTTTCGTTACGTAGTCGGCTTAACTTCCCCCTATGTAAGATTGACAGCCCCCTAGGACTTACAAGCGGGTACCAAGGGGTCAGAAGCCTGTCGGGGAGTCAATGGCACGTAACCACAGAATGAAGTACCTGGAACGAGTGGTAGGCCCGTAGCCATGCATGAGCATGAGGAAGTGGATGATATGAAATGAAAACGAAATGGATGTTAATAAAGGCTATGATGGAGCTATTGGTGGGATGATAGGCGGGGGAAACCGGAAAACTCGGAAGAAAACCAGCCCAGACGCCGTTTCCTCTACCACAAATTCTACATGTGCTCGAGATCGAACCCGGACAGCCTAGGTGGGAGGCATGGGGTCTAACCACTCTACAACGAGTACAGATAAAATATATCAATGTGCACATACAATAGAAACAACACAAATATACGAAGAACAAAAATAATTACTTGAAAATATACAGAAACACAGTAGAAACAACACAAATGTTAAAAGAACAATAATAATTAGTTGCAAATACACAGAAAGTAATTGAAACTAATGAACACGCAATAGAAATATAACACAAGTGATAGAAAAACAATAACAATAATAGGGAAATATAGAGATACAATTAAAAGTAATAGGTATTATAACTTCGAGAGAAGTATAAACAGTAGTACAAGAGATGGAACGTGAACGTAATAAATTCATGGAACGGTGTAGTGTAAAATAATCACTTAGATGGAGCCATTCGTTATTTCAAAGGAACGATAATTGTTTAATATGCGGAATATTATAAAATTATCTGGAAATATCTGATCCCTGGATTGTACAAATGTACATCATTTTATAGTATATGAATATATTGGAAAATTATGTTAATAAATAACATGCTATTATATCAGTCAGGAATCGGGTACAATTATTACACCGGAATACATGAAGAAAACGTTTCATTAGCTGCCTTCTTGGAAATTAAATTACAACCTCGGCTCTATACTTCACATTATCAATTTACAAACTGTCTCCTTTAAATAATTCTTCTTGTTATACACCAGTTGGTCCACCTACCCTTTACTTGACGTGTACAGATAGCCCTTCGAGCGTTAAGAACTGCAAAACTCAAAGGGACTATCTCATTAGAGAACTAGTGACATTCACCTTCGTTTTAACATAAGTAATATAACCAGAGCTCCAAATTTATCTAATGAAAAGTTGTAGCTCCAGATCTATTTCGTGAATAAAATAACAATGATTAGCCTATGTGGACAAAACGAATAATATTTCTAAAATCCCAATGGTCTTGATGTACATCATAAACTATGGCCTTGTTGCTTACAGAATTCGTTGTCTTGGTTTCATACACTCTCCCTGTAGTTTTTTAGCATTCTTCGGCTTTGAGTTTTCAATTAATGTGTCTATTTCAGCGGTAGACCCTTCCTCAAAATGTTTTGGAATTTCTTTCATTATGTACGGGAATATCACTGCACACTGATACTATTATTATGAGACGAACATTAGTTCAGAGAGAAAACAAATGCACGTGGGTGAGATAAATTAAGAAAAAGAATTGCACGTTGGTGTGATAAAAAAAAACTGATTAAAATGCATAGATAATGAATTCCAATTGATTAGAATTTTACACGCCAATGTACTGGATTGGCCATTTTCTACGATTACGTAACATAAACGAAATAGTCTTCTTATTACTGCTGTCCACTAATACGCTAATAAGCAAGACGGGGAAGGCGAGGGTTACTACCCACTGTTTTTCACTACGGGTTTTAACTTCAAATAGCCCGTTGAATTCCGCAACTCTTTTTACGCATGAAGGAATATCTGCACGCGCCAAATACGGGGCAGTTACACCACCTGATATAACTTTCCTTACAATGGAAATTAACATACATCGTATTTTAATTCTTGTTCTTATGATTTTTATTATATTCTGATTTTTTAACAGAGGATAAGCTTCAAGTATACTTAAAGTAGAATGCAATATAAAGGTTTGATTGAAAGAATGAACTATTAGAGGTATTAACTGAGTAAAAGATAAGCTGAACGCCACTTGAGCAATAAGAGAATATAATGAAGAATTGAGAGAACAGATAGTGGCAAATCATTGGCAGCACTCAACAATTTGCACAGAGATCTCCTAGTTGTCAGATCAGCAATACTATCGTGGCTATTGTAACTAAAGCCAATGTGTATGTCAACTGAAATCTACAGAGATAATAAAGGGGTTTAAACCTAACAGTTTTTGCATATATAGCCTCTTAGTGTTTGTTATTTGAATGAATTTAGGGCCATCTCTGGATGTTTTCGTAAAGCCAGGAATTAACTTTTAATCAGATTATTTCTCCATTGTGGCTGTTACACTTTTGGGCTTCTCTTTATCCTCTCTGATGAATGGCCTTTGTACTAAAACGGGAATATAATGCGGAGAAAAATATTCTTATGTAGGTGAAGAACTGGTGGTTATTTTTATCACATAAACTGGGGCATCAACCGTTTCAGAATATCCACGTGATTAGCCCCTGCTTGATTGCTCATAGTGCAATCGGAAACTTGTGTCTAATTGAGGTGATTTCAAGCAATTGAAAATCTGCTCAATATTGAAATGACTAAATCCCCTTTAACTTGATCAATCTTTTCTTTTTTTCAATTCAAGAGTATATAAGAAACTTGTCAAATATAGTAAGACCCCGTAATTACGTTCCCGATTATAACGCTATCCAATTGATTACGCTCTATTTATAAAACCCTGGGTATTCTATATTAATGCTGCATAATTTTACTCCTGTTAGCACTTCCAAATCCCACTATTAGCGTTTCTTAGGGCCAAAAAAAAAATACAAATATTGTAAATAAATTGCGAAATATTCAATGTTTTAAGAGTATCATGAGAAAACCTGTAGTTTAACTGTACTCAGCGGTCGAGGGCTCGAGCGTTTTACCTAGAAAACCACTACGGTCAGCAGTATCTGACTATACCAGTACCTTTTCTTGAAAGGAATTTACACATCCAAAAGAAATTCCACGTGCCAGTTGGTAATCTTCACTGCCCAATCTCAATCTCTGATTGCAAAGTATTCTCCCGTTTCCTAACACCCTCTTGAAACGATATGAAAGTCAGCGAAGCAAGGACGGCGAAAGATATTAGTATATTTTCCATATTTCACTGCGAGAAAACAAGTACAACAGATAACACAATTCAAACTAATACTGAGAGAGTAATAGGCAGTGAAGGATGACTGTGATAGGGTTTCCACCACTCGGACCCTCGTTAATGCACTCCATCCTCTAGCCCGGAAAGGTAACAGAAAAATGGCTATGAACCTCACGTACTGTAGCCTTTCTTTAAATTCTGTGCAGTGTATAGCGAGTTGTCGTACAGTAGTACAAAATGGCAAACGTAAATGTCATAATTAGTAGTAAGAATACACAGCATACAACAATCGATTTTTTTTCATAAGAAATGAAAAGGGAACTTGCAAATCGAAACCTCAAGTTTCGTCCCTGCTACGGTGAGTAAGAAATTCACAGCAACAGTATGATTGGAAAAGTTACTTTGTTTGCAGCCGGCTATAATAGTAAAATGTATATTTTATATGCTCAGAAATATTAATTTTCACTTTGAGCAGTTTCGAACATTTTAGGAACCTTAAAAATTACTTTAGCAAAGTATTGTGACTTACAAGTGCTGTGGAATGGACGTACTATGATTAAAATTGCCAAAAATAATCTTAAAAAATCTTGTGTTCCATTCACATGGCTTTCTCTACCTGTTCCGCAAACAAACAATTCTTATAAAAGAGTATTCCTTTATCTGCATCAGGCTAATCGAGATAAACATTAGCAGAAATGGTCTTATTTCTTGCTTCCTTGTAAGTAAAAGGGACATAAGGGCATACACTAGGCTAATGCCTAATAATCAAATCCCTTAAATGCCTGTCGTATGTGAACAATTGAAGTGTGGTTTCTTTGCACTCCCAGAATAGCAAAAGAGACATGAAAGGAAAGGTGACCTGCCTGAGAAGATACCTAATATTAAATTAAAACGAATAAGTAGGAATACTTCGAAAACGATCAACTCTACAAAAAAAATGCATATGACATAACTGTTGTATTTTAACGAGATCTAAATTTTTTGTAGAGTACGTTTAGGTCTATTTCTTGTGATTTACCAGTTATGCAAAATTCATCCAAAATGAACAGATCTTCAGAATCTATTCCCAGAAAATTTAATATAGACATTTTATTTGTGACGTAAATACATACCAGCTTTATATACCAAGTTTCGTATTTAACGATTTTTAGTTTTTGAGCTATGCTTCACAAAACGTTAATCAGGGACCTCAAAACGTTGAAATCTCGACATCGACTTTTGGGTGCAATACGACACCTTCTCTATATAAGTACTACAGAGTACCTAGTACGTGTAGAGAAAGTAAAATTATACAAAATACAGACCAGAAGTATTTGCAATTTCTTTCGGTCTACTCAAACACGTTATTGATTAGTGTTATAAGAACATAATTAACGTGTTTTAAAAAAGAAATAAAATGTAACCACACTCAGAAAACAGCAGAATAAAACCAAATTTTAATGTGGATTCGTTATTGTTATGTTCCGTAGACTAAAATAAAGGGTTCATTAAATGAAGCTGAGCACCAATTTTTAAGAACAGTTTGAATTTCTTTCTATTTTACTTTCTCTAGTATGTATGTGTAACACATACAGTAGATAGAGAAGTAATTATATTTCACCCAAAAATTCGATTACCAGATTTCACCCAAATTGCATGTTTCAGTGCCCTCTGAATCCAAAGATATTTTTAGAAAAAGGTCCGTGTTTATGTCTCCCTATGTGTGTAGTACTTTCTCTCTATTTTTACTTTCCCTAGTAGTACGTATGTATAATGTACATGGTAGATAGAGAGGGTAATTGTATTCCACCCAAAAATTCGATACCGAGATTTCACCCGAAATACATTTTTCAGGGCCCGCTTAAATACCAAACTTTGTTTTAAGTTTAATATCTTCCAAGGATTCGATACGAAGATTTTCAGAATAAGCTCCGTTTAGAAACATTTTTTCAGAAAAATGTCCGTGTGTGTGTGTATGTGTGTGTGTCGGTTAAAAAGCAAGCTTCCAAGAAAGGGTGACGCCGTGGCCGAGTGGTTAGACTGCTCGCCTCCCGCCTTGGTGGCGCGGGTTCGATCCCAAACGCCTGCATATGTGATTTGTGGGGGACGAAAGGCCGTTTAGTCGGGTTTTCTCCGGATACTCCCGTTTTCCTCGCCACTCATTCCGTCAAATGCTCCATCATCACCTTTCCTATATTCCATTGCGCTTGCATTTCATGTGCAAAATACTCATTCACTTCCTCACGCTCATTTCTGGTTATGGACCGACCACTCGTTCCAGGTTCTCCGTTCTGTGGTTACGTGTCGTTGGCTCCCCGACAGGCTTCTGATCCCTAGGCATTCGCTTATAAATCCTAGGGGAGTGTCAGTCCTAAATACGGTGAGGGTAAACCGACTACAAGGAAAAAGATCTTCCAAGAATGCGATACAAAAAAGTTAGTAAAAACCCCTCCGCTTCCACTCCTTTATATGGAATACTTTTCGAGAATTTTGAATTTATGAAAAATGGATCTAAAATTGTTCATTAAAGCGTCATATATTTACGATATATTTATGGTAAACAAAATGTATATCTTGAATTTTCTGGGAATAGCCTATAAAGGCCTCTTCATTCTGGATGAGGTATATCACTGGTAAACCGTAAGAGATAAACACAAACTTGCTAAATGAAAATGTTGATCTTGTCAAAACCTACATATTGTAATTCAAAATCTTCTCGGGCTTCTAGCCAGGTAAAAACTTGGCTTGACACCAACGTTTCGAAGAAGTGCATCTTCCTCGTCTTCAGGGTGAACTGATCACCTGAAGACGAGGAAGATGCACTTCTTCGAAACGTTGGTGTCAAGCCAAGTTTTTACCTGGCTAGAAGCCCGAGAAGATTTTGAATTAACACGTCGCCAGGAAAGCTTTAGTTCTTATTCTACATATTGTAGTATATTTTATCGCTTTAAGCTCGTTTAATCCCTTATATACCTTCTATTTACAAGGCAGTAAGCAATGCGACAATTTCTGCTAATGTTAATCCCTTATATACCTTCTATTTACAAGGCAGTAAGCAATGCGACAATTTCTGCTAATGTTAATCCCTTCTATAGCTTCTATTTATAAGGCAGTAAGCAATGCGACAATTTCTGCTAATGTTAATCCCTTCTATAGCTTCTATTTACAAGGCAGTAAGCAATGCGACAATTTCTGCTAATGTTAATCCCTTCTATAGCTTCTATTTACAAGGCAGTAAGCAATGCGACAATTTCTGCTAATGTTAATCCCTTATATACCTTCTATTTACAAGGCAGTAAGCAATGCGACAATTTCTGCTAATGTTAATCCCTTCTATAGCTTCTAGTTACAAGGCAGTAAGCAATGCGTCAATTTCTGCTAATGTTAATCCCTTATATACCTTCTATTTACAAGGCAGTAAGCAATGCGACAATTTCTGCTAATGTTAATCCCTTCTATAGCTTCTAGTTACAAGGCAGTAAGCAATGCGACAATTTCTGCTAATGTTAATCCCTTCTATACCTTCTATTTACAAGGCAGTAAGCAATGCGACAATTTCTGCTAATGTTAATCCCTTCTATAGCTTCTATTTACAAGGCAGTAAGCAATGCGACAATTTCTGCTAATGTTAATCCCTTCTATAGATTCTATTTACAAGGCAGTAAGCAATGCGACAATTTCTGCTAATGTTAATCCCTTCTATAGCTTCTATTTACAAGGCAGTAAGCAATGCGACAATTTCTGCTAATGTTAATCCCTTCTATAGCTTCTATTTACAAGGCAGTAAGCAATGCGACAATTTCTGCTAATGTTAATCCCTTCTATAGCTTCTATTTACAAGGCAGTAAGCAATGCGACAATTTCTGCTAATGTTAATCCCTTCTATAGCTTCTATTTACAAGGCAGTAAGCAATGCGACAATTTCTGCTTATGTTAATCCCTTATATACCTTCTATTTACAAGGCAGTAAGTAATGCGACAATTTCTGCTAATGTTTATCCCTTCTATAGCTTCTATTTACAAGGCAGTAAGCAATGCGACAATTTCTGCTAATGTTAATCCCTTCTATAGCTTCTATTTACAAGGCAGTAAGCAATGCGACAATTTCTGCTAATGTTAATCCCTTATATACCTTCTATTTACAAGGCAGTAAGTAATGCGACAATTTCTGCTAATGTTTATCTCTTATATAGCTTCTATTTACAAGGCAGTAAGCAATGCGACAATTTCTGCTAATGTTTATACCGATTAGTATGCTGGAGATAAGAGAATGGCATTTTTAAAAATAGTGTTTTTAGAAAAGGTAGAGAGTGAATGGAATATGTCAGATTTCTTTAAATTAAAACATTTCAACGAAAGCCTTTTCTTAATTTTCAATTTCCATACCGCCTACCTAATGGAGAGAAAGTATTGTATTTCACCCAAAAACTAGATATCCAAATTTGAGAAAAATACACTTTTTGAAGCCCCTGAAACCTAAAACATTTTTTCAGAAATTATCTTCTTTTTGTTTCCGTGAAAACAGCCTAATTAAAAAAATAAATGTTGAATATGCTATCAACGCAATATTAAAGCTAGTACCAACATTGGGCAGCCAAAGTCTTAAAAAATATCCCTTCATTGCAAACTAACTTTTACGGGTGAAAATTTTAAGTGTTTTATTTTTCCAAGCATTGCTGTACCGATTTTGTTTCATAAGCTTATTTTAAGATGTTTGTAGACAAACTGCTGAGTTTTCTTCTGGTAACCTGCGAAGGCCTATTTATTCGGAAATAATTTTGTAAATTTTGAATAATTATTTATCCATAAAGTATAGGGAGAAATTTTACTGCCCAAATCATGCAAATGTCTGTAAAGTACACAGTTTATTTTAAATATTTTTTGTGGCATCAGCCATTTTCGGGATATACTTTGTTATTGATTTGCGTTTCCACTATTTTGTTCACTTTTAAACCTGTCAACATTCAGCTGTTTCTCGCTTTTTCATGGACAGTGTAGATATTCAAGGGTGGAATATAGCAACTCTTAAATATTTTACTTCACTTCAGTTTCCTGTATTCCCCTTACTCTTAGAATAAAATTGTGTATAGAAACGATTTCTAGAAGAGTAACCACTAACATGAAGAATAGAGTGAAATAATTAAAATGTCATATGCGCACTGAAAATTTGTAATAAGTTTTAAAAAAGTGTAGTTCCGTAAAGAAAGATCACTCCATTCGGCGCATGCTGGTGAAAACCCCATGTTTATAGCACTGTTCATTCAATTTCTAGGAGCGTCTTAAGCGTAGTTTACATACAATAAAGGAATGATTTGTTTACATTTTGCTGTGCTCAAGAATTGATCTGTCTGTAAAAAAAAATTCATACTATTGACACCGTAAACCCAACAGCCTGATTCAGTGTGTAGATATGCAACACAATGAGCTCTGATAATTTAGGTTTATAGTAACTATCTTGTGGAGAGTTTTGTGTTTAACGTTTCGTGAAATTCCAGTGTTGAACTGGACAGTGTGCAAACTTTGTGCGATTGTATATTAGCTATGCATATATTTTAAAATGCCCATTACCAAAATTTAAGAACAAGACGCGATTACTTAAAAAAAAAAACAGTGTCCAACGTCATTTTCAAGTGTTTAAGAGTCAGGCAGGGCTCATTATGTTTTCAGTAGTTCGAAGACAGTGACTCTCATCGAAATGACGATGATAAGGAATACAACAAAGGTGACAGAGTATGGTTCCTGTGGTTCTGTTTGATTGACACACATTTAGCCAGTGTTATTTAATTATAAGCAAATGGAGATTTTGTTTTGTTTATTTACCTATCGAAGTATGTTTCCTTGATATGTCTCATGTGAACCTGCTAAGATTAATTATCAATAACTTCGTTAGTAACTGTTGCCGTAACAGAGTCGCTCTGCTTGTATTCACGTATTGCCGATTGACCGCGCAACAGCACTGTTGCCGGGTAGGCCGAGACCATGAGAAATTTCAGTGAGAAATTTCCTTGTGATTGACACTTGTGGGGTGTGTCGTCTGCTGGCAGGGGCTCGTCAGGTTGCTGACCAATCATAGTGTAAGAATGCATTTCCGCCAGAGACATCGTCATCGACGTTGTAATACCTATGGGTTCAGTGGAAATTTACGCGCGCCTTCTCATGCATAATTGGTCTGATTGCTTTCATTCTGTAAAATGTTCAGTTATACACAATGACTCTGTAAGGATTTACATTTATAATTGCTACTACTTTTTATATCGCGGATATTGCTCTTCTTTTCATCCTAGAACTACCACCATGATACAGTGATTTGAAAATTTCTTACAGCCGTGATGAACGAGTTGAGGTTACGTTAGCCGAAATAATATTATTTTTATGTTTAGTGAAGAGCAGGTCCCAATTTTGAAAGAAATAGATGAGGTAACTAGTGAGAAATGGCTAAAAGTATTTCAACATACGAGAATGGTAATAGAAAATGCATTTTCGAGGAAGCAGTAGAACGTGTCTCGAAGCAACGGAACATCAAGGAAATATGGCAATAGCGTACCGACACAACCCTTGTCAGTAGAAATGCCAATCACAAGATAATATCTCGCCAATTATAGGTAATATGGCAAGGATAATAATAAATCATCCTATAGGTTTAAGTAATCCATGTGTTGCTTAGCTGTTTATAAAAGAAAATGTAGCTATATCACTTTAGCTGCTAGTTATAACTGCCATAACCAGCAGGTGTACCACTCATAGTTTTCACATCTAAAGTGTTCTTTAAGCTTCTTAAGACTCTGCATCAGTTTTACGGTTCCTCTTTTGTAAGTAAATTGGGTTGCTTTATGAAAATACATCCTGAGTTTCCCACCATACCCTACGGGACACCGTTTTAATTAAATTTTAAAATAGCCAAACTTGCTGAAGACGGTCGTTTTACAGGACCTCCAGGTAGACGTCACGCAGACTTTATTCCTGTCACATAACTAGTTGGTAAACTACCCAGCAGGAATCCGAAATTAGAGAAAGTTTCGTTGAAAAATAGATTTTAATACTTATGAGATCTCCATCATTCTCACCACATCAATATTTCAGCTGTTTCGATTAGATAGTAATGTGCATTGACATAATCTTAAGATGTAAGCTTTGAGTTTGCTTTCATCTTCGTTACCCTTAGGCACGACAGCAATTTGCTTATTACTGCTGATGTATATACAACATCAAAGCTGCAAGACTTGATATCAGAGGCAGAAATGCCCTGGGGTATGCTTGAGTTAAGCATGGCAAGAAATGTAGTCGTGTACACGTACTGGCATTGATTTAACCGTTTATGGATTTGTGAGCGAAGTGCTATATCCTAGGTATTTATGCCCGAAAGCTATGACGATTTATGCAACATTGATTTTGTACCCACCTATTAATTAATGATTTAGGGTTATATTATGGATTATTAGTGTGTTCAGACTCATAAAAACTTGATCTATAGGATGCTTTAGCTTTCGAACCACAGACACCTTGTCAACAAATCTAAACAGACTGCAAGAGCTTCGAATGACTGACACTGTGCAGACATTCTTAGGATATGATGGACAACAGTTTTCTCACAAAATGTACACAGATCGTTAAATATTTAATGTTTTAAAATGAATAAAATGAATGTAAAACCTGTGTAATTGGTATATAAAATATATAAGCGTGGGAGGTGAATAAGTGCAACTAATTTGATATTTAGTAGACAACAATGTATATCTAACACTTAAGGTGTCTCATTTTGTCCGCCGATTAATAGAATTGTGATGAACGAAGCACAGATGTCAGTATACATCGGCCAACCAATAGTCGGGCAGGGCAGAGGATACAGAAGGTTCAACCGTGTGAACTGTTACCTAAATAACCGAACTTATGAGAAAGGGAATAATAATCATCTTAAACGACGTGAAAGTTTTCTATGAACATAACCTTAGAAAATAGTGAAAATTTGTAAATACTGGATCATCACATCGTAATGAAACGCTGGTACAAATATTTACACTTACTCACCTCCTACTCTGTATAACATCCTTTCATGGCAAGAGTTGATAATGCAAACTTGTCAACAATGATTATCCTTTAAGTCTTACATGTGCAGGAATTACCTTTTATTCTTTCGATACCATAAATCATATAGAAACCACTGAAATATGAAATAATAATTTAGTAGTTAGCATCCATAAAATACCTCAAACTTATTGAAGATTTTATCTAAATATATAAGTATATGCTAAAGCTGAATCAGCAATTTCATAGGGAAAGGCCTGTAACTTAAACATTTGATTTTTATCTTCTCTACCACCTACCTACCATGCGGCCCAATCGTAACTCATTTGATGTGTACAGATATTCCTTCGTGTGTTAAAACAGTTGCAGAACTTCAAGTAAAAACGGGTAAACGGGCAAATGGTTGAACGGCCTTCGTTTAACATCTGTTGTTTATCAGCGAGGAGCGTTATTGGGACCCGAACATTGAGAGGTCATGCTTATCGGTGGCTTTAACTTAAAATAGTTCAGTTCTGCAACTCTTTTAATGCAGGAAGGGACATCTGCAAACGTGAAATACGGGGCAGTTGGTCCACCTGGTATTGTATATAGAGAAAATTCAATTACAATGTATACATTTTTTCACCGAAAATGCTTATTTTGATAATTTTAAAAAATGAGTTTATCCTTGTGAGCAGCACAATTCAAAAACGAAGCATTATTGAACTTGGTATTTAAGCTCGCCATCATTCAAGAATGCGACGCTAAACTTTTAAAATAATTGTCTACACCATACTACCCATTGCTTTAGAAATAATCTGACTATTTTTCTCTCTCTTATGAACGTATCAAACGATTTTGTTTAGAACACTGCATGTTTTTAATTGGCACCTTATTAGAGATGAACGCAAATCACCACACATAATTTGTGTAAAATAAAAATGGGCATGTGACTTGTATAGTTGTTTTCCAAAAGATGATTACCATCAAATTTAATTGTTCCCCCCTACCTTTGAGCAATAACCATTAGAAAACAAAAGACGAATCTATGTATGCTAGGGACAGAGGAAACGTAGTAAAATCTGTTACTTGGAAACACTGCTTGCAAGCCGAGAATCTCGCCTAGTTAAGTGGAAGGCTTGGCAACAGCAAGGGTAGGTTTTCAACCGAAAACCCCCTAACCGACTTTGGAAGAATAGTGAGGCTGGGCCATCATGTTCTGAAAAATACTTAACTGCTCTATTTAATATTTTTCTTATAATGCATGCTAGAATATTTCGTTGAATAAAGTTCACTAATACAAGTTTTGTGTACTTTGTTTTATACAATTGATTTAGAAAAGAAACCGATACTTAGAACTGAAATTCTATATTTCCCCTTCTGTTACATAATTGTTCTTTGGCAGTATTAACAGTCAGAGTTGGAGTTACCTCCATTAATAGCAAAAGCTTTATAAACCAATGCTATATGCAGCTTTCGTTTGTGCAAAATCTCTGGCCACAAATAATTGTTTTGTTACGAAGCAATATAAATACAGCTTCTCCTCCGGCAATTGTCGTAAACATGTTGCACTGAAACGCAAATTGTCATAAGCAGGGCTTCGTGTTTCAATGCAAATACATGCAGCTTTCCGTTAAACATAAAAGTGCGGCCCGGGGGAAAAAACCACCCGTTTAATCTATCTCATATCTGTGTTATGCAATCAAACGCACTACATTCGCACAGGGCGGACGGAAACAACACAGAGTTGATTACAGAAAAAGCTGCTTCCTCTTGAGAACTGGAAGAAACGAGAACTGATTGAGTTCTCCACTGTTACTTTTGTTGCCTTGCTGAATACCTTCTTGATGGTGGAATACTTTTGGACCTCTGCGCCATTTCAAACATGGTGCAAAAGGTATAGAAACTCCACAAACTTCTCTATAATACTTCTTCTTTCATTAAATTTCAATACTCAGAAATATATAATCTCGTATGGTGTTATGACTGCTCTCTAGATGTGTTACTCCCACAAATTGAACTCGCTTAAGAGAAGAAAATGTCATTTTTTTGCATTTTTATAAAAATAAACTAAATTTAATTCAATAGATAAAATACTTTATCTTAGTAGATGCAGATCACGTAATCCCTGCTATGAGAAACAGGGTAGCAATGCTTATTTGTGAAGTAAAAACTTCACTCCGGGTAAACAGTGGCAATGTGCCAGTCATCTCTACAGGTAGACCAGAAGGAAAGGCTTAATGCAAAACGGTTCCATGTATTAAGTAAAAATACAACCACATACTACTTTGCGATAGATGTTATTGTACATTCTAGAATACAATAATGAATAAATGAAATTGGTAATTGAAACAAATCATCATGTATAGAGCTCGGTTTTGGGTCCCGGAGCGCATACATTTACGGACACACAGAGCAGTCAGCGGCATAAAGAGAAGGTAGTGGGGAGGGGTTTGTAGCGTAAACATGCACACGTTGAAGTATCACCTGTTCCAAAAGTAGCTGTTGCATGTATTGACATTATATACATCGTTCTAATTCATAAAGTAATACAATAAGGCAATTATTTAATAATATGATTAGTAAATAAAACGCCTTGTACCTTTTATAAATACAATATAAAGCTTGATACTAAAAACTCAGGATGATAAGTGCAGAGCTTTGAAAATACAATGAACGTAAATCAATCAAACTATCTCGGAATTCATTGTAGTGAATTACAAGATATATATTTACTGTATCGATAGAAAAGTATCTGTCACTTTTTTTTGGGTAGTGTTTAACGCTCGCTTTTACTATTTGTGGCACCGCAGGCAATGACACTGGTGATACATGGAATGAAGATGGAGCACCGGTGGAATGCGATGGCGGGGGAAACCGGAGAACCCAGAGAAAACCTGCACCTGCGCCGCTTTGGCCACAACAAATCACACATGTGGTCGCTTGGGATCGAACCCGGGTCGTCTAGGAGAGAGGCAACGTAGTAAAATTTCTGTTTCTTGGAGACTCCGAAGACTGCTTGTAAGTCGAGTTTTGCGCCTCAGTTAAGGGACCAGTAAGTGGAAGACTTGACAACTGCGAGGGGTGGTATCCAACCGCAGACCTTCTAATCCCAAAATTTGGCAGGGTGTTATCATGTTCTGAAAAATACTGTACCTTTGACCACCTAGTCTGGTCTCGGACCGTTTAGGTTAAGTGTATGCCACCCCATCCTTAAACATCCATCCCCCTAGCCCCGTATCGGAAAACCCTTTCTTTGTTGCATTACGCTGACCTATTTCTATGAAAATAGCTGAATTATTTGAAATGTGCTGTAGTTTAAAATCCATTCAAAGTGATTGCTAGCTACTGGCGCAGTAGGGGATGAGAAATCCTGTCCATAACTTAAAATCCTATCATTTAGACACTGCACACGGTCGCAATCCTAAGGTAATTGCTTTCATCCCATTGTTAACCTGTTCATTAAACAGTTCATTGGAAAACTTCAATGAGAACATATCCTTGGTTTTCATTTCTTAATATCCAAGCAGCAAAAAATTTCATTCTGTATCTAGAATATCTGGAAGTTTTATGCAGACCTCTCTACGAAAACAAAGAAACCCTCTCGTGTGATGCTTTGGATAGGCCTGTAGACCTTTTGTTAGAGAATTTAATATCACAGATTTTAGCTGACCTTCTGCTCCGCATCCTATATCCGTTTACATGATTATACTAATTTACTAAAACGTTTATAGTTGACTTTTTGTGCACTGCACTTTCACAGCTGATACATTCGCTCAGTGCAAAATATCACTAAAGTTTGCCCGAGCGAGGTGGCGCCATGACATTTTTACAACTAGATTTCGGGAACTCCGGAGTTCCATCCCCGCTGATCGTTCATTCTGACACAAGGTTAATTCGTGGTATATCTGGAATCGGTAGGCGAATGCTGGTGTGGTTTGTTATCTACCACGATTGCCTTTCCATCGAACCATCTTTGTTCCATGTCCTTGTTTTACGGCGTGTCTGTTGGTTAATGACGCATGGCTCTGCCGGAAAATGGTGCGGATGCTTTCTCAAAGGAAAGAGTACTCTCCTAAATGAGTGCCAGGTGGATGGGTCGTTGATTGTCCTCTCTGGGAATATTCAGCAGTGAGACGGGACCACGTCCTTGGAATTTTGGGGACCTCCACTCGTCTCTGTGGCTTGTGTGCCTGCGGCCTGTAGCCTTCTGTACTTCCCTCGCTTTCTTCTGGGAACTGGTAGCAAAAATGGATCTATCTAGGTCTAAGTGGCGAGGTTTTACCCTCCGTTGTGTACCCCTAACTACTACTTTTCTTGACTAAAGAGTGCAGTTTTCAGGCGAGGTTACTAGTGTGAAATGGCTAGGCAAGAGAGAACGTCCGAACGAAAGTGCAGTAGTGTGACCATCAAAACATCAACACAACATGTATAAATAAAAATAAAATAAACAGTCCACAATAGGCTTAACATTCCCTCGTACCATATTAAACTCGCCTTTATATCATAAGTGACTGAATTTGCATTTTTACTCGCTAAGGAATACGCCCAGTGGCTAACAGATTTAGTTATTACATTTCCTTCTTACAGGTCTGTACATTTTATGGACTGGGGATGGTGCCGTAATAGGTCTTATTGTTATGCTTCTGCGCGAGCTTCCTCTGCTTCCCGGACGCACTTATGCTTGATAAGTAGTACTGATATTTTCTATTGCAAACACTAACGCGCCACGGGCTTAGCTTATAAGATAGAATAGTCAAGCGGATCCGGATGAAGATGCATGCTGGAAGAATGGATTCGGTGACTCCAGATTGACTCCAATGCTTACGCCAGTGCGACCCCCCATATGATCATTTTTTTTTTTGGTAGTGTTTAACGCCCGCTTTAACTACTAATGGCACCGCAGGCGGTAACCCCATATGATCAGCTAGTCAAGGAGATTCCTTTACATAGCGCATACTCCATCGTCCAACCGTCTTCTAGACCTGCAGCCCTGGACAACATGAGGTGAAAGACATCAAAGGAAGTTATGGAAATTCATTTTAAAGCACTCCAGTACTAACCTACTTCTTCTTCAACTTCCCTCGTCTACCACTATTGTGGTGTCAGGGGAATGCTTCGGATCTATTTCCTGAACTCAATTCTATTCTCTGCCAATCTATTAAACCGATCCCAAGTCTTTCATCTATTCACTACCACTCTTTTGATCCCTTCTTCTCAGGTTATCGCTGGCTTTCATGTCCGATTTCTTCCTACTGGTCCTGCTATCATAAGCTGATGCATCTTCCGGTCTATACACATCAGTTTTACATGCCCAAACCATGTAAGACGTTTATCTTCAATCATCTTGCTTATAGATGGTATTTTTAGTTCCTCTCTTATCCTTTCATTTCTAACTCTATCTTGCCGTGTCTTTCTTGCTATTCTTCTAGGCCTACTCACGCACTGACCTGTCAAAATCACGAAAATACCATAGTTCGTGAAGCCCGACCAAACTTTATTCCAACTCGTGACCTCGCGAATGCGTGCCGTGCACGTTACTGCGGAGTCACCTCGCTCGCTTGATTACGTTATGGACATGCCCGACGAACCAAACCAGTGGCCAGAGTTGTCAGACGAAGTATAACAGGAAAGTGATGATTGTTTGGAGACTTTAATCCAAAT
This sequence comes from Hymenopus coronatus, assembly GCA_030762935.1. Classification (NCBI taxonomy): domain Eukaryota; kingdom Metazoa; phylum Arthropoda; class Insecta; order Mantodea; family Hymenopodidae; genus Hymenopus; species Hymenopus coronatus. The sequence continues at coordinate 65,347,752 of CM060900.1, forward strand.
TGCTCGAAATGAGTTGATTTTACAAAAAGGCTTTATAGGAAAAGTCGACTCAGTTTCTTTTGAACTTAATGTAGCCTTGAGCACTATTTTATACTGAAACGTAGAGCAGAGCAATGACGTGATAAAAGGCTCATATGGATATTAAATACAATGAATATAGTGCTCAAAGAAAATGTACCACTATAATAGCGTTTTCAGTATACCATGCGGAATCATCCGTTAAGCTATTAACATCTATACATGTTCCAACCTGTATTTTCTCTTGTGGTGTTTAATCTGGATACTTTGTACATGCTTGATCATTTCACATAACTATAAGGGAGCATCATTGCGTTGCTCCAAACTGGGAGTTTAAGGCTACGAAAAAATTGTTGTGCGAGGACATTTTTTCCTGGCATTAATTGAAACGTTTTGGGGGAAAAGGAGTAGTCTGCCAGAAATTTTCAGTCTTGTAAAATGAACACGGTCCTAAAAGACAAGTTTTATCGTGGTATATGTTTTAGTGGTTAGTGAATGTTTTTGTAGTGTTTAATGCCCGCTTTTACTAACATGGCACCGCAGTCGGTGACACTGGCGATACATGGAATGAAGCTGGAGCACCGGTAGAATGCGATGGCGGGGGAAACCGGAGAAAACCTGCCCCGGCGCCGCTTTATCCACCACAAATTTAGCATGTGGTCGCTTGGGATCGAATCCGGGCCGTCTTGATGAGAGGTGAGTGGTCTAACCATTAAGGGGCGCGGCCCCTTAGTGAATCTTTAAATTTCAATTGTGAATTGACTTAAGTTTAGTTTAATTATTTTATTAAAATATTTATGCATATTCCGCAGTAAAGCAAATCCACAGTTCAGTGGTAACAGTTCTTTTGTTCTTCTATTACATTTACAGTACACAACATATCATATTACATTTTCTTGCACGTATGTATAATGTATAAGTTAGATAGAGTAGGTATTGTATTCCACCCAAAACTCGATACCGAGGTTTCACCTGAAATACGTGTTTTGAGTCCACTTAGTTTAAAAAAATTGAAAATCTCCTTGTGTCTTTGGGCAGTATAATTCAAAAACAAATATTCCGTTAAATACCAAATTTGGTAATTATTTTCAGTATCCTCCATGGATGCTACATGAAGATTTTAAAGGAAATCCCCATGGAAAATTTTGATTTTCCGGAAAATGGCTCTAACGATTTTGATTAAAATACCATATATGAAAGATATTTTCATGAAAAACGAAACGCATATCTTGAATTTTCCGGACATAAACTCTTCACTCTCGATAACTTTCTTATTACTCGTAAGCCGTAAGAGATAGAAAAAAAAATGCACTACACAGATATATAGATCTCGTTAATACACACAATTTATGTTTTTGTAGAGTTAATCGTTCCGAGATATTCCTTGTTAGTGGTTTCAATTTTAAAATATTTACACTATTCTCAAGCGGGAAGTCAACTTTCATTTCTTCTCTTTTGTTTTGATCCGGGAATCAAAGTATAACCGAATTTTATTTGTTTCACACAGTGATGAGCGTTTAAAAACTTTACTGTTGCTTTAGCTTTAGTGTATTACATTACTTCCCTTCTACTCATACTTAAAAGATATTCTGCCAATTTTTATCTTGGTTAGTATGATGTAAATAAAAGAATAATCTTTCGTAAGAAAAGTTTCTTTGTGGAATAGCTAGAGAAAGTCATGTGAAAGAAACAAATGATATTTTTTTACAATTTATTTTATTATCCTTATGTTGACTCTGTTGTTTTGGGTATGCACCGCATTAGAATTTATGACATGATTTCAGTACAGGTGCCGAACCTTAGCGACATGCATATTCACAGAAACATATAAGAGTGACGTCGCATGCGACTGGCATTTGGGAAGTCGTGGGTTCGGTGCCATGCTCGGCCTTCCTGACCTATGGACATTTTGGGATTACCTCGGGTCACCAGGTGCATACTCGGAAGTTTCATCCTTCGAATATCCCTACGCATCATTTTCTCTTCACGTATCCCTTGGCATCTCTGTCAGGGTTGAAGGACCAGGCGGCATTATTCGGTGGGTTGCGACTGTAAGGTGGCTTGTGTGCTGTAGAGGTTTATTCATGGCGTCGTCGCGATACCGCTCCATCGAGACCCGCCTTTGGGTGCCTTTGGACTAGGGCCCTTTCGGAGACCCCCGGGAAGCTTGGGGCTTGTGAACAGGACCAGGGTCTCGTCGGAGACGTTCAATCTGGAACCGTTACGAACTCCGTCCGTGCTTCCACTATCTTCGTGGATAAGTGAGAAGCTACTTTATTTAGAAATAATTTCTCCTGACGCAAGGAACGGAATGTGCAAACCATGTATCACCCTTCTAAACGTAAGCAGAGAGCTCAAAGTTCGTGGAGTCTTGGACTTCTTGAGCTGTCTCGCCATGGAGGGGCAATTTTATTTTCCTGTAAATATTATCCTTAAATATCCCCTTCGTATAATGACGATGGAAGGGGGTCCCGTAAATGGGGCTAAGCACCGCAAGTAGATTCCCGGCTCTTTGTACCTGGGAAGGAGGGCTGAAGAGCGAGACCAAAAGGGCGACCAGATACGGATCACTATGGGCGCAAACATGGACGGCGTCCCTAGCGTTTCCAGATAGAGCGCATCCGACGTCGCCCGGCACGCTTCAACATACCTCTGAACCTCAGGTGGAACTGCTAAGCAACGACCACCCGAAAGATCCCGGAGGCAGGTCCTGACCTCGAGGCTCCCAAAACCAGGCCAGGAAGAAGCCTCCCATCGTCCATCCGCAATCTGCCGAACACCGTCGCCAGAAACTTCAACCCTGACAAGGAAGAATAGATACAAGAGGTGGACAGAAAGTGTGGTGGAAGATGAACCCTTCCAGCATTCACCTGTTGAACCGGAAAAAGACATTAAAAAGTCCGGCTCAGATTGGGTGATCACCGGGATCGAACACAAGACCTCCCAAAATGCGGGTCACGATGTTACCGCCGGAGTCGTCAAGCTTATGATTACTTTACCTGCAGAGTATTGTCGTAATGCGTTCTCAGTGGAAGGTTCCTTCAGCTGCTCTATAACGAAATAACACTACCTACCTTTAAAACATAATATATGCTAGGTTGTGTTGAAACGGTGCTGGAGAGTTTTACTGCTCGCTTAACAAGTTTATTCACAGAATATAATTCTTCGTAACTTGAAACTTATTTGGCTGTATTTTACGTAATAATAACTTTCAGGCTTTTGAAGGTTGCTTTTTCCTATTGAGAGAGGTATTTATATCCCACAATTTCAAAGCTTTGAAGATGCAACTTTCGCTTTATCCAAGCACATTTCCGTAGTTACGAGCTTCCCTCGGGGCAATTAATTCTATCTGTATAAACGTTATTTATTTTACTGGAATATGCTACATTCATATTTTGTTTAATCTAGACTGCTGTGGGAGATACTTATGCAATGACATACGCTTTGTTGAACTCTAAGTTAAATACAGTAACCTGAGCTTAATCCTTGAGTCAACATTCCAAAGATTACCAAGGCAAGCAGTGATCTACGAAATGTGATTTTATTGTGTTTTATAATTTCCGGTATTTATCATATTTTAGTCTAATCAACTTCGTTAATGTATCGAATCAATAAGTATATAGATCAATTATAAATTTTAGAATCGCATTAAGTTTTACGTTTGGCCAGTAAACGTAATTCCATGGCACGACAGTTCAAAAGGAACTCTGGCCTAACGCCCGGCCGCTGCATCCCCCATCTCGACCCGAAGGCGTTATGAATGGGGTGTAGTGCTGGAGGGTGAGTGGTGATCAGCGCCTCGAGTGCATCCCGGCCGGTTGATGCGGCCTCCTCGATCTGGAGCCACCACTTCTCAATCAAAGTAGCTCCTTAATTGGCTCCCCAGGGAACCTCATGAGGCTGAGTGCACCCCGAACCAGGTCTTCCGTTTGGCAAGCAGCCGCGCTACCACCGCGCTAAGAAGATGACCCGTTTAACCAGTACATTGGCCAATAAATTTAAGGAATGCTTAGAGGAAGTCAACTTGTATGGCTGCACCACTGTACTCTGCTGATACTAAGAAAGTGTGAGTAATTTGTCGCTCACATGAGTTATGCGTGATATTTGGCGGCGTTTTGTTTTAGAAATTTCAGTATTTTAATGACGCGGACTACATCACATAATGATGGAATTGCAATGGAAAAAAAAAGCTGAAGCATCCTATTCATATATGCTTCTCTATCTATTCTACAACAAAGTATTCTTACAAAATATTATTCTTTTATTTGCATCATGCTAATCGAAATAAACATTAGCAGAGATGGTCTTATCACTTGATTCCTTGGAAGTTGAAGAGAAATAACAGAATACACTAGGCTAAAGCGACCATTAAATCCTTAAAAAACTATCGATATGCGATTTACATTGAAATTCGGTTCTATTTCCATAGCCAGGAGCAAAAGAAAAGAGATATGAAACTGGATGAGCACTTCCCTTTTGAGAAAAATGTGTGTATATATATATATTAAAATCGAAACAATAACAGCGAGTATGTCGGAAATTGTTTTATCTACAAACAAATATGCAGGACATAATGTGTGTGTTTTAATCAGAGCCATATTTTTGTTAAATTAGTTTTTACCTATCTCTAACGCTTTTCCATTTATGTAAAAGTCATCCACAATAAAGAGGACTTAAGGGGCTATTCCCAAGAAATTAAGGATATACATTTTATTTCCCATGTAAATATCTTTAATATAGGGCATTTTGCGTGGGGAATTTTCCCCCTCTGGAAGAACTGATCCGAGGTGCACTCAGCCTCGTAAGATCCTTGGGGGAGCCAATTGTGGAGTAACTCAATTGAGAAGTAGCGGCTCCAGATCGAGAAGACCGCATCAACCGGTCGGCAGGGACTCGAGGTGCTAGTCATGTCTCACCCTCCAACACTGCACCCCATTCATGACGCCTTCGGCCAAGATGAGGGATGCAGCGGCCGGGCGTTAGACCAAGGTTCCTTGTGGACCATCTGCCATGGAGTTACGTTATAGGGCATTTTAAAAAACATCGTTAGAGGCAGTTTTTAGAAAATCGAAAACTTAGAAAAGTGTTCTATCTAAAGAATAGTTGGCGGTGCAGGTTTTTCCTGAAAATTTTCGTATCGCGTTTTTTGGATGTTACTGAATTAAGTTTGATACTCAACGAACTTTTCGTTTTTATTTATACTGTCTAAAGACACACTCGCGCGCACACACACACACACAAGGACAGCTTTCTAAAAATGCTTTTCTTGGATCCAGGAGTCCAGTGTTTTTCTGATGAAATCTCAGTATTGAATTTTTAGTGAAATGCGATATCATCTCTACCTACTATGTAAATTGTACATACGTGCTACAGAAAGTAAAAATGCAAGTGTAAGTCAGTTGGTTAGAACAACAAGAGGATGAAAAACGGGAGACTGTGGCTCAAATCCTGACTGCATTGGATTCTTCAGAGGTGTATTTCAATTGACAATGGTGTCCTGCTCAAGTCTGCAGTCTAAGAACCAACTACGACAAGCAAAGGGGTATAACGAAAATATATTCAGAAGCTGCTACAAAGCAGCTATTTCAAATTTCTAAAACGTCCGGAATTCAGAATCTATACAAAGGAGGCAACAGGGAATGAACATAACTTCAGGTGAGTTGATACGAATTAATTGTTGCTAACCGATTGTACGACGTGACGTGCTATAAGTGCAGACCTGGTGGAAAATTGAATATTGACTTTGTCTTTTGGTAATGAGCTGGTTGAAGTGGCGCTGAAGTGAGGTAGTTTGAGTCTCAGTGAGCAAGTGTCATAGAATATGGAGCTACTGGTCATATAGCTACAGTTGCCGAGGTAGTCACAGTTCTGTTACTCGATGCTATAAATATTACATAATCTTGAATTTTCAAGCGTGAGTAGACGCGTTATACAACTGCCTAACTCAGAATTCCTAGTTAGGGAATTTGAATGGAATACATAACACATTTTTATGGGGTCTTCTGTGTGCTTTCTTATAGTTTAAACTTATATGATGGCCGGGAATAGACATTTCTTAGCACTAAAACCAGGACGGAAGGAAGTTAGCTTGAAGTATCATTGAAGTATAGGCAAGGATATCGTAGATAATAAATACCCCCATCCTCCCTGGACCAGGTTTTACCTGGCTGTCTGTGACCTATACCCTCTTTTCTTATTATTAATATTTATTTTTGTCGTCTTGACTCGTAAGGGTCTTATCGCGACTGAAACATTGATACATTGTAATAACAAGAACTATTACGGGATGCTTATAAAGATACATTGGAATATAATACCAATTGTGTTAACATTGTGTTGGCAAACGGGTAACAATGAACACAAAATGACATCTTATGAAATAATAATAGTTTGCCGTTTTTGAGATATTCCTTAGTATTGGTTTCAGTTTTAAAATACTTATCCTTTTCCCATACGGAAGTTCGCCAACCTATGCCTATATAAACAAAGGAAATTCAATAACGTAAGAACCAGATTTTAAAAGATTTGACTAACGCTTTAGCCTAAGGTACTTCCTTATTTCTCTTCTACTTGCAAGGAAGCAAGTAATAAGACCATTTCTGATCATTTTTACTTTCTCTACAAGTACTATGTACATAGCGTATAGAGAAGGTATTGTATTGCACCCAAAAATTCGATACCGAGATTTCACCGGAAATACATGTTTTGGGTCCCCCTGAATCCAAAAAAAAGCATTTTTGTGTGTGTCTGTGTGACTGTGGACAGCATATCTGAAAAACGAAAAGACCGTTAAATACCAAACTTGGTATTTAAGTTTGGTATCTTCCAAGGATGCGACACGAAGATTTTCAAGAATATCCCTCTACCCCCAACTACCCTTTACGTGGAACTTTTTCGAAAATTTTGATTTTCTCAAAAATGGCTCTAACGACTTTGATTAAAATATCGTATATTAAAGATATTTACCTGACAAATAATATGTATATCTTGAATTTTCTGGGAATAGCCTTTGAAGACTACTTTATTCTGGAGGAACTTTGCATAACTGCTAAACCGTAAGAAATGAACAAAAACTTACCACACAAAAAATGTAGATCACATTATAACACACAATTTATGTTACATAATTTTTTTTTCGAGGAGTTGATCGTTTTTTAGATATTCCTTGTTTTTGGTTTCAGCTTTGAAAAACTTGTACTCTTTTCATACAGGAATTTGCCAACTCTTCTCCATACAAACAAAGGAACTTCAGTCACCTAGTAACCAGCTTTTGACTTCACTTTAACTTATGATACTCCCATATTTCTCTTCTACTTACAAGAAAGCAAGTAATAAGACTATTTCTGCTAATTTTTTCTCAATTAGTATGAAGTAAATAGAAGAATAAGCTTTTTATCAGTAATCTGTTGCAGAGATATAGAGAAAGTGATGTGAATGGAATACATCAGATTTTTAATTTGTATCTTTAACTTCTTTGTTTACATTACTAAATTGATTAGGCATTCTCTTTACACAAGACATTAAATAGTTCAAAGATATGCAGTCCAGACTGACATTGTAAGCGTATTGGTGTGAACCTTTGAATTTTCGCTTATTCACTTTTATTTTCTCTACCACCAATGTACTTAGTGGGTAGACCAAGTATAGTATTCGGCCCAAAAATTCTACACCGATATATCACCGAAAATACATATTTTGAGGACCAAACATCATTTCAGAATAAAACTCTGTAAGTTCCACGTGTCTGTGTACAGCATAACTTAAAAACAAAAAGTCGGTTAAGTACCAAACTTGGTATTTAAATTCAGTATCCTCCAAGAATGCGATACGAAGAGTTTTAGGAAAATCCTCCACTCCAAAGCTGTATATTAAAGACGCATATTTACATAGTAAATAAAATGTATACCATGAATTTCTTGTAAATTACCCCTGAAATCCTCTTCATTTTGGGTGACTTTCACAGCTGGTAAACTGTAAGAGAAAGACAAAAACTTAGTACACAAAAATGAGATCTCGTTCAAACACACTTTGTCATTTGCAGCTTTTTTGTAGTCCTAACCATTTCCGAGTTATTGGGTTCTATGTCAAAATAGTGTGAATGTTCTCAAACGGAAACCCCTCATCCGTTTCATCTCTCTTTTGTTTTTACTCCAGCCATGGAAACAGTACCGAATTTCAATGACTATCGCATAGCGACAGCTTTTAAAAACTGATGCAGTCACCTTAGCTTAAAATTTTGCTTTTCCTTTCTACTTATACGAAACTAGTTAGTAATTGCATTGCTGGTAATGTTTATCTCCTATGTATTATGTAGATAACAGAATAGTCTTTTGTAAGAATACTTTGTTTGCAGTGGAAGTTTAACGGCCCTGGAATTACCGCAAGCAATTTTTAGAAGTTGGCTCCACTATATAGCAAAGAACTAATACTGACTTCCAGGTTTAACCTTTGGCCATTGTTACCCATCGAGTATCCGACAGTTTTTAAAGTCGAGCACAAAGCCGTCAACTCACTTTGCTAGCATTACGCCAATTCACCCTGTTCCCTGTCATTAAATGTACGCCTGAATGACCCCAGCAAGCTAAACCAAAGCCTTTTTCTTAGAGTGGATTCTTTTACATGTAGCATTTAGACCGCCTTTCTTTTGGACTTTGATCGATAAGTCGCAGTGCTTTTTCCGTTTCTTCCATTTAGCGACTCTTGTTAGACAATAGGCACACCCTGACCTGACTGTACTTCTTAAGACTTTGATTGTTGTTAATGCCAGCCTAATCTCGCGAAAAAGCACTATTACCTGTCTTTTCCTCATTATTGTCTATCGGAAAGTTCCTACAGAAATATTTAGATGCCATTCCTACCGCGCGCATCGTCATCCGTGGCCTAGCAGTAACATGGTTGTCTGTAGTTCCCAAGGTCGGCGAAGGACATGGTTCCCTTCAGAAGGGAAGTAAAGCTGGTGGTCCCGCGTGGTACGAGAGATCTACGGCAGGTGAAAGAACCCCCAGCCTGAATAAACAGGGCTCTGAACAAGTAAGCTGTTCTTTATCCCTAAATACAATGGGCCGCTAAGAACCAAGGACACCAGAACGTTAATGTACATCTACTTGTTTCTTTTCATAATCGGCTTACCCTTCCCGTATTGGTAGGACTGGCACTCCCTAGGACTTACAAGCCAATGCCTAGGGGCTAGAAGCCTGTCAGGGAGCCAACGGCACAATGGAGAACCTGTTACGAGTTAGCCAGGTATGAACACGAGGAAGTGGATGATATGAAATGAAAGCGAAATCGATTATTGGAAAGGTGAGGATGGAGCATTTGGTGAAATGAGTGGCGGGGGAAACCGGAGAACTCGGAGAAAACTTGCCTAGATGCTGCTTTGTTCACCACGAAGCCCACATGTGGGGATTGGGATCGAACCCGTGCCCCCTAGATGGAAGGCGAGCTGTCTACTTGTACCAAGTAATGTGAAAACTTTATTTTAAATTTTGTTACCAACATTTTCTTGATTAAAATGCAATTTGGAGGTTTTAGAAACCAAGTGTTTCTGCCTTTAATAAATGTATAATATTTAGGGTAAATTCAGAATATTTTATGGAAAAATGGCATAAGGCATATGTTTCCTAACAAAAATGTTGGTGCCCCAAATTTCTGGTGCACTTTTCTCCAAAAGTTTTTATTCTTGAGTCAGGATTTTTTCTGTGGTAGATAATTTGAGATTGTGAACATCATTAAAAGTTGATACTAACAAAAATGGGAAGGGGATAAAGTTAGTCATCAAATACACAAATGACCTTTTTTATTATTTATGCAATTTTCCCTCCTAATATTTTAGTAACAAATCTAATTTTGTTCACAACCTCAAATTATCTGCTAAGTAACACAGAAAAATGGTGAATCAACAATCAAAACCTTGGGAGTAAAGTGCACCAGAATTTTGAAGTACAAAATTTTGTGTTAGGAAATATGAAATTCCTTATGCCATTTTTTCATAAAACCTTCTGCATTTAATAAATGTATAATATTTCGGGTAAATTCAGAAGTACTTGGTCTCTAAAACCCCCGTATTGCATTTTGATCAAGCAAATTTGGTAACAAAAGTTGAAAATGAATGTTCACATTACTTGGGTATGGTAGATACACATTCACTTCCTGGTACCCTTCTGTAGTGGCCATAAGTATAACTCACTTTTCTTATTTACCTACCAAGAATGAGTCCTGTGTATAGTGATATTTTAAAGAAAGTACCTATAAGAAGCCTAGATGGGGCAGAAAGGAGAACCGCTGCTAAATGGTGGGTAACACGACTCTAAATTATCTACCATGCAACACAGTGAGATGAATCACAAATTCATGCAACGAGGTCATGATTTTTGTGGCTTTTCGGGGTAAATCAGCTACCCTTATGTGTTTGTAATCCACGGTTTGTGTAAACATAATTGCCATAGTCAATTGTTTTCCCATTACTAAGCTCCTTATTATATATTTATTTGTTCCTGTGTCTAAGCAGGGTTTGTTATTCAATATTGCATAAATGCAAAGAAGCTGTGGAGAGGTAAAACCTTGGCGTGGGTCCGAAAGCATATTTTACCGGTGGTGCATACAATACTTTAACGCTCTGGTAGTGTTATGTGGATTTGAAAAGCGCTAGTTTTCATTTTACGCCAGAAGATTTATATATGTTATACGCTTTTACGTATTTTCCACTATATTGGGACATATTAATATAGTTCAGATCATGATCATGTAATTATTAAATGCATTGCTGCTTAGTATCCATTCGACACTGTGCTTTACTCAAAATAAAGGTGTAGAGTTTTCAATCTACTCCTGCCTATACAACATGCACTCCTACCTGGTTAAGTAACACGCACAATATTCTTCCTGGCGTTAAGGGATCATAAATTTCTGCAATTGAGTTCGGGGTATGCATGCTGATTCTCAATAGATGTCGAAAGGTTCCAGCAACTATTTCTAATAAAAAAAACAATTTTCGATATTTCGATCGATTGTAGTGAAAACTTCACTCCCAGTGTCACCTAAAACCTACGAAAAAAGCTATTTTTTTCGACTAAAGCAAATCTTAATAACTAATTTTAGCGAAAGAATTGTGTGAGGGAGTTTTATAACACAAGACTGAAATTACAACATATTGAGTAAATCTGCAGTTCTTGCTGTTATCCTAGCTCTTTCTGTTTAAATCATGAGATATCAGAATTACTCAAGCGTGGATTGATTTGATAATTTTATTCAGAGCATGGGTTTTAGGCTCCTTCTGGAAACGCACAGCAGCATCTTTTACAGACGAATGTCAGAGCAATTGCCTATACTTGTGATACTGCTACTTACAAACGCAAACCGATCGCATTAGAGCACAGAGAATAGCAGGGGAGAGTGTATGCTCTCTGCACAAGCTCAAGTCAGTGTAGAGATCTTGGAAATTGCGTTGTTCTTGTGATAACAGAAAGGAATAGATGGGCATACAAAATCAGGTCTCCATCTAGGTGGCTAGCGATTCAAGACATAAAAAGTTGTAAAGTATAATCTTTTATTTCAATTTTCTTCTTTTTTCCGCTTATCTTACGAAATGGTTTCTAACTCCTTGCCTAGGTACTTCATTTTCTCTAGTTTCTTTCTGCGGTTTAATCAATAACCAGTAAGTACAGGCCTGACTACTTAGGCGTGCCTCATACACCTAGAAGACAAGAACGTGCTTTTTTTTCTTCATTAGAGCGGTGCCCATATTATAAAAACCGATCCCCTTGCTAACGTAAGTACGAAAGTCAATACAGTACTTACGAGTTTCAACTCCGATGGGGATGACTACCGAAACCTCTTGAGGGCATCAGGTACCAGTCCCTGACTATTAAGCTCTCTAGGTTAGTTGATAGAGGACATTAAGTTGTCTTACTAATCCGCCGAGTCCAACCCAATTCGAACAGCTTCCTACCGAGAAGGGGCCCAGATGTTCAGCCCAGCGTACTTCTAGTCATTTCAGAATTACTACCACGGGTGCCAGGGTGTCCACAGCACTCGCACCTAAGTAGTTGAACAGGGGGGAACCTCTCCTCAGCAGGTTTATGAATGTAATGTAAATTATTAAAATATTATATAAAACTGCGAACATTCAATCTAAGATAGCCGTTAAACTTATTCTTGTAATTTCCCTTGCCACTCATTGTACTATTATTTCGTTAAGAAAACGCTTTTATCTTGCGCAAATATCGGCAGCGGTGTTATAGGGCGAATGTGCTGTCATAACGAGTAGCTCACCAGTGTATTGGGATACAATAATGATCCGCCGTTAGAGTATTTTTCTCTGAAACTAGTATTATATTTATGTACATTAAATATTAGGAGGCAGATTAGTGCCTGTGTGTAAGTCCCTAATTTTTTTTTTTTTTTTTTTTTTTTTAACAAATAGATTCTCTTTCGTTTTACCGATTTTATACTCAAATGCACGCATTTTGCAAAGACAGCCCGCCACTAAATAACATGCAGACATCTTTTGATACTGTATTAAATGAAACATTTTAATCCACTGCTGACAAACTGCAATAGACGATATTACACGACAGAAGGATAATTTCAAATATGGCAGAAATACACTAATCCAGAATACTATGATATCCGCCACAAAGCCATAGCTTTGCTCTTTTCTGATCCCGTGGTATTGTAAGCTATTGCGACAAGGAGACATGCATAACCTGTTCAAAAACTACACGCTAGCATTTATTTTCCAGCGACAGAAGTAAAAAAAAAAAGAAAAAAAAAAGACGGCAGTTTCAAATTGTAAATGTGGACACTGAATCATAAATGCAAACTCACATTTAATAAACATTGGATAGTGTATATAGGTGGTAGTATACAGCGCTACATCTACTGTATTGACTGTTCACACTTTTATTACTTGACAGCCTGTTTTATTGCTGTTGCCGAAGCTGTTATGGCTTTTAGGCCTTTGCCCAAAACAAAACCTAGGAGACAGTGGGGCGGAATAAAAAGAGAACGGATTTTCCATCCCAGTGAGACTGTTTTCACCACCGAGGAGAGTTTATTGCTTTTTCCCACTCATGTGATGTTTTCAGGATGCTCGTTACACAAATGTTCAGCAGTCAGGTTTCTGGACAACTTCAGCACTCTACTGGGAAGTCTTCTTTGTAAGCTACTAACATGGTGTTTTATAGGTAAAGGTACATATTTACGGAGGCAGAAGAATGCAGTAGACCTTGTGGACCTTTCTGCTCTAAAGTGAACTTGGGATGGAGGGACGAGCAGAACGACCCAAAGGACGACCAGATCCGAACGATGATGGGCACAAGCGTGGATGGTATCCCTAGCATTTCTAGTTCCAAGGCATCCGACCGCTCGAATTCACCCAAGTATCCCTAAGCCGACTGTGCGTCCCGACCGACGCCAGGGTAGAACCTTCTACAAAGCTCACCTCTATCGCCAAACCGCAACTTGCAAAACGCCGTCACCTGGGCACACAAAAGATGTCCATAAAGGAAATTATGGGTACAGGAAATGAGGGACAAAGGTCATGGTAGAAAAGGAATCACATCAGTATTCAACAACCAACCCAGGAAAACCACCAAAAACCCCATGGTCAGAGTGGGCGAGTGGCTCACGTTACCGCGATACCAACTCTTTCAGTTGTTTGTTGGTTTACTTCCCCAGCATCTTTGTTAACAAGTAAGGTGTAATTTGCAATACATAATTATCTCGTTAAAGTGGCATAGACTTGTAATACACCATGGAAACACCGTTTGGCTTAATATTTCCACATTTTACAAAGACTTTCTAATTAGGATTTTAATGGTGTGAGGGCGTAATAATGCTACGTCCATAATAGCAGCAGTCCTGCGTCCTTCAGGCTAGTGAGGCTTGAAGTGGCTGATTTAGTCACTTATTGCAGTGAATATCACATTTTAACGGGTAAACTGTAAGCCTGTGTACTTCACCTCTCAGCCTCATACGCAGGTGTTTATAATCATGTGGAAGGTGCTGTTCACGCTTCCTCTCCCCCGAATCCGCGTCCTTAATTATTCCCGTAGCATCTTCTACAGTTCTACACTATAATAGTGCAGTAGAGATATTCACAGAGAGTAGCATACGGCATGAGAAGAAACTGAACAAACAACCTTTGTCTGCAGGAAGATTTCTTATTATCGCGACAATTAGCTATATCTTACAGTCTGCTCTATTAATGCCTAGATTAATTTAATTTTTTGAAAGGTTCCCGACTTGTCTACCCTCTGAAAGCTTAAGTTTGTACACATTATTAATAATTTCTTAATCATACCTTAAAAGTTGAAGTAAATGTAATCGTATATTTTTTTTTTTTTCATACGCAGCTTTGTTGGTTCTTCAAACTCATTACGTTTACATTCTGAGTACGCAAAGTTCTTCAGTTTTATGATACGACTCTGATAATGTTATTATTGATTCTCGCTTTTGTATCTCGACAGTTTGTATTAAGTCAGTGTCTTTTATTATTTTGATTTCATCAACTTGCAGTTTAGTGAGTATTTGTACCTAAAATCAGCCGATCCTTAATCAGGATTAACAGAAAGATATTATTGGTGGAGTTGTTGTAGACAGAAGTAATTATTAATATCCTCAACATCCAATGTTCAGAGCTAACGTAGGGTCTTAATACACAAAAAGGATTGTTCTACTTCATCAACTCTATGCCAAGGTAAAGTGCTGACTATATCTGAAGCTATGCAGTAGCTAAGTAAGATAAAGTTTTGGCTCAGAGGCCAGGTCATATAAATTTTTACTTTACCCACCATACACAATATATAGGTAAGTACATACCAGTCAAAGAAGGTATTGTATTCCACCCAAAATTTCGATTTGAAATTTCATAGGAATATATTTTTGAGATACACTGAATCAAAAAACAATAGAAAAATATCCGTGTGATCCAAAATTGGTATTTAACTTAAGTATATTTCAAGGTTTGACACCAAGTTTTTAAAGAAAGTCCCCTACCGCAAACTACCCTTAACATAGAACACTTTTGAAAATTTTGATTTTCACAAAAATGGCTCAAATGAGTTGGTTAAATTGGAATATTGTAAAATATTTTTACGACAATTAAAAGGTATATCTTGAATATATTGGGAATGTCCTGTGAAGTTGTCTTCCTTCTGGATGACTTTTGAATAACTCGGAAGCTCTTATTATTTATTATAATGTGTAGAACTCGTTAAAGCATATAATTTGTGTCATATACGTATCTGAAACGGCAATTCGTCATTAGTTTTGCCTTTGTTTTATCCTGGCAGTACAAAGAGAAGCTAATTTCAACACAATGTGACCAGCTTCTAAAAGATTTGACTACAGCTTTAGCCTGGTTTATCCCCCCTATTTCCCTTCTACTTACAAGGAACATTACTACTAATGTTTATCTCGATGTGGATAAAACATATGGGATTTTATTATTAAACAAAATTATGAGTTTTCTACTACAATTAGTTTTAAAATATCAGGAGAGATAAAAACTAGTGAAAATCATTATTATTAATATGATAGCTAACAGCTGCACTTCTCAAAAACCACCATAACTTTCTTTATCACAATCAAATACTTAAAGAATGCTTCAGAATCATTTCACTTTAGTTACTATCTGAGGTAACCGTAGATGTGTTGATATTAAATCCTGGAAAAGCTTCCAAAATGACTAATTTGGCTGCTAAGGTGAATTATAAATGAAACTGGAACATTTGGAGATTTAGCAGATGCTAAACAACATCTTACAGTTTATGGTGACTGTCTGCGGTTTTAAAAGCAGACCGCAGGCTGAGATGGCATTCCAACATTAAAGAAAACGTGTACGGCCACTTAGAGCTCACGAAGGGGCTACTGGTCGGGTTTTCTCCTTCTGCCACAATTCCTACTAAGTACTTCGCCTTCCTTCGTCCTCATTTCAGTAATCCCCTATCGTTTGGGTAAATCACCGTCTTATCTTGGTGAACTTTATAAAATCTACAATGATACTGGCCTACATCTGAAGCTCATTTAAACAACCCGTGGAGCAATATCTTAGGGTATCATCATTTGTTTTCCAACCTTTTAATTTTTCAGTACTAACTGGGATAATTACATTGTAAATTGCCCTCCTATGTATAGCCAGGAGGGCCTGACAGTGTGATGAAGGTCTTTGTTTGAGAGGACCGGCAGCTTATATCCCGTAGATCATTTGCATATCCATCACAAAACTCTCTTCATCTTGTCGCAGTTGCAGCATCCTTAGTGCATATATCCCAATAGTTAATGGAGAACACCGTCAAGGTGTGATAACTTACAAATAAATGCTAACAAAAACGTTAAAAAAATTCAGAAACAGTCAGAAACAAATTACAAATTGTGTGGTATAACTGACCTTTCACATGTGCAAGAGATCCGTCAGGTAAATTATGTAAAGATAATCTTGCTTAACCTTGAAGGTAGGATTTAGAGAGCCAACGGTTTAGTAACTAAAACGAATTTAAACTACTTTAGGATCCTGAGAGCTATTTCTTTCTGCACTGGATGACCAAGATGCTATGGCTGCCGAAAGGCACACCATCAAAATTCAGACAAATGATCGATCCACCACCGCGTCCCCTGGTATTGGTCCCCTTATTCTGTTGCCACCCTGTGCCATACTCTTTAGAGTAGAGTACATTAGAGAGAGAGAGAGTGTGTGTGTAGAGTGCTTTAGATTATGGAAGAGGATTTTGTTACGGAAGCATATAGGAACCAAACTGTAACTAATGAACTTTTGGGAGGGAGCTGTGAAGCGAAGGACACAGAGGGTAAGAGGGTGACCACATCCGGGTCGATAGTCCTGGACGCAGATGGGGTCCTCAATGTTTACAGTTTGAGTTCCTTACGCAAACGGGCCCACCTCAGCATTCGCCTAAAGCGGCAAAAAACACCAAAGGCCAATCACACGTCATTCAAGGTCCCCTGAATGCGAGCCTCACTTGCTACCTTGACTGACCTTACTTGCTATCCCTCCTCTTTGAAACTCGACAGTTTTGCCTTTACAAACACTTTCTACTACGTGCAATCAGGTAGTTTTAAGAGTATTATGCTGTTTTAATTCTGCCTGTCACTCTCAAGTATGAAATCTTGAAATGGAATCGTCTAAAAGCTTAGTGTACAACATCCTTGGGTCAGACATACTAAATAGCATTTCTTTTTTATGCGAATTTGTGTTTACAAAGCTTACGATATAAACGTAAAAACAAGAGTATTCTTTTCAGCAAAAGCAAAAGTTAATAATTTTTTTCAACAGGATTGCATCTATTAACTTGAGCAGACCGTGCCTCAGCACTTAGAAAAGTTACGCATTTGTTTTCCGCTCACATTTTGTAAGGAAGAGAAGGAGTCCAAGAGTTGTGTTGGTCTAGTGAGTGGCAACATGGTCGCGGGCTTACGTTATGAAAACAAACTCTCAAGGGTGATCATGACAACTGTTTCCACATTTTCAAGACAGTGCAATATCATATTTAGTTTTTTCATATTTAAATGGAAATTAAATGTCCATTGCATAAAGCATTAACGACACATAAAAAATGTTGACCTTTACTCGTTTAGAGGCATTATATTTACTTCTCACTTCCAACACACTAGCTTAGGTTTCCACTTCCCAACACCAAATGCCAAAAATAATTTAACCCTTGTATAGCTAATATGTCTGCTCTTAAGTCACATATCTTCTAATTATTTAATAGCTTCCTGTAGAACAGAAACAATGTTAACAAATTATTTTTATGGTTAGAACAAACTTCATTGGTCTCCATTCGTTGACAAAGGTGATTGAAATGAATTCTAAATCAATCCTTGACAATTCTATGAAGCTTCTGTTTTACAATATTGATTTACACTTTAGTTTTCTTCGTTATCCACACTGTTGTTTCACCAATAGCTAGACTTCCACTATGGTCTAGCTGTTGTTGAAAGAACGGGGCAAAGGATGAGGTCTGGATGCCTTACATCACATTTTTTCCAGCACCGTCAGAGTGCGGGCAATCGCCATAGAGTGTGATTAACGCGATGTTACTCTGGAAAGGGGCGCAAGCATTGCGGACATTCACGAGCAAGCAGTGGCATATTTGTGCAGCTTTAGCCACACAGATTAGCATTATTAGTTGGGTGGAAGGCAGAGAAAAAACTACTTAAAACTACAGAGGAGGAAACCAGTTGCTGAACGAGATAAGGATGGCATTATTGAGATGGGGTTTAGGGTCTGCCAAACATCGCATTTTCCCCATCGGCTTATCGCCTTCTTGGAGCTTTGAAGAAAGGGTTAGGCCTTCAAATCACCGGATTTTAAAATTTCGAAGCAGTTATCCTGTGGTGGGTACGATCCGTTCTGAAGGAAAAGTAAATTAAATGCTAAGTAGTAGAGTGGCTGCTGAAAACTGAGCCTGAATGCACAAGTTTCAAGGAGAATGTGTTGAGAGTGCCTTTCCGCTAAGTTGTAAACTATGCAATTAGCTGGACTAAACTAAAGTGTAAAGCAATACAATACGCACAGCTTATTTCACTTACTTTTATGAGCAGTTCTAATAACAGTTGTTCCTGCGTATTTTATGTTGGGTTTCGCATATTTTCAGTCAACACTTTCGCAACTAACAACACCCAAATATTCAGTACAGCAGTATTACAGTACTAAAATGGATTAGTGATGCAAAATTTAAAAAATAAGCTTTGAGATGGCCTCCTAATAGCCTTTTATTCCTTACGTTAATATTTACGCTGCACAAACTCTGTAAAATTTAAATTATCGGGCACAAGCTCTAAGGTCCAAGCATATGCTACGTGGGCTAAAACAAGTTAAGGTTGTCCATGTTCCTAAAGCCTGCGGGATATCTTAGAGTTGGAGCTCACCAGCGAACTTTCCTTGTTAGCGAGTTGTAGAGTCAGCGTCAAATTACTTTAATGTAAAGTTCCGAATAAAGTGTTCCCTCCAATGCTCCTTAACATATAGAGTACCCGTCCCACAAATGACGATCAATATGATCGTAATCATGACAGCCTGAGGTTCAATCATACTTCCTCTGTCATGATTCCTCTATCCTTTCACATCCTGTGTACCATTTTCATCAACATTTCCAGCAAACTACGAGGTAAAAGTTGTTTAATGGGCACAAAACATGCTTAACTCATAATATTTACGTCTTTGGTTTGCAAAAGTTTGCGAGTTGGAAAAACGTAGAAAGGATGTTTGCTTCCCGTCAACTCTTGTCAAGCATGAACTCACTATAGCCAGAGGCAGTTTTACCTCTGCCATCTCTTCAAATATCTAAGGTAACCTCACTTCACGTTGCTCCGTTCCTGAATACATTTCTCGTTTTCCTTCCTGCAAGTATTGTGCTTTAATAGTTAAAGGTGAGATTGAAATATTTAATTGAACATTGCAATATATCCTAAATCGTAGTAGCAAATCTTTCTTTAGAATGACTCTGTCGCCAGGTCGCGCCTCCATGGCACTGCAATACAAATCTGATCGTTGAGTAGCGGCGAACATGCCCAGCGTTTCTTCCCTAAATAACGTTTATAACCCAGAGATTCTGGGTTCAATTCACGGCTGGAGGGTAGAAATTTCCCTTTAGTAAGTATTATTTTTTATGCCCTCTAGACTCTAGAAGTGTGATTGTGTGTGTGAATTTTATATTATAGTCTTAAGTAATACCAGCCCAATGGTTAACGCTGCGAGTGAATAACATTGCGGATGACCAATTTATTCCTAAGGTAAAAGCCTGTGATATCACCCCAGAAACCAATTTCCGGCTATAAATGGAGGCAAAATTATATTTAAGTAACACTAACCTTTCATTATAAATGATGTTCCAAATTATACCGCTTAGCTTCGACACAATCCTGGCATTTTTGAATACATTGTTGAAAGCTCGACGAACTTTTGCAGCCAAAGTATTGACAAATGGACATCCTGTCATATTACTGTTTGAGGAATTTATTGTATGAACTTAAGTTTTGCGTATATTTCACAGAATTGTTGTTATAAAATGCACAGGATCTGATTTGCTTCGACTTTGTTTCCACAGTAGTTCATATTTGTTTGAATTTGTCCTGGTTTGGAGCTGTTCACTATCTATGATTATTTTTGTCCACCTTGGATCTTGTTTGCTTAAATTGTTCTAATAACCACTAAATTATTTATTTGTTAGGAACGGTGACACCAGGAAATTTACTTATAATTTCAAGCTAAATACTTAAATTTGATTCCGTCAAAACTTCACACAAATATACGCTTTTCTATGAAACATGCCATTAATACATACTCAAAGTAAACACGTTACTCTTGGTAAATGTCATTACCCTCTGTGGGCACATGGGCTATACAACTACAGAGCGAGGTCATAAACTAATAGCCGCTATGAGTCAGACTTGGCGGCCGCCAGTAACATCATTCCAGATGAACTTGAGATTCCGTGTACAATAGTACAGTATGGGATAGAAGAATAGCATATGATAGTATATGTAATATCGAAAGCGAGAAACGATGGTCACATTAGTGTTTGACATTTCTGTGACGCATGTTGGTGGTAGGCAGCTGCTACTAGTCAAAGTGAAGAGGTATATTGGAAAATATATGGAATAGTACTGCTTAAGACACTATAAAGAGGGGGCATAATCGTTCGCTATTTTGTCTCCAGACGAGTTTGAACTTGAAGATCAAACTTCAGATTCTCCTTAGGCGGCATATGGTGGTAAATAGAAAACCAACGCATGTTTTACGAAATTTTAATTTTGAGCTTAATTCCAACATGATGTGCTGTTGGGTATCAATTTATTTATTGGATTCGGTTGAACATTTTATTGTGCTGGACTAATTTAGATGAAAATACAACAAAGAGAACTAAAATATATAGAAAATCAGCTGTAAGAGTTCATAATATTCTGCTTTTCTAACCCTGGCCTACGCCCAAGTTCTTGCTATCATGATTATTAATATCTTTTTGGAATTTCTGTCGTAGGTTGGCAACGGATAGATTTGCTGTGTATAAAACAGTTTCTTTGATGCACGCTTCATCATTACATATCCTTAACGCGGCAAAGAAAATTTGACTTTACCTTAAAGTTACATGTATATATATTTATTTTAATTTGAAGACACGAGTAAAGAGAGAAAGATTATACCTGATGTTTAGAGAGCCCTAGTACTGCTGTTTGTCATTCATACATCGAGGAAGAGCGTGTTTCAGGAAGTATACTCACTGTTGATGCAATAATTGTAATCAGCTGTTAATAAAGGCAAAGTGTTAGTCATCACCAGATAAATTAATGATGATAATGATATCGTAGAGTTATGCATTCTGAAAAACTAAAACTGATCACTGGAAAAAGCTAGACTATTGAATCAATAATTGGAAGCTTGATAATATGTATAGGAATAGGTTGTGATAAAGAGTGAAATATACATCCTTCACTGAACGTTGAAGAGGCAATGCTGACGAAATATTTGACTTAGGCCACTCGACACTTTAGTAAATATCTTCTATAGTAATTATTCCAGGAGTACAGATTAATCGAACTTGCAAAATCATTTATATTTTTATGCACTACTCACAGTTACTGAAGTAGCTAAAGAATCAAAGTGTAATATGAAATTAGTGTCTATATTCCTTTTTTCCGTCATAAAAATTGCAGAAGAAAAACAATGAAACCAGGAAGTTTCAACGCGCAATATCGACTATAATCCAACTAATTGCTTGTAAAGTTATTTTCATTCTTTGAAGAATATTGCAATAAATAATGACGTAGATATTTTATACTGTAATACCACTAAGTCCTATTATGTATATATTTAATTAGTTTTATATAATGAAGCACGTAACCTTCCATGTAAATATTCACACAGCTCTGGAACTGTCAATTTGTGATATAGTATATACTGTATGCCGAATTACTAGTGTTTCGATGTTGTAGTAAACGATAAACAGCGAAGACAGCTCTCTGTTCCCCAAGGTCGATACTCCTGGTCCCTTTGCCGAGCGGTATTGTATGCGATAGCTATGCAGTTTTCTAATGAACAGCTTCATAGGCACCCCAGTGATAACTTGCATATATTTCTGTCTGACAGCGGTTTATTAGGTTTCTCTCGATTCTTGTTGTGCATTTTTGCGGTTAGAAACCAGCGTAATTTGATTCTCAAAGTGCGTCTTGTGCAATGGTTCTCATGTTCTCCTTTTTATCGCAGTCGGCATGTGTAAACAACATGGAAGATTAGCGTGGCATAACAGGAGCCTTCAGAACGGGAGACTCGTCTCGCGACATCACGATTCTTCTCGATATGCGAGATGATTTTCAAAGCTTCGTCTTGCAGTATCCTCGGCAAGTTTACAGAAAGTTTGTGACGTCATATTCTAGCTATAAAAGGAGGAAGGATTGCAGTGCAATGTGCTGTTTTATGAACGGTACACCGAGTCATGAGTGACTGGAGGGTTTACGCACAGTGGTGCGCGAGCCATCGAAACTACTAGTGAATTATTTGCAGCAGTTAATTTATGACTTTATTTATATACTAAATTTGAGTGAATAAAGGTATGTGTTACTGTATGTTCCTTGTATTCTATAATTCGATAAAATAGCTATTACTGAAATTATAATGACTTAAATTAACATTGTTTTTATCCATGTATATAAGTTTATTTTTTCGAGCTAAAATACACCAAACTTCCTTCCATCTTGAGCTGTATTTCTCAATATCCACATTTAGAGTTGTGCTTCACAAAATATTAATGCTTATAGCTTTGATGGCCGGATTCATGCACTCTGTTAACTTTAATAATTTACCTGTGTGTTTAGTCGTAAAAATGGTATAAAATACATTTTAGAATATACCTATAATAGATCACTTGCCTTTCACCAAGATGACCTGGGTTCGATTCTAGGTGACCGAAAATGGGATTTCTACTGGACAAAGCGGCGCAGGGGCGAGCTTTTTCCGGATTTTCCGGTTTCCCCCGCCATCACATTCCACTGGTGTTCCATCTTCATTCAATATACCATCAATGTCATCACCTGTGGTGCCGTCTGTAGTAAAAGCGGGCGTTAAACACTATAAAAATAGCATATCAAGACGCACACGTGTGAAGAATAGGTACTCAATGTCAAGTTTTACCTTCACGTTGCTTTCAGTAATAGAGGTGTAAGTTCGTCGTAATATTTCTCACATTCCATTGTAAGTTATTAAGAGTTTGTGGAAACGAAGGCCAACACTTTCATGTGTCTCTGAAGTAACACCAACTCTATGAATAGCGGTAATTGCCCAAAAGTTCACAAAGTTCTAGAGGTAGACAGTTCGTGGTTTCCGTTCACCACAAAAGTTTACTCGACTCAGAGTGAGAATTCGAGCTCTCCTGGGTTAACATTTCTACAACCATTTCAATTTTACTACTGTATAAGCTTTTCTAAAACTTCTAAGAAGAACCGTGATTATGTCATGCACAGTTGTAAGCTATTTAAAATTTTAAGTGGCGATAATTGCCCAAATTAATATTTTTGCTTATGCAATCTTATTTATTGGAATTTGCTATTTAATTTAATTTATCCAAGTACCTGATTTCAACAGGATCTAAGCCCCCTTTATAGAAAGTGGAGTTTCATAAACAGAACACTCAAACACAAATAAATACAATGCATACATACGGATAACCAAACACATACGAACGCACTCAATCTTAACTACGAATAGTTAACAAATTTAAACCAGCTGCTTTTGAACTCGCCGAAATTGGGGGAAAGGTCAAAATGGTTAACTTTAGTCAAAGTATGCCTATACGAAAAACACATTCTTAATGTTACTAAATTCTTAAATAATAATAATAAGAAGAAGAAGAAGAAGAACGTAATAACAGTAGTAGTAATAATAATACAAATAATAGTAATAATAACACTAGAAGTAATAATAATAATAATAACAATAATAATAATAATAATGTTGATGATGAAAGGTCTTGAAATTAGACACAAAGTGTGCTCGTACTCGTAAAGAAAAGGTATTTATTTTAAAACTCAGGTACTGAACAAATATTGGAATAATAGAATTTGTTGCACAATGTCTCCTCAATTACTTAGTTTAATTGTATTGAATTTATTCAATAGGTCATTATGTACATTAGTTAGAATGTTGGAATATTGGTATTCTTAAAATACAAATATGTAAGAAACCGTTTCTATACCTTCTTTATTCAGCTTTGATGAACTTGAAAGTAAGGAAATAAATTAAGAATATTAAAATCTTCAAACAATATAATATTCTGAACTATATTTATTTGTGTGTTAAATCCCGTTACATTTTTATAGAACATGTATAGGCTATGGATATATATTTATTTCTTCATGGGCCTTCACTATCCCCCTTAGTTTCCGTATTTTCCATAATTATCTGATGTACACTTTATCATTTTGGACACAGTATTTATTCTTTTCTGAATTCTACACCACTTTACAGGAAAGTTTTGGAGTAGAGATATAAACGTTATTCCATCTTTTAGGGGAAATATTTCTATACAAATTAGCACCACCATTAATTATGGCAGGTTCTGGTGTATTTATTTGCAAATAAATGTGAATTTGTTTTTTCCATTTTTTGCTTTTGAATTTTTTTTTCTGAAAATAAGATCAGTGCATATCTGCAGTTACCCCCGGCAGCTATCTATTCGGAGCTGTGGAGAGCTTTGGTGGTAATTTTGCTTTGTTTATGAGCAGGTAAATAGAAATTGTTAGTTCTTAGTATATTGTATTTAACATTTAATACATATATCTTCTTTTTCCATTATGAAAAATCAGAATAATTAGTTCGATTTTATTTCCTTTAATTATGTACTTAACGTATAAACATGAATATTTTAGTTTGGTGTCTGAAATTAAAATCTGTCACACTTATTTGGATTTTACGATAACGATTAAAAAATATGCTTAAATTAAAACTGTATTATCTTGTATTATTCACATTTTAAACAATGTTTTTTTTAGGTTATAAATTGTGAAAGAACAGTTAATAAAATTTACAAACACCGTTCTAAATAATTGTATGAAAGTATTTTGAGGGAAATAAACCCCGCTAGTGAATTTAGCATAACTCCCGTTATGTAGTAATACATGCGACCGTATTTGGTGAATCAACTTACATTTTACAGCGGATCAGTTATACCCTACCCCTGGAGTGTGAATATGCTTTCCCGCCAGAAGCGAAAATGCACGGTTGCTAAATATCTCTTTTACATCAAAGCGATTTTCTACTACCTTATAAAACTTTTCAAGTACTTAAAAATGCTCGGTTAGTGAAGGAAATTCCTCCTTTTCTTTCCCGTAAAATAGCTTGCATACGAAAACAAACCTCTGATCGTTTCTTTAAATTATAACATTTTGGGTTTTAACTGCGGAATAATGGTTCATTTGAAATTATCTTTAAAAATAACAGAAAAAATTGTGTCGCTCATTAAGGAATCCATGACGAATTATATTATTATTTAATTGAAGTTGAAGTAGGCCTGTAACCCAAAAATTATGCAAGACAATGTTTAAATACTTGAAAATTAACTAAAGACGAATTCCCTGAGCTGGAACAGCATTGACATTAAAATGTTTTGCATAGGCAATAATTTTCAAAATTAGATATATTTAACACACATATTTAGCTAACGCTTTTTCATTATAGAAAAGTAAGAGATATATTGAAACAGTGGAAGGAGTAGATAAGGTGGCCGCACTGGTAGCTATCACTAAGTGCCGACACACGCAACCGACCTTTGCAAGAGTAAGCCCTTTCCTACTTTACCCTTTCCACTGTCTCAATAGGCTCTGACTAAGGAATATCTATTCAAGTTATACAATGTCATATTAGATGTGGAACAGTGATTTTTATCTTATATCAGTGACGATGAATCAAAGAAATTTCTAAGTATTAAACCCAGGATTGAAGAAACTGATGTTGAACTGTTACTATAGCATAGGTAGGGATATCGCAAGTAATAAACCAACCCTATCCCTCGTAGAGTTGTTGGAATCCCTGCCACTCGGTTGGTTAATGCGGTCCATGCCACCTCGAACCGCCAATTTCCCCTCAGGTAGCTCTTCAATTGATCTCCTAGGGACCTCATAAGGCTGACTGCACACCCGGCCAGGCCTTCCAGCGTGAAAAAACCCACGCCGGTGCCGTTTTTTACCATGTATCATAAGCTTGAGCGCCACACCAATGTCGAATGTATTTGGGAATGCGTATATGGAAGAATGTGTCCTCCATTGCGAGGTACCGATATCTCAATCCTGAAATTCCATTACGGTAATTAGAAACTAAAGGATACACAGACCTCCAAAATATTCGCCACTTATTTTCACATATTACAATGTGGAGACGAGTCAAATCTACAGGCCTTCCAGGTATTTATTTGGAAAGAGCGCTGAGAGTTGGACAAGTGGAATCTACTGTCGTTGGATCCCCCGCATTTCCGAAGATTTTAGATGCCAAAGTTCGACCACCCATGTGCTTCTTCAGTGTATATTAGAGGGAAAAATAACATCTTCAGGAGAGGCGCCGTCTCATCTTCGGTTTTGAGTAAGTTTTTCTCTGAATCCGGTATTACAAAAATAAGTTAGATGCGTGTTCATTTCATTCGTTTTTCTTCCTTATTTTGCCCTTCTCTATTTAATTTTTAGTCGTCGCCATAGCGTGATGCTAGCGCAACTGCTCACCAAGCGGTAAATCCGGTTTCGATTTCCAGTACCGGCGTCGGGATTTTCTCACGCTGGGAGATCTGGTTCGGGAAGTACTCAGCCTTGTGAGGTCCCTACGAGGCTAATTGCAGAGCTACTTGAAGGGAAATTAGTGGTTCCAGTTTGCGTTGACCGCATTAACCGGCCCGGAGGACCTCGGGGTGCTAACCACGTGCCCCCCCTCCAGTACTTCAACCCACTCATGACGCCTGTAATGAGCAGAGATGCTGGACGCAGCAGTCAGGCGGTAGATTTTGGCCCGATTTCAGGGCTGTAGCACCGTGGCATTTATTTTAGTTTATTTATTCTGGAAAAAGATTAAAAGCACAGAAGCTTAAATCGACAGAGAATTAAATCGTACACACATAAAACAATGTAATATCATATGGTATTTTGCATCTTAAGTTTATTCACACGCACTAAAAAAAAGAACATCTAAATTGGGCTTAATATATGGAGGCCTTATAATTACTATGGTCCTTGGGTCTCCCATTTAATATTGGGCGCTAAAGAATGGATAATTTTCTCTGAGGCCTCTACAAGACTTGAAGTTCTTCTACGTCCATAAAAACACGGAACCACCGGGTTTACCTTCCTTCCAAAGGAAGCAAAGCTCAGGATTTTTACTTTTTACGGCCGAAAAGTCCATTACTCTTCTACCGCGACCTCAGGAACTAGAGGAACATCGCACACCTAGACCATAGACGAAACTTGGAGAGAGAGTGGGGGTGAAGCTCTTACTCTGGTAATTGCGGCGTATAGACATTAATATTAAAGAACATTAATAATAAAGCACATTCATTAGGATATAGGGTGAGCAAAGACTCGATTTACTGCAGGGTATTTGCAGCATAGAAGAACTCCCTAACCTTTGAGTCTAAATTCCTTGTAGCCTATACATCTGTTCAACTTTTAAAGAAAGCAACGTCGAAACGTTTTAATTTATATTCCTATTTCGTTAGATGTCAGAAGAAAGAACGACAGTGAAATATTATTTCAGCAGAGAAATTCTTTCAAGATGGAAATTTAATATTATTTTCACTTTACTTTTATTTTAAACGAATCCCAGTTACTCATCTAATTACCTAGACACCTTTGAAATAAATGTGCCAGCGCCCTTTTTCTTCGCCTTTTCCGTCTTTTTAACTTTATTCGACATTAATCGCTTGAATGCCTTGCAGAAAGAAGCGTCAGAAAGGAGACAAAGAAAAGTATGTCAAAAGAATGTCGTAGTTAGAGTTGATGGAAGATTGAACGAAATATAGGGAAGGAAGAACCTGGTAAATAGGATCGTAAAGCCCTTTGGGTATACACAAACTTTCGTCTTGTCGTGCTGGACGCTTCAGTGACAGAGATATGATGTGAAAAATCCAGTGCTTTAATAACTCTTTGACAGGCTTGAGGATCTTTAAGGTGCTGTAAATCTATGAAGCGGGATGAACGGATTTACTTCCCTTCCAAATGAGGAGTTTTAAGCCCGAAAGAATCTATCGCCCTCCACCGGGTTTGAACCCAGGACCTTGGGTACAAGAGGCTAACCTGGTAACTATTACACCACGAAGGAAAATGATGGGTAGATTTATTTCATCATTGCCTGTCCCTCAATTACGTTTCCATTGTCCATTTTCTTCAACCTTCATTTCGTTGGTTTCTTTTAGGGCTCGCAGACTCGGCGTTGATGTTCGGTGTGGCGTGGCAGGTAAAAAGGATGCTCAAATTATCTCCGCCCCCGGCTGCCGCTGGTGGCCGGGATGAGGAGAGTTCCTGGCAGGTGTTTGGGACCCTATGTAGGGCGGGATGCTAGGGTCCATGTCATCGCTGTGCCGTTGCATGTGGTTCCGGTCGCCCGGTGTATTCTCTCACCTTATCCCTCCCGCTCGACCCTCCCCCTCGTGTGACATAGGTACAATAATCTCAGGTTCGTTGCCGACCCCACCGTCTAAATCCCATCCTATTCTAGGTTTGAGTTGATTAACATTACTGTTTCATCTTTCAATTTTTGAAAACAATTACTATGTATATTATTATGTTTATGATTAGTGAAGTGTAATAAAACAGGTTAAAAATGTGTCCTTCCGAATATGCTTTTCAAAACACCAACTTTTGAAAATGCTCTATAGCTTGTTCCACGTGTAATACTTGATGTCCATCGTGACATTAGAATTGCCTTCGCTATTCAGTCGGTGATAATAGCTATGTGCTCAATATGCTAACTAGTATAAAAATAGCGGACCGTAGCACCAAAACTCGGAACAAATATAAGCTTTTAGAAATGTTTTACTCTACACAAAACTTTGCATCTAGATTTCATTGAACGCACATAATATGATGTTCTCTGGGATCGAAAAAATAAAACTAAATAGCTGAGCCGGCACCATTGTCCAAACATGCCTGCTGTGGGTCTCGGATTCGATTTCCGACAAGGGAGAGAATTATACTGCATCCTCCTCAAAATGTGCAACTGTGAATGTGTGTATGCCCAATCCAACGTACAAAACCGAAAGTAAGAAAGACGGAAAGAAAAAGAAAGAAAGAAAACATAAGACCGCTAAAATGACCATATATAAAGGTGTGTGTGTGTTTTTTTTTTTTTTTTGGTAGTGTTTAACGCCCGTTTTCACTATTTGTGGCACCACTGGCGAATGTGTGTGTATGTGCGTGCGTGCACATTTGTGTGCTGTTAATACTTCAGTCAAGTAACTTTAATTGATGTAAGAGCTTTACCAAAATCCTTTCTCCAAGTTTTAAAACTACATGTTAAAATTCTGATTGTGTTTTATTTTTCGGAAATTAACTCCAAGATATTTTTTAAAATGTCTTATTGGAAATATCATAACAGGAATATGTGTCTAATTTCCTACATATAGCTTCAAGTCTAGCAAATTCTTATTCTAGACCATAAGTCGAATGTTTAAAAGGTTTTCTTAGAAATGCTCATGGATCTTATATCTCACATAGGAGAATCAAAATCTTAGACATATATCCTCTAATTAAGCATATACAGATTGCTTGTAGAAATAAAATTAATCCTATAGATAAAGGATTATTTAGAAATAAAAATATGAATGTTAGAGTTAATATAATTCTTAATATATATATTAAGAATTATATTATATAGATATATAATATCAAAGAATAGTTTGAAGTAAATATTTCCTATTGCGTAACGTGAGGTATTTTATTACGTCTAATGTAAAGGAGAAAGTGTAATGAACAATATACTCGAAAATTATGAATGATTTAATTTTTAGTTTAAGCAAACTCGAGTATTATGCAGTGAATAATTTCTCTCTATATGATTGACTATTTAGCATATATTGGCAAGGAACTCAATTTTAACCTATCAAGAAAATGCAATATACGTTGCTACTCGCCTTATCAAAAGGTTTAACTTTAAGCTACATATACACATCAAAACGTTATCAGCAGATACGCTGGTCTTTGTTTTACTGTGTATTCCGTTTTCTTAGCTGCCATATCGTGGCCGTGATTTGAAGAAGTGGAAGGATATTCCGGTACTTGAGCGCATAGCTTTCTATTGTGCTCCTGGAAACCTCCAGGGAAAAAATGTGAAATGAAGGATATAGAAGACGACTACATACGAGAAGAAAATCGAGCACGGGCGGGGTCCCTAACGTCTTCAGGTGTTACAGTCTGAAGCCGACGGGACTCCCCACAAGCCTACCTCTCCTATCGGAAGGTTCTCTCGAGGATCCCTTCCACACCGAACACCAGGCAGATTGTTTCACTTCACCGCCATATTCCTCGCCCGCAGTCCACTCGCCCAATCCTTCAAACCTTAAAACGTGATAAGAGAATGAAATGATGGTAAATGGGGGTGCAGGGAAATTCGCGACATTATATAATTTACCCCAACAGTCACCAAATAACCAAGGAAACCTGCGAAAAGAAAGGATAAGATAAAAGAGGTCAGCCCAACAGGGATCGATTCCTAGACCATATGAATGCGAGCCCCATACGTCACGGCGGAGCTGTCTTGCTTGGTGACCATATGTGCATGAAATGAAATATTCGTCGCTTTTGTCCTAAATAAACATTCATTTTCTATGGAGTAATGGAAGCAATTTCCTCCTCCATGGATTTCTCGACGAAAAGGCGAAGACCTGTACTCAAAATGTTCTTCTGTAGATCCAAAATGCTTCTATTCTAATAGCCATGTCTGGAAAGTTATTTTTGGTAATTGGAATCAGAGTCTCAAACAACAATGCTTTGCAGTGATAAAAGTCCTATCAAAATTGGTTGAAATATAACCAGATTATTCCTACAGACACACTTTCACACAAAAAAGAGTAAAGGGTAGACAACGGAGGGGGAAACCTCGGGTACCGAGACCTTAGCAGATCTATTATGGCTTTCACCCCCAGGACATACTGTTTCTACTCTACACGTCTAAGTCGGAGTATTCGTTCGTACTCAATCACAAACCTCTGATACAGGCTAGAAGGGAAGTTGATAACCAATACGTCACTGGGCAAAGTTCACAGCATAATGTTTTCGCTTGCAGGCCAACAGTGACAATGTGGTACTCTATACGATGAGACGTATTGTGTAACATCGGCATACCCCTGGGGGTAACTCGCTGCTCTTTGGTGTGCAACTAATATGGAAATGCCTACCCCAGGAGGACGTGATGAGATGAAGGAACCATAGACCACAAACGTAGGTAGAAAGGCCACCAGAGAGGAGGGTGTGTCCATGACGTTTTCAAGTTTGACGACATGTCCTACTACCGGGACACCAGTGAGGAACTGTAGGTGACCTCGTACCACCTAGTGATCAGGGAAACTAATTTTCTATTGAGCATGCATCCGCGCTATCCTCCCACACTGCCATACATCACGAACCTGAAAGATGAGCGGTAAACGTAATGAAGGGAAAGATATTTTAAGGAGATTGTGGCAATATGGATATCGCCTCAGCATTTGCCAGGCGACCCCGGGGAAAACACGAAAAAGCAATGGATCAAAGTGGGCGGTCGCCGGGGTTTGAATCCGAGACCTCCCAAATGCATGTTGCACAGGCTATCGTGGCGCCACCTCATTCGATAGTAACCCAGAAGTTGTTTGGCTTTACATTTCTGAGTCTTAAGATTTATTCGACCTTTATCGCTAGTGTTTAAATACATAGCGGCATTATTATTATTATTATTATTATTATTATTATTATTATTATTATTATTATTACTATTATTATTATTATTATTATTATTATTATAACGAGCCTCTTGTCTCAAAGGGGAGGTCTGAATTGAACCCTGAACTGCGTGTATTGCCTACTTCATAAACAGGTTGATGTACTGGGCGGTACTGAGCTGTTTTTCACCAGGATATTTTGTGCGTTCGTAGCTCACGGGATGGAAATGACTACCGATCACAGAATTTTCATAATTGAGTACTGCTTCCGAACTGGAAGAATACGTTGTCTTTCAGCTGCGAGTTTATGAGACGCAAGTGAATGTATCAAATGTAAATATTAGAAATGCACGATACAAGTCCCATTTCACCAAGGTAACCTCGAAACTGTTGACATCCAGCCCTTCTACTCATCGTTCGCTAGTCCTCTGCAAGAGGCAATGCTTGATAAGCTCGCTAACTATTATTAACATCATGCGCGGACAAAGGACTGGTGCAAAGACCGAATAAATCTGAAGATCCTATAGGTATTAGTATACATTGAGTAGTATTTACAGGAATATCTTAAATGACCGATTAATTAACTAATTATGGCAGACATAAAATTTAATGGCTTTTGATAGTTGATCACCACATAGAAGCGTGATCTTTCCACAGGTTAAAGAGTGGGATGAGGTAGTAAGACGAATAGTAAAACAATTTATAGAGTATTACTATAATTCTCAAGCAAACATAAAATTGGTGTGAATGGTAAGTTAATTGTTAGTTTTGTTGACTCGTCATTAAAATGTTGTGCCTGCCATAATTAATTATAATGAGAAACATACCACATTGATACATTGCCTGTTCAGATAGGAGATGTACTTTTTCCTAGGATGTAGTAAGCTGTCACTGTACCATTCCAATTCGTTCCATGAATGTGTGACGGAAAAACAGAAGTGAAATAGGTTATTGTTCCCGATGGTATAGCAGTTCCTTTCTGTAGAAGCTGAAGAGATTTACAAAATGGCAACAAATCATTCAGAATTAAAAAGTAATGAATTCTATTAAAGTAGAAGAGCACCTTTGAGAATACCTCCATGAGTGAGCGCATTCGTCAGTCAGCCGGGAGGAAATTCTCTTTCTTCGCCTTTTACCAGCAGGAAGTGAGAGAAAAATAACACAACAGAATACTGCGTGTGACAGCTCACAATTTGTGAACATTTTGTACACATTGTGTCGCGTATAGTGCACAACTTTGAGACATGTTTGTCCTGCCGTTCAAGGAAAGAAGGGTACGGGAGACATTTAAATCTTTCACATAGAGCGACGAGATCCACTTCAATTAAAACTTATCAAACTACTTCTAATTAATATTTATGTCCATTTCGTGATCTACTGTGATAGTCAATGAGATTTTAAAGATATCCATCAGATAAAATTTAAAAAATCAATTGTTTCTGGTAGATTCATTTTAAATTGTCATATAGAAATCAGTGTTTTAAGGAATCGTTAGGTTACCAAATGTTCTGTATATTTTCGACACAGAGGTATCAACTTTTATATTATTAGTTTCTCTACCATGAACGACAATGTACATAATAGATTGAGAAGCTATTGCTTTCCGCCCAAGAATCCGATACCGAGATTTCATCTGAAATACACATTTTGAATGCCCATGAATCCAAAAGATTTGTGTATGTGGGTGTTTGTCTGTCTGTCTGCCTGTAAACAGCATAACTCAGAAAACCAGAAATAAGACGATTAGATATCAAACTTGATATTTTAGTTTAGTATCCCCAAGAATGCAACGCAAGATTTTCGGAAAAATACCCCCACCCAAAATTACCCTTTACATGGAAGACTTTTCGAAATTTTTGATTTGCTAAAAAATAACCCTATGACTTTGATTAAAATGTCACATTAAAATATTTACACGACAAATAAGATGTGTATATGGGAATAGTCTCTTGAGCCTACACAGAAAAGCAGACCCCCCCAAAAAACAAGAAAAACACACATGTAATATACTTTTTTTTTAGAGTTACCCATTACCGAGATGTTGCTTGCTTTTGATTTAATTTGTCCAATGCTTATACTTTTCACATATGATGAACGCCATTTGTTTTTCCTGTTTCCATTCTGGTAATTCAAATATAACGGAATTTCAAAGGTGACATATATGAACCAGACACAGCCACCTTAAAATATTTTATCATCGCTTTAGCCTTGTGTATTCCAATATTTCCCTAGAAGCTATAACAAACTATGTAATAAGACCATTTCTCTAGTCTTTGTTTTGATTATCCTGAAATAGATAGAGAAATTAGGTTTTTTTAAGAATCGTTTGTTGCAGAACAGGGAAATAAGGACACATACCGATATTTTCTTGATCGCGTGAAATTTCTAATTCGTGTTTTCCCCACTACGACATGGTGATGAGGGATCAATTCTTTGCCCATAGAAGACACTATAAGAGGAAATCAGGACTTGCGGACGTGAAAATTACGGAATTTTTCACAGGGACTTTTCTATGAAGGTATGCAGTGATTTTACGTGCAAATAAAGATTACTCGGGTACATTCCTACGACGGATTTTTACGTCCTAAAAAATTCATCACTCTCCGCTGGTGTGAATCCGCAACTTTGGGTAATAGAAGCAAACTTCGTAACCAATACACCACGGAGGGTGCAATTTACTGCCTTCAATGCTTTCGGCAAAGTAGTACGAAAACCTTCGCACACATTTTAAAAGAAAGTAAAACCAGGAAAAGTAGCCGCTCACTAGTAGTCGTGAATAGACAGTTAGTGTATCGACCCCGCTTCTGTCTCTGACGTCATCAATCCCCGTGTGCTATTAATTTTAATTCCGCCAAACGATACACCGTCTGCTGTTTCTAATGGTGATGTTGATGTACGGAAAACCAAACAGTACTAACTTTCCAATAGAGAATTCTGCCGGATGCTCAGAGACGATTCTCGTCCTAGAATTTCTGAACTGTCCCTGTTGTGTCGTTTTGTTTGACTCCGTCGCCTGATTTTATTTGCGAGACATCAGTTGATATGGAAGCGGATCTTGTGACCCAGAGGGAGGCTATTCCAATAGGGGAACGTGGATATAATTGTGTAGGCGTCGCACAGTTCATGTCCTGTCAATGCAACATCAGCGTCAATGGAAGCATTTCCGAGTCCCTTGTACCGTCACATGCGTATTTGTAGAAGGTAGATAAGCTCAGTGTATGTTGAGTGGTGATTACTGCCTATTGATGTTTTGAGGCCCTCGGGGATTTCAGTAACTATTAATAAATAAACAAAACGGCTTTTTCAGTGGCGGTCTTTCACCGTTACTACGGTTTACTTTCATATTTCTGGATAGCTCCAATGTCGTAAATTAACACGAACACAAAATATAGAACAAAAGTGGTATTATCACAGTAAAAATAAGCAGACATAGAAATCGAAAACCAAATTATGTAACTGTAATACAAAGACTGCAAACAGCAGCGACCATGAGTTACTGATGCGCAAATGCAACATACCATACAGGGAATGACTGATTTATAATCTGCAGCGTTACTGCACGACCTCATTTAGCTTCATTCTGGCTTTAATACTTCAACTTCCTATACGTGCTTGAAAGGTGAACATGTGGTATGTGTTTCTTTACGTCCTGGTCATACCCTAAGATTATGTCAATGCTGATAACGTTCCTCCAATAAACGTCTTTCTTTAGCCCACACCTTTGCAGCTCAGCCACTCACTAGCTGGTTACCGGCAATCAGAGCATCTAACTTTGCAAGTGAGCCGGATCGCGGCCCTGATCCTTCAGCGAGGATGGAGTGACTAAACTGCGAGGTCAAACAGGTGTTCACCCCAAACAGCAAAGAGGAACAACTATTAGTCAAAAAAGATCCTAATAAACATGCATTTCAACATAACTGGCGTTTAAAACTAAACACGCATTAAACATGGAAACAAAGTGATTCTATAATAATAATAATAATAATAATAATAATAATAATAATAGGAGGAGGAGTGGGAGTAGGAGTAGTAGTAAGAGTAATAAGAGTAATTGTAATAAAAATTGTGTTTAAGACAAAACCAAAACAGACGTTCGACACATCCGCTTTTAACATTACAAATTAAGATAATTATTCTATCAAAACATACATACAAATTATATTTTGTATCACTAAATCACAAATTAAATATAATTTCGAATTTAGCACAAATTGAATTAAAATATTGTTAACTGAACGTAGAAAAGTTAAATGCTTTAATGTGATGTAATCATTAAAATCTGTGGCATTATTAATTAAAGAAATTGTTTAAAGAAATACTCAAAACCAATGATTTCATCTCTCAAATTCGAATGAAATTCTATATATTAAATATAACAATGCAAACCTAAGTATTGCTTTGAAAATGCTATATTTAAATACCTCATAAGCCAACCCAAAACTGTCGACTTGAATGTATTTCAAAGTAGAAACTTGTCACCTGATGGATTCTACCAGTTTAGTTATATCAGGAAAAATGTTTTGCGTTGATTGAATGCATAGTGTTGCATCTGATGTGCTTGATATCCTTTTTGACTTATTAAAGTGAACTGTTTTTAAGATAGTGCATCAAATCGGTAGGTAGTCTGCCATATCATGCCGCGAGGCGGTGCTAGAAAATGAGGCGGAGAGAAAGAATAGCTAGTGAAGTGGAAGTGGTGGGGACTGCTCTGAGCCAAGCCCTGACCCGCGTCAGGGCTCCATTGCTCGATGAGCGCAATTTAATAAGATATGCTGTAGCCAATAAATGTACAAGTTTATAGGTTCAGTATAACTCCACGTGGAATCAAAATACGCCTTTGCCACAGGTTTTCCATCTAATACCTAATAGTCCAGTCCGTTTCCTTGACGTAAACTTTGCAGTAACCCACTTGACAGAGAAGTAATTAATGAAGAAATTAACAGCGTTTTATCCTGATGTTAACGTAAATAGCGCAGTAATAGGAAAATTGTTCACTGCAATTTTAGTGGTGTTTAACAGCGTTCTTATTGCACTCGGTAACACAGACGGTGAACTCCGATGATACGTAAAATGATATAAAATTGGGAAGGTAAATTTTAAGTCTGAAGCGCTCCGGGCCTCAGTTAGTACCTCCCCGCATTTGACACTTACGATGACTGAAGAAAACCTGAATGAAAAGGTCCTTGCAGATCTGAACCATGGCGTGTTGTAGTGGCACTGGTGGATGGGTATAACACTGCTGGTTGAATGTAGCCCTGTTATACGGTCTTAGGGATGATAATGAATGTTCTAGTAAAACACTAAGAGAAATAAGGAGAATGACTACGAGTATATGCTAGTACTATTATGTGAAAATATTACGTTTAATGCTCTTAACCTGAGAGTAATTTAGTTCAGGACGTTTATGGTGGTCCTCTTATTCTCCCGCCCTCTTTCGCTAGTTTTGAATTCATAAAGGTATTGTTATTTAAACTAGGGAATTACAATATCCTGAGTACTTTATTTTATATACTGTGTTTAAATAAGAATGTTGGCCATAACCTAAAATTTGATTTGTCATACTTTTGCGATATAAATGGACGACTTATTAAGCAAAATCAGAAGAAAAGCTAAATGCTTTTTAAATATATTTATTGAGCAGAAGTGGAACACAATACTTTTGAATTTTCAAAACAGTCTACATGAAGTCCACAAACGTCATCCAGCGCGTAAGAAATGCACGTATTCCTATGGAAAAAATC
The DNA here is from genome assembly GCA_030762935.1 of Hymenopus coronatus. NCBI lineage: Eukaryota > Metazoa > Arthropoda > Insecta > Mantodea > Hymenopodidae > Hymenopus > Hymenopus coronatus. The sequence goes on from CM060900.1 coordinate 65,385,406, forward strand.
TTTGTGGTAGTGTTCGCAGACACTGTGCACTGTTTGCTGCATCTCTTCCGAAATAAAGGTTGTTTCCATCCACCGCCTATTTGAGTGATACAATCAGACATTAAAAATACGCCTGGAAATACCTACCGTAGGACGCGGACTTTGCGCTGATTTCGTCCATGTATTTCACCTATTTGCTATGCTCTTAAAAACGTACTGGACAGGACACGTTAACGATGTGAAGGGGTTGGACATGAAACGTTACTTGTGACTTCTGAATTGCGAAGTGGTCATCTTTAAACGTTCTGTTTGGAAAATAACCACCTGTCTCACAGGGTATTACAAAATTAGGTTAATATTTTATCTGTACTACATACTGATGTTATAATGCCAGGTATTTCACGCACATAACATAGCTCCATGGTCCCTTGTGGACTATCGCCCGGCCACTGCATCCCCCAACTCGGCCGGAAAGCGTCATGAATGAGGTGCGGTCGGTTGATGCGGTTTTCTCGATCTGGAGCCGCTACTTCTAGAACAAGTAGCTCCTCAATTGGCTCACGAGGCTGAGTGAACTCCGGACCAGGTTTCCCAAAGGAGGAAAATTCCCCACGCTAATACCGGGAATCGAACCCAAGCAGCCGCGCTACCAGCGCGCCAAAGAAACGACCTTTTGCACGCGTCGACTAAGTTACTACACAGTTTATACAAGTTAACCTGTTCTGAGGGCAGGTTGAGCAGGTTGAGGGGAGGAAGGAGTGGATTACCCAACTGGTTTTGTCTTTTCTTACTCGCGTGGTATGTTGCAAAAGAATGGCATCGATGAAAATCTGCTAAGACCCGATCACCCATCAAACATTCACATGTTCAGCAAAATCACAGTACCCCGCGTATTTTATTGTCTCTGAGTGTACAAACATGAAATCACTCGTTTCCAAGAACAATGATGAGGAATAGCGCCCTTCCTGGCTTGCTCTGGTTGTTTCCGATTGATGATAGTTTACCCAGGTTTCGTCTCCTGTGACAATTCTCGCATAGAAGCCATCGCCTGCTTCACAGCTACACAAAAGCACTTCACGTCAACGGGTCAACGCATCCCTGTTTCAGATCTGGAATGAGTTGCCTTGGCATCCAACTTGCAGACACGTTCAGACATTTGCACAACTTAAGCGCATCATGAATAATGTGATACTGAAACGTGACTAGTGCTTAGACTCGCGGCTATTTCATCTGGCGTCACGCGGAAATTTCAACTGGTACAATAGACCCCGGTGTCTCGACGGAGTGTGTCCGACTTGAGTGGGAACCATCTGCAACAGAAGTCGGGCTGTTTAGAGCTTTTCACTTACTGCAGTGGCAATCGTACATCACTATACTAGACCCTTATTTGCCGAGGATTGCAATAGCACTCGTGCCTTCACTGCTCAGAAAACGTATGACAAATCCTAATGTGTGATTTTTAGTATAAAATGCACTTCCGGAGTCAGGTCGGGACTCCGGTGCTGTATACCCTTTTTCCTGTTTTTGCATTTTCCTAATATTTACTTTGTTTTCTGTTTGATTAACTTTTTGTTGTTGTTTTTATTGCCTATTTTCTTCCAATACACACACACATATACACATTTTACAAACACATAACACCCATGCCCTAGGCGAACTCGAACTCGCTATCCCCTGTGCCGCGAAGCACCTAAGTGAGCGCGGCCATGGTGACCGGCGTGTGTTGGTATGTGTCCCAATCAGAGTAACCATTTTAAACTGGTATAGAAGGAATGCTGCTTGTTGGGTATTCTCTACAAATAAATAAATAAATAAAACCTGAATATCCTACCCCGGCACCTTGGTTACTATACCGGGGCATATAGCCAAACTTCATATTCATTTCCCAAAAGCAATATATCAAAGTTACAATATATATATATATCAGATAACTTATCACCTAATACAACTTATAAAGTAAAATAAATTGAAATAACACAGTAAAAAAAAGTATTGCTAGCAGTTCTGTGAGCATACAGAATAATGGTGCAAGTATGCGAATTGATAATGCAATTTTAAGACTTTCATTTTTCTCCCATTCTAATAAATTTAGGCAAAATAGGGAAACATTGTTGGTTTGTTTAATTAGTGTCATCTCCGATACCATGCGGTACATGAGATATGAGGTATGGGTATGTTAGCGGCGGGGAGACCTCGGCAACTGCATCCAGGGGCCTTCTGCCCCCACGGGGGAAGGAATGAGAGGAGGGGAATCACACAGAAATGACGGAGTTCAGCGCAGAGACGCGCGGAAATCCCTAACAGTGTCACTAGATGGGAGCCGTGGCGCGCCACGGAAGCTAAATTAGCGTCGGGAGGCCTCGGAATAAAGCCACTTCAACGACACCTAGTCTCAACCAGCGCAGCCAGGGGAAAAAGAGTTTTACTCGTAGCAAGCAAACGTGCCAGTTGCCTGCAAACCTCGAGCCACACCGGCCACCTACCTGAAAGATGAAGAAGGGAAATGTAAGGAAGGAATGGTGGAAGATAATAGGAACCGTGATAGATATTCGACTAAGCGGCTCCAGAAGAACCACGGAGAAACCCGGGACCATAGTGCGCGGTCGACGGGTAGCGACTCCCTAATACCAGTTACAACGAAACCGCCTGAACCTCCTGGCTTGGTCCGTGCGGTGCGCATTTGTTTCTATTATGATCTAACCAAACGTAACAAACCGGAGACTATCGCTGCCCACGAAGTGTCTTATGTCTGCCTACCAATGAGTCTAATAATACATACTTTAATTAATATAATTTTATGTATATTTAAATACAAAAGAAAATTATATCAGGAGCAAAACTGTCACAAGTTTTTAAAAATCTGAATCATTTATGCACCTATATTGAGAAATCTTTTTGAAATGCAACCAAAGCAAAACGAGCTTCTTAAATGTCACTACTAACTACACAAAAACATTAATTCGGAATGAAACAAATACATTGGTGAAACTATTGTATTACGCATAATTGCTCTATCTAAGCCTCTATTTAATAAGAATGAACAAGGATTTTTGTAATCTGCGCCGAATATAAAACACTTGGATTGGTACTTGCTGGCATGATCAATGGTGAAAAGATCGATTCATTTATAATCCAAAATTAACTTAATCACGTTATCACTTATGTTTCTTCGCATAGGCTCCATAGCCATAGATATTGTTTTAATACTCAAATTAGCTTGGTATTCCAGTATTATAATCATCATCGTCAATGTCTTACTATAGGCACCCGTTTATCAAATTGCCAAAAGATAAATTCTGCATCTGGAATGTATTGCAGCATGCGAACTTATGAGTTTAGAAGTTTACACCGAAGAGAGTAACATAAATAACTCTGTATATAAAATGTATTACTCCAAGTGAAACTATTATTTTTGAAAAGAAATACACACAAACTTAAATAGAAAAGCACCTTTTTTATATGAAGGTGAAAGTGCAGTAGGTTAAAATGATTAGGATCAAACAACTATGGAAACTCAATGAGGTTTATTGGAATGGGAGACATTATGGGTCTGAAGTAGATTATCATATAGTAGAGGTTGATTTGATTCCATAATGACTGGCATTTTCCCTGCACATCAGCATCCGTATCCTTGTTTCTTGGAACATCCCTAGCAGAAACTGTTCCATATTCATGATGATTAATCCACAGGGGCCGAAGATCTAAGCATTCGTGGGACTGCCTTTGTGTGGAAGACGAAATTTACACAACAGAGAGCAATGTCAGGTGTTCAAACTTTTCTCAGACATTTTGCAACGTGCCGGGGCTCTGTAACATAAGATACTCAAATTTCACTAGACATTTACGTGTTGCTTTAAACCTCAAATGTTTAATGTTTTATCATATACCCAAGGTTCATATACCGCAGGTTCAAACCCGGCGGAACACGATGGATTTTTTCGGGTGAAAAAATGCTTAGCATGGCTTCTGTCCGAAAGGAAGTAAAGCCGTTGGTCCCGTGTCGTAAGTTTAAGGTACGTAAAACAACCTCAAGTGTGATATAGGTCTCTGGGCAAAGTTAAGCGGTCTTTCACGCCCAGTATAGAATGGGAGCCTGAGAATCACAGCAGTTAAAGAACGCCCATAAATAGAAGGTCATTTTATTAGATTGAAATCGATATATTTTTAGACACACACCAGGGAAGCTACGGCCAAGGTTAATTTTCATTGATGACGTAACATTAAATCGTATTAAACGTATAAGTCAAATTTCTTTTATGGCACCTGGCATCGGAGACCTCTACACGAATTTGAACATAAGATTTTGGTTTATTGCGAAGGGTTCGTGTCTGGATATTGTATATCGTTTAGGATCCCGACTAAGATTTTTTCTGCCGCCATGAAATCGATTCACCCACCAAAGGTAATTCCTGGGATTCACTTTGGCGTTCATGTTATAAAAGAAAGTAGTGCAATAAACTGGACTTTATGTATCGGGATTTAAACTTGTTTGCCTCTTTACAAGGACTACATTTGTGGCAATTGTTAATTTTTAAGAGAAAATGCAATCATTTAACTATCCACCGTCATTGTCTTAATCAATTACTTGATGAATACTGGATTAACTAAGTCCTTCATAAGCTAAGAATTCGTTAAAATGTAAGAAAACGCTTTTCATTAATAGGCTCCCACAAAAGTAGTCATTTGTTACTCATTTTCGCATTATGTACTAAATAATAAATGTAACATACTTAATGCTACGTAAAATTCATGGAGATAAACACTGGTGTATTCAGGCAAGTAAACTCCTCTAATGCATCTCCCAAAACCCTTACTCGGGGCACATTCGCCCCAGTAACGTGGTGCGATTACTGTTCCCCAATTCCAACAACGTTTCGTTGCTAGTCCAGGATTTCACTGAACTCCCAAAGAAGTCCGAAGTCTAACGTAATAAAAATTCTCAGTGTTTGTTGTCAGGATATGTGTCAACTTAATGAAGCACAGAAACCACGGATCGCCTATTACTTGTTTGCTTTGTATAAGAGTATTCGATGCTGATAAATTACTTGGAAAATATTCTCAAATGAAGTAAAATCAGAATCTAAATGTGATTATGCCTCTTTGGTAATTCAAATGCGCAAAAGTGTCATTTAAATGAATCTGAGAAGGTATGAGGAAACAGGGCAGTGACATTTCAAAGTTTGATTTCTCTTTGAAATTAAAAACTAAAATTTGTAACACAGATCAGTGTTCTTGATGCCATACTCTCCTTACATCATATAATTCTTCCCCGTTTCATACTTAATCTAACACGGTGAATATTTTCAAATCCCGGCCATTTGTCCTGTTCTAATGTCTGGTATAGGAAATTAATTTTCTCCTTCATGACGTCGGTGTAGCTCATAGCTCATTTGACTGGCTATTACAATGCTGTCCTCAACTCAAGAGTCCTATAAGGACTTAAGTGCTGGAATTATAACACCTCGAATAATAAAATCTAAATATGCGTTCCACTGACATGAAAGAGCTGCACTAACTTTCACAGAACGGGTACAGTTTGAGAAACTACAGGTAGCTAATCTGAATTGATAATATGTCCACTTTGAACCAAGGTAAGAGTTTGCATGTGAGAAACTGCGTCTCAGATCTTGACACGTGCAGCCATGATATCGCCAGTGCTATCACCACCAGTATAATTGGCATATCTGACTTTAACAAGCATGCTCAGCAGAGTGTGTGATTGTTTACTCATACACAAGTACGGGTCCATAAATAGCAGTAGGAATACTTAAGCTAATTTACTGATGTATCTGACGGTACTTATCGGCATGATGCACAAAGTAATCCAACGTTCTTACCCTGGGATATCATACCTGACTGCATAGCTAGTTTAGTTTTCTATTGCGCTTAAATTACATAAAATTATTATGTTTTTCATGCTAAACATGTATAATCGAAATTTAAATTCTAAGACTACGGTAGTAAAACTCGCGAGTTAATCAGAGAAGAGAAATTCTGCTGCAAACTTGGTGTGCTAAGTACTGACCTTATAAAGTGGTCCAAGTTTATTGGTCAAATCGACGTTGAGGAGTTGTTTATTTATATTTTATCATTACGTTTAATGCACACTCCTCCTTTGCCTCTTAGCATTGATAAGGGCTATGATTTCAAAGTTCCAATGAGCTATGTTTATTATACAGAACAGTATAAGTGGCTGCTGTGTTGGTTTCTTAAAATTTGCGGTTAGCTATCATTGTTTACTTTCCCGGAATGCTTTCTTAATATTATCACCAGTGCACAAGTGGTGGCTTTAATTGGGCAAGCAGTGAGCGCTGCAGGATCTACGAAGCTTTGGATACAGCATCCAACTGATGATTTGTATGTTAAGAATGGAATAAAACTTGAAATTACTACTTATGTAGCAAACAGCCCCAACATGAATCGGAGATAAAATGTGTGATATAAGTGCAAAAGGCATTGAACAGGTCTTTGGGCCAAGCAAGATCCATTTCAAGGGCTAAAATTTGAACATGATCCCTGTATGTTTGAAATATTACTCGCTGTAAGATACTACATCCTGGTGAAGGAATCAGAAGGGAATATTTTGAGAAAAAGACCAGCTATGTAACACAAGACCAAATATATACCCCAACCCACTATATCTTGATTCGGAGCCAGAAATAGAGAAAATGCAATTCAAACGCTTCAGTAGCTGTTGAAGAAAGGCAATAAAATTCACGTTTTCCCCATATGTCTTCCTTTTCAACTATGCCAAATGTCCGAGTAGAATGAACCTGAATTGAAGCATTCCTTCTAAAAGGAATGTCGACAATTCAAGTTGGACGAGGGAATCTGGCTTCCAGAAGAAGTATGGTATAGTTTTAGAGACAGCACTCTAGTATGTTCAGCAAATGCAATTCGATACTCCACATTTTCTGAAATGTACTACTGCAATAAATGGAATGCAGGGGAATATATCACCGATAAGGAGCATGTCTGAATATTTAGACATCCATACCATTAAATCCTTTCAGTATTGAAAATATAAAAAATAGCATTGTTTCAACCCTCCTCGTGTACGTTTATGTTAGATTCCCTATGCCGCATATTGTCTGGGTAGGTTTACACGAGAAAGAATTCTTAGAAATACAAATAGCAATATTTTGAGTATTCTTTCTGCTATTATTTAACTCGTTTCATTGGAGTTTCTAATAAGTCAACACAGTTTCGAATTTAAAAGCATGAAACACATTTGGAAAAGTGTAAACAGGGATTTTTACGGAAAAATAAAGTTATACCAAATTAACTTACTCCTTAATGTTTTCCGGTTATTTTTTTTTTTTTTTTGTAGTGTTTAACGCCCGCTTTTACAACAATGGCACCACAGGCGATGACATTGATGATACATTAAATGAAGATGGAGAACTAATGGAATGCGACAGCGGGGGAAGGCAGAGAACCCGGAGAAAACGCGCCCCTGTGCCGTTTTGTCCATCACAAATCCCATATGCGGTCGCCTGGCTGTCACGTTGTTTAGCGACACATCTTGATGTAAAAACTTTTCACTTCACGAGTCATATAACGTGGTGGTCAGAGTCGTTTTTTGAGATATTGTCACACTTCAAATTCTTATATAAATATGAATGAAATGCATATATAAACACTTGAATATAGATATAAATAAAAACAACAATGCTATAAACAGTAATCACAACTGTAAACAACAATAGTATATAGCTTGCAAAGTTCAGCCTGACGAACGTGATATGGATCACAAACTGAGGCATGTGGTTGGAAATAGCCAGAAGCGGCGACAGATCTGCTTTTCCAATTCCGCTTCCGCTTTGTGACCGACTACTCGAAATACTGCCTTGTGGCTTATTCAGGATTTTTAACGAGTAAAGCTTTTCGTCTACTTTACGCGAGTGTCGACTTAACTGCCAAATGCAGAGTTTCAGCAGCGGGGTTATAGAAATGTCGTGAAGAAATTACAAAATGAAAACCAGAAATCGATGCCTGAATTTGGAATTTTGCGGTTCAGTCTTCACGATAACTCAATCATGCGAAGTATTTTTAATTGTTTCGTTTCGCAATCGGCTTACCCTCCCCGTATTTGTAGGACTGACACCACCTAGGACTTACAAGCCAATGCCTAGGGGTCAGAGGCCTGTCGGGGAGCCAACGGCACAAAACCACAGAATGGAGAACCTGTTATGAGAGGTCGACCCGTAGCCAGGCTTGAACATGAAGTGAATGATATGAAATGTAGGCGAAATTGATGATTGGAAAGGTGAAGATGGAGCTATTGGTGGAATGAGTGGTGGGGGAAATCGGAGGACCCGCGGAATACAGACGCGGCTTCGTCCACCAAGAGTCCCAACACCGGGCGCTTGGGATCGAACCTGGGCCACCTAGATGGGAGGCGAGCGGTGTAACCATTCAACCATGGCCCCACCTATTTTTAATTGTATTACCTCTAAATTTAAGGAAACCTAACCAAGGCGGCCCGGGTTCCATCCTAGGCGACCGCATGTGGTCGACAAAGCGACGCAGAAGCGTGTTTTCTCCAGGTTTTCCGGTTTCCCTCGCCATCGCATTTCACCGGTGCTCCATCTTCATTCCACGTATCACCAGTGTGTGCCTGCGGTGCCCCTCTAGTAGTAAAGAGGGCGTTAAGCACTATGAAAGGTTAAGGTAAGGAGCAACTAGCGGTACGGTGTTAACTGTGGTCAGAAGGAAGGCCACGCGACGCACCCGGTATGCTGAAGTTCACATAAACATTCCAGAGAGCCTTACTCCATGTGACGGTCGTCGTCTCATATCACGAAACATGACAAACTGCCGTCACCAACACCTCTTAACATCCCTAGCGCTGCTATTTCCGCCCCTATAAAGTAAAATGGGCACAGCAGTGGCTTAAAGACCATCTCACACAAAAATGCGTTTTATGATTCCCTGGAATACACCTCTGCCTTATGTACACGTACAACAAGACAGCATTTTATCCCTAAATACATGCCCTCTCCCACACCTATGTGTCGGAAAACCTTAGGTAGAATAAGGCTATAAATAATATACGAGCAGAAAGTTTCACCTGTGATAAGAGTACACATTCTAGAGCTATAAAAGCTCGTACGTGTTGTTCAGCTGCTGACCGGATGAGCAGCTGTGAAGCATATACACGGTAGAGACAAAATGGCAGGTCAAATTACATAATTAGGTAATTAATAGCGATATAATATCGAGGGTTACGGTTTTATAGTTACCTCCTGGAAACTTAAATTTACTGACAAAGCATCACATTTTGGATAAGGAAGTCTTATATCTAGAAAATGACGAGGAGGTGTTGTTGGGTGTTGACATGTGTACAAATTCTGTGCAGTACGTACGAGTACTGAGGTTGTTAGACGCAGCGGTCGTGCGGTAAGCCTTGGCCCGAATTAGGGCTGTTGTGCCACGGAGTATAGTTTAGTTTTCAGTGTAGGTTGTTTAAACTGTCTGTATATTAAGAGATTATGGTAAAAGAATCATTGCTTTTAAAGATTCTTTAATTCGAATTATATCCAAATTTGATCATGTTGGCAGATTTATTAGCAAAAATGTGATATGAAATATTATTTTATTGAATGTGAGCAGCAGTAGTATTTCTGATATTCTGATAATGATTTCTTTTTTAAGCTACTTATACATTTATTTATATTTTTTCAGTCAACGTGGAGTTTATTATTACGAAATTAGAGAAGAGTAAGAGGATGTTTTCGTAAATTTTTATTATTAACAGAATAGATAAGTGATAGAACTTGCCAAATTAACATAAAATAAATTGAATATACCTCCTCAATTAAGTCTGCCAAAAGGGTTAATATATTTTTTTTTTTTTTCTGTTTGTTAAAAACAGATACTTGGTATTCATTTCCACTGATGGCAATAACATTCACTGAACAAAAATAAATAATATGTTTATTCATCTCCCTTTTTATTCCAATTATCTAACAGAAACGAGCATAGTGTGAACATTTAGAGGAGAAGAATTATTCTGCAGTTAGCGCACGAATTTTCTGACCTTTTCGCACATAGTAAAGTATAAATTCTAGGAACATATTTATTGGATTGCTTTTTTTCTTGGATGAGTATAACAATTCCTAAAATAAAACCCTTTTTTCAATATAAAAAACACATTTTTATGTTAATACTCCAAGTTTAAGGTTCGTTTTCCTAAAATCTACGAATTTTAGAGCTCATTCTGCTTTGTTTTTCTGTTTTGATCAGTACTGCTGTATCTCAAAATAATATGCCCTGTTATACACCCAATTTCAAAGTAATGTAAAAATAAGAAAAGTCTGCCGTTATTTTGACCTTAAATTCGTCTAAAATTTACAGGTTTTCCCTTTGAAGAAAAGTACCTACTGCACGGAACAATATTAATTGAGAAACAATATTAATTAACATACCTACATTATCATTTTTATTAAAGTTGTGACTACAATTATGGTTACATTTAACCAATGGCAGCGGGTAAAAAAACAGTAGGTACCTTAGAGGTATACTCTTTGTAGTTCTAAATACCACGTGTTTGTATTATGCAGTCTGCCTTTGATCCAGCTTTGTTACTGGCTTTAAAACGTATTTATGTGTTTACATAAGTGAAGCCTCCAATCTTTGAAAAATCGGGTTAAACAGCACTAGGTAATTTGGATTGATGACACACTTAAAACCCTAGTCCCTTTTACTATATATAACCAAGTTTCTAGGTGACTTTATAAACTTGTACCATACAATGTACTATATTACCCAGCACCTAAAGCTCCGACATTAACGGAATCATTATATATAATAAGCAGAGAGTTCAAAACAGTGCTTGTAAACTGGAATAGGGACTTCCGGTGTCGAGTCAAGGTTCCAACAAAAACTGGCTCGAAAGGTGACATTTCGAGCGCTGCACACCAAAATTATCTTGTACTGCTGTCAATAGATGTCTCTTTCTACCAGAGTTCAGCGGAAGTATAAAATGATTTAGTGGTACCAATGGTCGTTAATATAGATACATTTTAGTGTGGGGTAAATAAAGGAAAATTCCGAAATAAAATTATAAAGATAGGACTTAGATGGAACTTAGTATCAATTAATTCCATTTATTCACACATTACGCAACAGGACTGTGAAACAATAGCCTATATTGGCAGTCTGCTTCCTAGTATAATGTTGGCCATCCTGATGACTTGATGATTTGAATTTGAAAAAGATTTAACGTGCCCGTAATTTCATAACTGTAAAAGGCACAAAGTCTTCAGAAAGAAAATATTGCCTTTTGAGGTTGTCCTGCTACAGGGAGGATTAGGGGAATTAAATTGTTTCGTTTCCCGAATTATACTGAAAGGTAAGAAGCTTACAGAACAACACAGGAATAAAGAATCAAGTCATTACCTAACCTGAAAAATGCTGCCGCTTGGTTGTAATAACTTTGTGAAACGACACTTTAATAACTGTTTCATATTCTCACGCGGAAAAATAATTCACTACAAAATTAAATATTGTGTACACTATACATATAATTCTTAATGAAACAATGTCAGATTTGACGCAATATTTTTATCTTAACCATAACCACCAACTTTGCCCCTTTTTCCTGGAGTGTATACTTGACACTCATTATATAGCTTAAAGTAACCACATACTGCATTACAGACTCTTATGACTAATTTATTGTTTACCTCGGTCATCTTGTAATTAAATGTGAGTTGGCATTTCAGTACAAACTTGTATAAATTTACATTCAATGCACATATTATTTATAATACTTTTCTTGCATTAAACAATCTAAATCATATTATGAAATGCTGATGAATGATATATAAGCATATATTTGCACAGTTTTCTGTCATTTGTTTCAGGGTAGCCTAAATACATTTGACAAAAATAATGTTTTTAAACAGTCTTTTGTCAATGATGCTATCAATTGCCAGGATACCAGTACTACCTGTGTGCCAGAATTTCATCATGAGAAGTTCTTTTACATGCAGTAAATTTAAAATATGAGGTTGCTTTTAAACACACTTAAAAACCATCAGTCTGGGCTATTTTAATTTGGCTGCACACATTTTGGGTATCAATCTGTAAACCTCAATGGTTCAGAAAGACTACTTTGTGTTATTTGCTTTGCTTCAGCATGCATTATCCACATTGGAAAAACATTAATATAGAATAAGTGAGATGAATTGTTAAGGTATGATCACTTAATTTGTTTCCTTAATTTCTTTTGGCAAATAACATTAATGAAACCAAGGGAAAAATGCATTCTATACTATTGGCATATAGATACGTTAAGTGTGGTGGAAATGTTGGTAAACTCACTTGAATTAATTATTTTTAATTTTTTTTTTCATTTCAATAGCATTGCTTTGTTTCTAATGTAGTATAAGAATCAGCAAATACATTTAGCTGTATCATGTCATAGGCACCATGTCTGCCCAATAATAATCTTGTTATCTAATTAATATCTTAGGGTGAGTTACTTGGTTATGAACTTTTACAACTCTTTTTCTTTATCATGCAGTGACAAATGTTTGTAATAATGTGGCAAGTTAATTAATTCTTTTGGGGAGTTGTTTGGATATGAATTTTTATGTTTTTAATAATGTGGCAAACTAATTAATACTTTAGGGCGAGTTGTTTGGATATGAATTTTTATGTTTGTAATAATGTGGCAAACTAATTAATATTTTGGACGAGTTGCTCGGATATGAATTTTTATGTTTGTAATAATGTGACAAACTAATTAAAACTTTTGAGCGAGTTGTTTGGATATGAATTTTTATGTTTGTAATAATGTGGCAAGCTAATTAATACTTTTGAGCGAGTTGTTTGGATATGAATTTTTATGTTTGTAATAATGTGGCAAACTAATTAATACTTTTGGGTGAGTTGCTCGGATATGAATTTTTATGTTTGTAATAATGTGGCAAACTAATTAATACTTTTGGGCGAGTTACTCGGATATGAATTTTTATGTTTGTAATAATGTGGCAAGTTAATTAATTCTTTTGGGGCGTTGTTTGGATATGAATTTTTATTTTTGTAATAATGTGGCAAACTAATTAATACTTTTGAGCGAGTTGTTTGGATATGAAGTTTTATGTTTGTAATAATGTGGCAAACTAATCAATACTTTTGAGTGAGTTGCTCGGATATGAATTTTTATGTTTGTAATAATGTGGCAAACTAATTAATACTTTTAGGCGAGTTCCTCAGATATGAACTTTTATGTTTGGAATAATGTGGCAAACTAATTAATACTTTTGGGCGAGTTGCTCGGATATGAATTTTTATGTTTGTAATAATGTGGCAAACTAATTAATACTTTTGGGCGAGTTGCTCGGATATGAATTTTTATGTTTGTAATAATGTGGCAAACTAATTAATACTTTTGGGCGAGTTGCTCGGATATGAATTTTTATGTTTGTAATAATGTGGCAAACTAATTAATACTTTTGGGTGAGTTGCTCGGATATGAATTTTTATGTTTGTAATAATGTGGCAAACTAATTAATACTTTTAGGCGAGTTGCTCAGATATAAATTTTTATGTTTGTAATAATGTGGGAAGCTAATCATTACTTTTGGGCGAGTTGCTTGGATATGAATTTTTGTGTTTGTAATAATGTGGCCAGCTAATTATTACTTTTGGGCGAGTTGCTAGTATATGAGATTTTATGTTTGTAATAATGTGGCCAGCTAATTATTACAAAATGCAAAATTTGCACTAACTAGGTCAAACTTGTGCATCAATGACATAAATATGACAATCTGAAATAAACTGCTTAAAGAATCCTTTGGTATGTCTATGAATGAATCACAGTAAAATTAGTAATTGTCCTATGCAGAACGTCTGTGTGATTTGAGTTTGTAAACACTGCACAATTTTAAGTAATTGTTTATAAATATAAAACAAGGAATTGTTGCTTTTACTTTACAGCTATTATAGATGCAAATTAATTGGTAGTATAGAATTAAACATTTTCATAATCGAGGAGTTTCAACTCCATTTTTGCCCTGATATTATGAGGAGAAATTATTCTTTGATTAATTAATTTAACACAATCTTTTATATGTATTCTGAGATGAAACTGCACAAATTATACACACAGCTATTGTTGCATATGGCTTCCGAACATAATTGAAAATAAATTATTACAATGATGTCAGCTCAGTGCTTCAATAGCCAAGGCTTTTGTGACTCATTGTTATTACCTTAATGTTCAACTCCTGTATTATTGTGTGGAATGGACATTTTTCTGTGTTACTTGCAATTGCATTCATCCAATTCATATAAAGACAATATATATGAAGGGAAGATATGGGCACTGATATTTTAGTGTGGTTTGTTTGTACTCCTTTTCATTGTTTGCCATTCCTATTGAATAATAATAATAATAATAATCTTCAGTTTTGTAATGTTACAAACTATAAGAGTCATATCAGCTTTATTTTATGCCAGAATTTGTTCCACAGGAGTTATGTGCATTGAAATGAAACTGTTGCAGTTGAAAATCCTTAAATGCAATTGCAAATCTCTCACTCTTGGCATAAATGAAATGTGCATTATTCTCACTTTGAGAGTGTAATCGTTCCCTCAGTTGCTTATATGGCACACATTCTGTAGAGTCCTGCAGCCTGAGAAATATATGCTAAGCAAAGAGCTGAAGCAGCATATAGTGCATTGCTTAAACTGTTACCAATATAAATTAGGATATGTACTCAAAAAGATGGTTCACTTATCAGACAAATTTGTCATACAACAAGATACATTGGAGTTTTAAATTTTGTTTCTAAAACTACATGTTTTCTTTGTCAGTGTTGATTACCATGCAGGATATTTGGTCTCAGAAACTGAAGAGTCTAGTGTTCCTTGTGTTGTAAAGACAAGTAGATTTTAAACAAATGGTGCATTTTGCTACTTTCTTATTTTCATTGTGCAGTACATGGTATTTTAATTGTAATAATTTGCTTTTTCTGTATTTGTGAAAGATACCTATTTTAACCAAAGTTATTACAAGAATGCACAAATAGTGTGATTGATAAAAGTTATGCCACTAGTTGCTGACATTGTCTCATGTACAACTGTTAAAGATGCTGCTAAAACGTTAATACTACAGGAGGGAGTTTCAAATTTGAGGTCTCTCTCTGAGGAACTTCTGTAATCTTATGCAAAGAACGTTTATGTGTATACATTGTAATGGAGCTGCTGCTATTCAAAATTTAATTCATTAATACAAGCATTAACATAACACTTTTGTTTACTTCTTGAAACTGGTAGTGCTGTTTTTTTGTACATAGTTGTTATCCTATCTTCATTTAGAATTTTTATGTGTGCATCTATGCTGTTTTTACACTAGTTTTTAATGGAATTTTCAATATTATTATTGTTAACTTGCTATGTAAAAAAAAAATTGCATTACATTTAACCTTGTTGGCATCCCTTCCAGTTTTCCTCCCTTTACAGAATGCATTAATTCAATGTGAACTTATAATTGATGTGCTCATATATCAAACAGGATTTTAATTCTACTCAATGAAAGGATGAAACATGTATATTTCTGCGCAATCCCAATTTCATATAAATACTGTGCTTCTCATCTGATTATATAAAAAAAATTAATTTGTTGTATACAGCAGAAAAAAGTTAAGTTAAACGTGAATTTCTTCTTCCTGATTATTTTCTTTTCAGGAATAAACTACCGAACTTCTTTCTAAGTCACATCTCGGGCACAATGAATAATTTACCGCACTTTTCAATTTCTCACACAGAAATATTAAATCAGCTATTTGGAAATGTTCGGTAACAATTCATTGGTGCGTGAGATGGGACTTCGAAAGAACTTCGGTAGATAATTCCTGCGTTGAATACGCAAGGGAAGGGAGGGTACAGAATCGCACGCTCGGTCGATATAGAAGTTGGTTATGTTATCGACGCTATGTTAGTTCTCACAACGCCCGTGCGAAAGGTTTTAAAAAGCGGCCTATTCGACCCCTTACCCCCACCACAGAGTCGACAATCTAGTAATCTATGGTTCAAAGTAACCTGAGAAGATAAAGAATAAACCTATTAAGAGACATCCTGTCTTCAAAATGGCTACTGTACAGTCACGTCAAGTGGAAGATAAGATAAGACTTCTGATGTGAATTGTGCCTCGTTAATTATTTACAGCGCGTCTAAATTGATTTTACCATTTGATTAATAAAATTAAAACATTTAACATAGACTCAAAGTCGAGCTAAAGATCCATATCTAGAAACGCTGTTTCAAACTGGAAAGACAAGTGAGCCTCAATAAATACCCAATTGGTTCCATTCACATGACTTTCTCTAAATGTTTCACAAAAAAAACTACTCTTACAAAATACTATTCTTTTGTCTACATTATAATTATCAGAATGGCCTTATTACTTACTTTCTTGACAGCAAAAGTGAAATAAGGGAATACACTAGGCTAAAGGGATGGTCAAGTTTTTTAAAAGCTAGTCGCTATGTAAAAATATTGAAATTCTTTGCATGACCAGTAGTTAAAACAAATTGTGAAACGAAATATTACTTTCCGTAAGAGAAAAGTTTAAGTAATTTAAAATTGAAACAAAAAATGAGGAATACTCGAAAATGGATAACTCTACCAAAGAATTCACATTGCATTAATTGTGTGTTTTAACAGTATCCACATTTTGGTGTGGCAAGTTTTTTTATCTATCTGTTACCAATTAACAATTAATTAAAATCATCCAGAATGAATAGATCTTCAGAGCCTGTTTCCAGAAAATTCAAGATATACATTTCGTTTGGCCTAAAAATATACTAAACATGTGATGTTTTAATCAAGATCTTTAGTCATTTTTGAGAGAATCAAACTTTTTGAAAAATGTTCCATTTTAAAAGGCAGTTAGGCGTGGGGGATGTTGCTGAAAATGTTCGATTTGCATCCTTGGAAGATACTGAATTTAAATATCAAGTTTGATATTCAACTGACTTTTCGATTTTTAGTTATGTTCCTCTCAGGCCTGAATTCAGCGGTCTTTTTCTTTCTTTATATTTTTTTTTTCTATTCCAGAGTTACGTTGAAATCTCAGCGTTGAATTTTTGGGTGTAATTCTGTATGTCTACTATGTACATTGTGGAAGAGAAAGCAAAAAATTGATTAGGACATTAAAAGGCATTCAATATAAAAATACCAAATAGTCCAATAGTGTAGTTATTCATTTACTTTAAGTAACTGGTACTTTTTTGCAGTACTACTTGCGAATTTATTGTATGGACGCCATAACAGGTTATATTGGCTGAGATTTATAAGTTAGGTGGGAGTAGGTTGAAATGAAAATTTGTTGTACTCTTTGGATGAATTTGAGATAATGAACTTCACGGAAATAACAATTATGCTACAGCAAAAAACATAGCATATTACCTTAATAATTAGATAAATATAATTTGTGTTTGCGTCAATGTTTCGTTCTTGTAATAAAGCAATAAGTCTTAATATTTTCTCAGTCAGGTTTGTGTCTTCTACCACCAAGACCAACACAGGAGTAACGAAGCGCTTTTCTCCGAAGTTTTCTGTAAGAAAATATTTCTGTATCAGCTTATCTTCAGAAGAAGCCAATTCTTTGCTTTTTAAAATTTCGGCATCCATGTCATAATTATTAAGTAATGCATATATACCAGTTTAACAAAAAGCTATGTCAAAACTTTCGGAAAACATTTCTTACGTACAGGGGAGAAAAATGTTATGTGAACACAGGTCTGGAAATGTTTATTTCCATGGTAAGGCTCTTTTACTACAACTCTGCTTACACGATGAGATGTGTAATATGTAGCAGCCCTATGGCCATAACCCCAAAACAGAACATTCGCTTTTACGGCTGCTTAAATTGGGTGGAGGTGATTCATTTCATCATTGTTGTCATTGTGCCTCAGTACAGTATATAGTATATATTCCGCTTGTTAGGCACCGGTGCTCAGTTCATTGCTTGTCGTAGTGCCGAGCACAGCAGTGTCTGTTTTGTGAGTTTCAGGTGCAATAACATTTATATTTACATTTGGATTTGGCAGATTCTCATTTATTGCACGGATTAGCTTAAGGTAAAGCAAGTTATGCTCAGCGTTTGTATCAACAAAAATTTCCAGACTACGTAGTCCAGATAGGAAAACGCTTTAATCAAGTGATCGTTTCCCGAGGGGAAATGGAACCTTCAACCCTGCTACTCGCGACTGAGGAAGACCCAGAGCGGGTGAACACCACAACTGGAGAAGGCGATTCTTCATGCTGTTGAAGACCCTAGTGTCAGCACTCGACAATTGGCGTAACACGTAACGTTGACCATATGTCTATCTCGAGAGTGTTGCGTGAGAACCTACTGTACTCGTACCATTTACAACGCGTGTGTACATTATCACCAGCTGATTATCTCGCGCGATTAGCGTTTTGCAAATGGTTTCATCATCAATTTGCTAATCCAGACTTTGCTGTTTACAGAGGAGGCTTCATTTTGCCGAGATAGGATTGTGAATTTTCATGATCAACATTTATGGGCTGACATGAATCCGGAAACAGTTGTTCCATCAACATTGATTCTCCATTAATGTTTGGGTCGGGATTGTTGGGGACTGTTTAGTGGTACCACATTGTCTTAATGATCGGAGGTACAGAAGGCTCACACAGAATAACTTACCTGTCCTGTTGCAAGATGCTCCATTAGCAATACGACGAGATATGTACTTCATGCACGATATAGCTCCTACTAGTTTCTTTTTCTGTCCATCGATTTCTGAACCTGATAGATGGATATGAAGAGATGGATCATTTCCGTGGCCTCCACGCTCATCTGACTTAAATACACTAGATTTTTACTTGTGGGGACATTTTAAATCTCTTGTTTATGCACCTCCAAATTCAGATGTAAACACCCTTCGTACTCGTGTTGTGGAAGCCTGCCAGACAATAAGAAATTCTCCAGGCCTAACTCAGGGAGTCCCTGCGACGGCGGCTTGACAGATGGAGGCCATTTTAAACATGTGATATAATTTCCTGTTTCCCCACGGTTCTGTCATTGAGTGTTCTTGTATGGGGTTCAGCTGGTCTAAAACGGAAATAAATAGTTTCTGAATCTATGTTCATATTTTATCCTCATTATTTATCCGCAAAAAATATTTTCCCAGATGTTTTACATACCTTTTTGCTACCACCTGTGTGTTTCAACGCTCATAGTGCAAAAGGCCGTATGTTTTAGAATTGGATTGGATTGACTCACGGACTTGGTCCCTAGATACTACCGCACATAAGACCTGTGGGCCCTTGAGCCCTACTTAATCCCAAGAAGAGAAGCATGTGTGAAGATACCCGAAGGGCAACCAGATCCGGATAACGACGGGCGCAAGCACGGAGAGGGTTACTAACCGTTCCAGGTGGAGCACCTACGACGCGGTCCAGGTTCAACCGGTAACTCCCGAGCTTCTGGGGATACCTGGAAGTGAGCAAGCCACAATGAAGTCGCAACCCTCCGAAAACCGGCGCCGGATATTGCAGACCTACGACAGATGATAAGGAAGTAATGGGAACAAAAAAGATGAGTTCAGGAAATACAGGGGATGTGATGAATCTTCCAGTATTCGCCTGGCAACCTGGAAAAAACTCCGAAAAATCCTGTGGGTTAGGAAAGCCGGTCACGAGAATCGACCTCACCATATCTTGAATGTGAATCGCACACTTTACCGTAGTGCCACCTCACTCAATATTTTTTTTAAGAAAAAGAATGGTCTATGTAAAATGTTGTTCATATAAAAATCTCGGAGCGGCTGATTCTTTTCTAAACTTCTCCTTTGAACAGCTTTTTCTGTAAATGATATTTTCTGGTATAAATAACAGTTTTTGCTAGAAATAATTGCAGAGAGCTATCTTTTATTTTAGAATTACGTCACCAACCACACCAACGGCTGTGGACCAATTTGGGTGTTAACAACATGGTTGATTTTTAAAAATAAATAATTGGTGATAAAACAGTGTATAGTTAATGAAATAATTATACTTTCTTTAATAAACAAATATATTTATAAAGGTATATCAGTGAACTAGAATATATAACAGGTCATTCATTTAGCAGATATAATATTGACGGTAAATGGTTTATAACCCCTTAAAATACCAGGATGACAAACAAATATATCACTTCTGATTATTACCCGATTTATAAACGTAGACAGAATATGTGCGGCCACAGGCAAGGTATTTTTAATGATTGACGACAAAATATTTGAATTACAAAAAAAAAAAAAAAAATGTATGCACTTGATATAATTTTGAAAAGATCAGAAGGTTTATTATTTGCCGATTTTTAAAATTGTTTATATTTTCAAGATTAATATGTTTTTTAGCAATAAACGAAAAATATCTGTTTTTGTTTTGCATAGAAAAGTGTGCATTTATTTCTAGTTACAAAAAAGAAAGGTTTAATTTTACTTTGGCTTTCGTATCCTGAAGCCAGAAGTTGTGAAACAGTGTTATGAATTTCAACGAAAAGAAGTTAGCAGTTAATTAAAATAAGGTACCAAGTAAGAAAAAGTCTTCTTTATGAGAATTTCAGCTTGCTAGCACAACCAATAGTAGAGTTTTAATCTAAAGCAAAACCTGCTCACCTTGTTTTATCATGAATTAAGTTGTTGAGAGCCAAATTTGAAATATTAGAGTGTGTTTACTTTGGAAGCAGAGTAAGTGCACTTGTGTAAGTGCACTGTATGTTAGAGATACAGCAGAAAACAATTTAAAATGTTGCTGTTGTATCACTATAAATTGGACTCTCTTATGGCAAAAGTAATTGATGATATAATGACAAAAGAAGCTTTAGATTATGTTTTAATCTTTAACGCTAGTTACTAAGTACATTCAAGTGCCTATAGCGTAACTCCATGGCGCGACAGTCCACAAGGGCCCTTGGTCTACCGTCCGGCCGCCGTATCCCCCATCTCGACCCAAAGGCATCATGAGTGCTGGAGAGAGAGACGTGATCAGCGCCTCAAGTACCTCCGGGCCGGTTTGTGCGGTCTTCTCGACCTGGAGCCTCTACTTCTCAATCAAGTAGCTCCTCAATTTGCCCCCACACCAGGGACCTCACGAGGCTGAATGCACCCCAGATCAGGTCTCCCAGCGAGGGAAAGTTCCCCATGCCGTTAGCGGGAATCGAATGACAGGTCTCTCACTTGTCATCCCGTTAAGGAGAGCGCCCACAAGTAGCAATTGGTAATTTAAATAATTTAATGGCAGCATTTGATGATCAAGGTGCATTTAAAAGAAGGTGTTCACTCTGATTCGCTTCTTTATTACAAATAAGTTTGTGTCATTCTTGAACACCTAATCCGTGGTGGACATGGTAACAATTAATTAGTTGTAGTCACAGTAGGTAACTCTAAATTTTAATTTCTGTCACTTCATCAGTCATTAGTTCTGCCGAAAAATTATCACGACATTAATACAGATTTGTGTAGAACATTCAACAGAAACACTACAAATAAAAGTTATTAATGCGGATTTTTAAAATAATTTTCAACACAAAAACCTTGCCTCTGTGTATAGCATATATTCCATATAAATTTTTTTATGAAAATATGTGGTTTTTAGGACTTAATTTTAATTTTTGTCATATTAAGAATATTTTATACTTTCGAAGTATAAGTATATATTTTTGAACGTTGAGCGTGTGAAAGCATACCATAATAAGAGAAAACATACATTGGACCCCCACATTGAGGCGTGTTGAGCGTGTAATATAGCAGAATACAAAACGAAAAAGCAAACAAGCGATGATTATTATGATGATGAAATAACATATTTGATACCCAGCGCATATGATCCACGAATTGCACAATTTCAGCAAACATCAAAGGGTACGTTTTGCAAGTGAGAACATGTTTTTGCCCATATGATTCTCATGAGCAATGTAATCGTCAGCTGAAATCGGCCTTTTGAGTAATAAAGGTTGCTCAGTTCGATACAGAGAGAAATCATGGAACGCAGAGGGAAAAAGCACATTTAAAACCAAAGCAATAAAAATGTAACGATAAAGGCATGATTAAGGGGTGGACTGCATTTTATGATCGTATGCTGATACGGTCCGACGTCTCATGCAGTAGGAAACCGAAATATCCAGTACATTTTATGTGAACCAACGGCATTTAGCACCAATAATTTGATGCTGACAACTTTAAATCCATGTTGCAAACCAGATAGTACCTCCAGCTTTGAGTATAACGCGCTCAAAGATAGCGGTGGAATCCTTTATTCATTTTTATGTGCGTATAGGTATATGAATTAACGTTTGATGTTTGCACAATCGCAATGTCAGGGAAGAGCACGGTTTCGTAATAAAAGAAGTGAATAAATATGGTTCGTGTTAAACAAACACTTGTAACTTTTGTAGACTAAGCCACGTTTTGCTTCGTAAAATATTGTCATTTTCTATATCACAAAGTGGATCATATAAGCCAGTTATCTTAAAAAAAAAAAAAAAAAAAGCTGGTCCAAACTTTTGTGTGTGTTTTTTTTTTCGTTATATTTATACATTGCCTTTAACTGTATAGTCCTTTCGGCAGTATTCACATTTGAAACACGTGTACAGCTTTGATTTGTTGTCGTTGGGTTCCCAATTCTGTACATTAGATCACACACACACACACACACACACACACAAACACACACACACAAACATGCACATTCACATGCATGCTTCCAGATTCTGGGTAGAATAAGGATTATTCTTGGCTAGAAAAAAATTACATCCAAGCTGGGAATCGAACCCGGGACAATTCGTACAGCAAGCAGGTGCTCTACCGATTGAGCGACTTGGCCTTTACTTGCTTATCTGGATTTCTATTTCCGACTGGTCTGTAGTTTATTCCTTTGTTATTCAACGAATGGTGACGCCTCCATAACGTGAGCGACTTGCATTTTTGAGGTTTCGGTTGCAAACCTTGGTGGCCGATTAAATTGACCGATGATTTTTACCACTGTTTTCCTCGGTTGTTGAGCGAATACTGGGTTGAGTGACTTGATCAGCGAATTTTCCTATCATGGCTTCCATCACTACATCGCATTTCCCTCTTTATCGCCTTGGGCTGATCTCTCATCCTGGCTTTGCTTTGATCCAAAGTTTGCTCCTCGACAAGCAGGCCTTGTGAGTGTAAGTACTGCAAAGAAGAGGGCAATTCTTTGAAGAATGATTTTCCGTTAAGGAAAAGTTAAGTCATAGAAAATATTGATAAAGGTTTAAAAATTGGGATATAGCGAAGAAATACACAATCAGTGCATCTACGCTTTCAACGTTTATTTAAGACCGAAAGAATATAGATAAAAGTGTTTATTTACACTCTATCGTTCCTTCTGAAATCGTTCCTGCTGGTGAATGAGGGAATAAATCGACAAACTGTTTACCACGGTTCTTTTCTATGAGTGAGTGGATATGTTCATTATGTTCATTAACTATGATGTATTTGTACGAAGTCTATGAAGCTACTTTAGCCAATATTCTATACGTTCTCGGGCTTCAAGCCAGGTGTAGTGATGAAGAGACATCGACGTTTCGGGAGCGTGCATCTGATGATGGGAGAGCTGCACGCTCCCGAAACGTCGATGACTCTTCAGCACTACACCTGGCTTGAAGCCCGAGAATGTCCAAAATATGTTCGTCACCAGGAAAGCTTCAGATCCTATTTTACTTCAGCCAGTTTAGAACTGAATTGTTTTCTGCCATATCCATTTCTAATGCATATGTGTATACATACCAGTAAAAATAGATACAGTATCGTAGTACATTCAACACAAAAATACAGACATTTCAAAGTTCTCTTCTTTTCTTTCTAGTGGTGGTGCAAGAATACGAGGCCCGTGTTTATGACTCTCAGGTGCTTCCTGGAAACACAGCAGTGTTTAGATGTCACGTACCAAGTTTCGTTAGAGATTTCCTCACCGTCACATCCTGGCTACAAGACCATAGCTTCAATATTTATCCCACAACAGAAGGCGGTAAGTACACATTCTTCTACATCCATGTGCACATAAGATGAATAGTTAATTAGTGAGTGATACTAGGCTCAAGTTTTTTTTAGTCAACAGTTGGCGCCCATAAATACGTGAATATAATTTAGCCCCCTTTTTTAGATAATTAACAGACAGGGAGCGTGATTTTTCCTTATTTCAACAAGACTCTGAAACAGCTCTTACAGCCAATCTTTCGATGAGAACAATTGAAAGTGTGTTTCAGGACAGAATTATTGGTAGAGATTGGTGGCCCCTCGGTCTCCCAACCTAATCCCCTGCGATTTCTATCTCTGGGGTAACTTAAAGCACAAAGTGTACAAGACAAACTCACATACTCTGGAAGGATTAAAAGAAAATATCCGCCAGGATTGCCACCATTTCTCAACGTGAACTACAGCGCGTGATGGATAGTTTCCTAGAGACATGTCAAAAATCTAGAGACAACGGCGGTGGCCAGTTTCAGCATCTCCTTTAATAACATTGGTAAGTAAAAGCTTTAAAAGTAGTTTTAAAAATGGTGCATGGTTTCATCCGCAGACGGCAAAGAGCACCGAGGGTGCGGACAAGTAAAACACCGCGCGTTTCTGGATCACCCGGTACTAATATAAACTAACACTAATACGCATAACTATGAAGCACCATAAAAGTTTTTACCCATACAATAACTACAACTAAAAACACAACACACTCTTTTATGCTTTTAACTCCACAAACCATGCAGAATTCCAAGTTAAGTCAATCGGGTCCGAACGTTATTATTCGGGGACGTTGTTTGTGGTGTGGCGATTTCCGAGGTCTTCGCTTGCAGGTCCCTGTTCTTCCTCCTGAACCCCCTCTGACCGTATCATAGTGCAGGGCAGTGTTCGAATCAGATTTTCTTGGGGGGAACTTAAGTATCAGTATTTGTCTTAAATTTATACCAGTAGTATACATAAATAATTGGTGGTGGTGGTGGCGGTGGTGGCGGCGCCGGCACCGGCGGCCTTTAGACCAATGTATAGAAACAATGAAAAGGTTTCTATTCTACTAGACGTAATTATTAAGAACAGTCCAATCACAAAATTTGCAAAAGCATTTTGCTCTTGGTGTGACAAAACTCGTTTTATATGAACAATCTTATTACTCTGCTTGAAAATATTAAGTATTACAAAAATACTTATCTTTAACAAGGGAAGTAATTCTTATTTAACGAGCCAGGGAAGGTACTTAATGAGTGGGGTTTAGGGCTCCAGCTTCTAGCATCCTCCCCTTGGTTTCATAGTACAGAGAACGAGATCTATCCCATTCGCAACGGAAACTGGCTGCTGTTGCAATTATTAATATTACTTATTAGTTTATAATTTACTTTAGACATTCGCTTCGGTGATAGCTTTGATAGCCAATAATGTACGCCACTGGTTCTAACCAAGCCTAACAAGAAGGCTATCCACCTCAGCGCTTCTAATGTGTCTGTAAAGGGAAGAAAAGTTGTACTAGGACATTATAACACTGAGAGACTTACTACTCACTTCAAACACGGCAGTTGGCAAGTTCGGTCCCTGGGATAAAACATCAGAGCTGCAGGAGGACGTCTAGTCTCGTTTTAGAAATATTATATTTCTTTCACAAATAGTTGCGTGAACAAGCGGTAGTGTTTTATGTGATGTATAACCAAGACTTAAGGCTGCGCCATCGCCAAGTGGTTAGTCCACTGCTTTCACAAAGGCGGACCGCTCCCAGATGACCGCATGTGGGATTTGTGGTGCACAAAGCGGCGCAAGGGAAGGTTTTCTCGGAGTTATCCGGTTTCCCCCGCCATCGCATTTCACCGGTTCTCCATATTCATTCAATTGTATCATCAGTGTCATTGCCATATTAGTAAAAGTGGGTTTTGAACACTATTAAAAAACCAAGACCCGCCATCAAGAGAGCAAAAATAATTTGAATTTCACATCCTTCCAGCGGATGATAACACATTAAACGAGATTTAGTCGCGTTAAGTGAGCAAAGATTCATTTGAAGCAGCATGAGAAAGTATATAATCACTTATTCAGTTTCAAAGAATGTATTTGTTTCACAGTTATCATGCTGAAAGAAACAACCGAGCACAGTGAACTAATCTGGTTGACTTAAATCAATAACGTATCTACTATTCAGAACTGAAAAAATAGCTTTGTTCAACAAGGGGATAGGTGTTTGATAGTTCGATAAATGCAAATATTTGCTAAATTGGTCAATTTTATAGATAAATGCAAGTATTCACGGTGATACCCTTAAAAGGTGTAACCGCGAATATTTTCCAAGCCAGATGTGGTATTGACATGTTAATCTTACAAAATAAAAGCACACGGGAATCGCAGGTGTGACCATTACGGAGACTTCAGGGATCAGTACAGTGTGTTGTTG
Source organism: Hymenopus coronatus (assembly GCA_030762935.1). Lineage (NCBI taxonomy): Eukaryota > Metazoa > Arthropoda > Insecta > Mantodea > Hymenopodidae > Hymenopus > Hymenopus coronatus. Next base: position 65,411,812 of record CM060900.1, read on the forward strand.
TTTATTTCATTAGATTAACAATTGGGACGTTTGCGTTTTCAGAAACACTCGCACATCAATCGTTTAACAGTTTGTACTGTCGCATTTTCCATAATAGGAATTCCAGTTCTTTAATGTTACTTAGCACAAAGACTCCTTTTCCTAAAGTAGGATTTTCAAACTAAGTCTAGATTGGGGCTCCAAAGTTATGCAGTTTTATTCTCCCCAATTCCTGGCAGTTTAGCAGTTTATGTAGTGCAGTTTCTTCCTGCCCACCAGTCTGCAGCAGGTATCATCTTGCAGGATACCTACAGTCTGTAGGCGCTTTTTGAAGAATCCGTACCCTTATAAGTCTATAACCTTCCTGGCTCTTCCTCCAGTGTTTTTCTAGCAACATATACACATATATGTGGTGAGTGCACGTGAATAAGCGTGTGTGTAACAATTCTCAATGACTACCATACACAAAGCCACATGTAGTTAGATTTTCAGATGTATTTGTCCAGGATTCTAATGCACATAGGTAAGGAACGTCACAACTTGAAACAACTTGTCTGCTTACCTTAATTGGGCAGCTGTCCACGTTCTTTGATTTTATTTTGTCGGTTTATACTCAAAAATCGTAGGCAACTCTTCACATAATTCCAGTAGAGTGATTGCAGTCGGTTGCAGTGGACTGATTAGTACCCCTGATTTATCACCAATGCATTTTTTTCAGCGATGAAATCTATAGCTGAAAGCTGTCGCTTATAAGAAAATAGCTACAGAAGTACCGCATTAAGCAGACTGTGCTAAAGTTTCTCCCAAAAACCTACATCGTTTGCAGTAATATTTACTTTTACAACAACAAAAGTAAAGCACCTTATTTCAATGTAGTTCATTATATGCAAAAGAATCGAGTTAACAAAATTCTAACCTTCTTTCAACAAAGTCAATGGTTATTGTTCCATTTGAAATTAAGCATAATGCAACAGTTATATTCTAACATTGCTGAATATTCTGAATCGGTCTGATTTTTACTGAGTTTTCACTCTATAGAAACAGCAGATCAATGCACATCTCTTTTTGTAAATATTCGCGGTGATCGTTTTATGTGATCCACACGGTATTTTACATTGGCTTGAATTAATTGCTTCCACCCGAAAATGAATGTAAGAATACCCATATAAAAACCACTAATGTAGGGGTATCTTTGGATAGCAAAAGATAGTTTTTAGTATGCAAGTAGTTTTATAAAATATGAGAATATAGATTCTAATCATAATAAAATAAACATAAGTGGGTAATTTGGAAACAAAAATTATTTTTCTTTTAAAGTGATATGAATTAAATAAATGGGAGCATCAATGCCCACGTTCCACTGGATCTTGAAAATATGGCAAAGAGGGAGGACTGGTTCGGCTTCCTTAGACAGGGAAGATGGATTTATCAGCCTTGTGCAGCCCTTTATCTCCCGACTTGAGGTCAACAATTAGCATTGTTGTGTGCGATCTGCTGACTGTCGCCTGCAATAAGAAGAAGAAGAAGAAGAAGAAGAAGAAGAAGAAGAAGAAATACATGTTAGTTTAATCTTCGCGCTGCTGTAAGGAAGACTCGTTGTAAAAAATTAAAAAAAAGAACAGAAAAGAAAAAATCAACAAAACCTAAAATAGGTGCAAAAGAGGAAGAAGACACCCCCCTCCAAAAAAAAAAAAAAAAAGAATTCCTCGGTACAATCTAGTATTTGTTTCTGTTAACTCATACTCCTTAAGACTTTCCTTTTCATATCTTTCTTCTACTGGATTTTCCTCTCCCCTTTCAACCTTCCATTTTAAAAATATAAATAAATAAAAATAACACTAAAAAGACTTTTAAAAAAGCTTAAGCCGTATAAAAACAGAGTGGTCGTGCAGAAAAAGCGACAATGAATAAAATGAACTTGCAGTACTAAAGATGAAAAACCTTGCGTTACTAAAATCAGTAAGCAGTTAAACTAGTTAACCTAATCGTATCAAACGATCGTGCTTTCAATTTAATACTCGCCCAAACTCAACCATGTGTCCAATCTAACCAGCTGGGATATACACGCTTAATTTTTTTTCCGAATGAGAAATTGACCTAAAGTTTTAACTTAGTGGGCTTACTCTCCCCGTAGCGAGAAGTATACCCCTAGGACTTATACGTCGGTGCTTAGGATAAGAATCCTGTAGACGAACCAACGGACACTTAATTATAGAATGAAGAACCCGGAACGAGGGATTGGTCCGTAGTCAGGCATAGGAGGGAGGGAAATAGACGACATGAAATGAAGGCGTACTGGATGATCGGAAAGGTGATGGTGAAGCAATTGATGGAATGAATGGTAGGAAGAAAACCCGCCCAGGTACTTCTTTGTGCATCACCAGTCCCCTCGGCTCCGTCACCCTCAAAAAATTAAATTGTAACAAAAAATATGTTGACCTTTGTGTTGAAGTGAGAAATATTGGTTCATGCATTAAACAAAGATAATAGGTCTCTGTGATGCACGCAAACTCCAGTGACTGAAAGTATGCAACATTTCGGGATGTTTCAGCCTTGCGACCTTTCTAGAGCTACGTGATCTACTAAGAAAGGACTGATTAAACAGCATCAAGACATAAAACTGTTGCAGACAGAGGGCGGCTGGAAATGAAGTCCTAGTGCTTAGAAAGGATATCGAAGTGCAATATCTAATAGAAAATTACTCAAATGATATCAGGATGAAACAAAGAAAATACATTAACCTGTGAAAGTGACACATTTTGAAGTTTAAAACTAGTGAAGTCAGATGCTTCTTCAGAAAAAAAGAAAATGTTATTTATCTACATGTCGTAGCAAACTTATTAGACAGAGTAAAGTATTTAATGCTCATCGAAGACAGTAAAATACAGATCTCGTCAGATAACATTCTACATAAGGAGAAATGTAGATGCTGAGAGGGTAAGAGGGGCTCTGTAACTGAGTGGAATTCGTATGATATTTTTCGCCAAACTTTTCTAATCCAGTTCGTTCCACACCTAGAGGGAAAACGCCAAACACATTTTACGAGCTATGGGCTGTCAAAATGTAGTACGAATGCGGTGGAAAGGAAGATACTAGGTCACAAACTACCCTGCTATATGAAGAAGTTGGAAGGAAAGAGACAGACTAACACGTCATTGCTTTCCAAATAAAGAGAGTCCCTTGAGAAGGGGCAGAATGAACGCATCTCAAGAGAAAATCCAAAGCTTCCATTTTACTCAATGTTCTTCCTGGGTTTTGGTGATATACATGTAATACTTAAAAAACGTGAAACGCGGGTGCTCAATTTCCATTTATTAGTACAAAACGTGAGTGAAAATGCGTCACCTTTAATAACTTTTAGAGGTTTCTTTCAAATTAAGAAACTGTTTTGAATTCTTAAATGTATCAAATGAAGATACATGAATTTATGCATAATTTTTACTTTTAATGTAAACATATCAAAATATGTTCCATTTTGATACAAAAATAATATCAGGTTATATGAATGATATAGAACTTATTAATATAAATACATGTTTTAAAATTAATATTACAAATAATTTATTTTAACAAAGCTATTTCTTCTATTCATACTAAAACAGAATCCACGCTCCAGTGATATTTCATTTAAGATAGAAACTGGTCGAAAGCATTCGTTAAATAGTTTACTGCAAAGGACACGGCAGGTTGCAGTGATACTCATAGTTTATTTCACAAAGGGAGAAAAGAGGAAAATCGTGTAAAAGAATGGATATTATTCATTGATTCCTTCAATCAGCAAAAAATTCCTCTCTCTAAACTTATTGAAGAAGCGATCTGCTTTCACTTTTCGTCCACTTACATGAAACAATTGAAAATGTCACTTATATTTAGAAAAATATTGCTGAGCATACTATATCTCACAAAACATGGTGATTCTAAGCGCTTAAATATACAATTAGATCTTATAAGCTCACACATGTGATCGAATGGGCTACGACATAAAGAATTGAAAGCTGAGGATTGACCAGATTAGTATATGAATGGAGATTATCAATATTCACTAGTCAGCTGGGCGCTTTAGGCATGCATGGCGGCTACTTCAGATAGCTGGATGAGAAATTATCAGCTTTTTAGCGAACTAAATGTACCTAATAAAGGAAGGAATCCCATTTGGTCCTGATATGGAGGAATCTTGAGGCTGCAATAACCAGATGAAAGAAAAGCCAGACTTGAATATAAAATACAAGTACAAGGAAAGAGGGAATCATAGGTTTAGTACAAATGTCTTAGACGGAGCCTGTCTTAAAATGTTTCCTTTTTTACATCCCCTACTTAGGTACCTTCATTAAAATCTTGACACCATTATTGAGAAACGGTGTGAGAAATTTCAGACACGACATCCAAGTATGGGGGCAAGGGAAAGTGGCGGAGCAGCATGAACAGGACATCTCTTGGATAATAAAATAAGAGTGAATAGAAGGGGGGATACGTAACGGTAAGGCTCGCATATGGACAATCCCGGGTTCGATTATTGGTAGTCGTGTACTCTCACCATGGGTTTTTCGTGTTTTTCTCGATAGTCGGAATGGTGTATTCTAGCATAGATTCCTAACCCCTCCCCGTTTCCTCTCGTTTCATTTCCCTCTTTCATGTATCGGGTTGACTTCGGAGCAGAGTGGCCTTCTTTGTTCAAACTAATGGGGCAGATGCTTGCGCCTTTTGGACTTCTTCTCGGCCCTGTCAGATGTCAGCCTTGAGAGCCTCCATTGTCAGGTCGGCGGTAGTCCAGCATGGAGGGACGCTCTGAGCGACACTGTAACTGTTAGGCAAGTCTGCACAACTCTGTCTACTGCGCTGGCCTGTGCTGCTCTTAGTCTTCTGCGGTTACCTCACCTCACCCGTTCCTCCCAGAGGTGTTTGCACAGAAGATCCATTTGGGGTCAACGTGCGAGGTTTCTCCTCCGTTAACTGGCCATAGCCATAGGGTGTCAAAGTGTGATTCAGAATCGTTCAACATAGTGAGTTTATTTATTTATTTATTTTTAGCTTAACCTACTTGAACCGGTTTGGTTATATCGGACGGTGAATGAAACTGATGAAATGGTGCTCAAATGATCTCGGGGTCCATGAAGCTTAAAGTTGCTCGACATTCGTTTTCTTAGAGTAAGGGAAAACCCCGAAAATACCTTACCCTAGGCAAGATTTAAAATCGCGATCTCTTGAATGAGAAGCAGATACGCACTACCGAGGCGGGTTACAGCTGGGGTTGAAAGTAATGCGGAAATACTTTATACTCCGTTCCCCTTCTTTAATTTCGTGTAGTAAAAGATAAAAAGCACCAAAATAGTTACGTGCATATAAATGGCATTCTGACATAGCACACACAAAAAGTCGTCAAAGTTAGTGAACAGTATATTAACCGTTGTTATTTATGGTTAACGGAGCAAAATCTCGCATTCGGGACCGCCTCCTTTGAACCTTGGATTTTTGTGGCGTCCTCTCGTCCGTAGGCGAATGCTGGAGTGGTTTCTCATCTACCATGATTTTCCTTTCATTCCTGTTAGTCTCATTTTTCAGGTGTGCGTCTAGATTCATGAAGTATGGCTATTCCGGACAGATGCTGGCTCAAAGGAAAGAGTGCTCTCTAGACAGAAGAAACTGCTTGGTCCAGGGGTCGTTCATTGCACTATCTAGGCAGCTCCAGCAGTCGGACGAGTCTTCTGACCTAAAATTGTTAGAGACTTCTGCGCGTCTATGTGGTGTTTGCCTTTAACCCATAGCCTCTGGTGGTTCTTTTAATACACCCCATTTTCTTGGGTTGTAGTCAATAAGTTCTATGTAGGTCTCAGTGCACGAGATATTCCCGTCCATTCTATAACCTATACCTCACTATAACCAAATGGTGGTTTAGTTCATAAAATAACAAAGACGTTAGTGAATACTCAAAAGCCCAGGATCCAGCGAGTCGATTGTTTCCTGAAGTTTTGTTTAAGAAAAAAGTAAATTTTGGGAAAACGTATTACCCAGACAACTCTTAGTTCGAACTCGGGTCCTAGGCATTAGTTGGCTCTCTTAAATCTAATGCACTCTTACACCGTTTAGCCTTATGTAAAATTAAAAATATTCTAAGAATAATTTTATTTTCCCTTTAAAATTATCAAATACTGTCGGAAGAGTAGTTTAAGATTTCACAAAGCTTTATAGAAAATGCTGCTAACTTCTGTTTGCTATATGAACACAATGTGCTGATAGAAATATTTTCTGGAGGCCTCAAATTGTTCCTGACAACATTTTTCTGTATTTCCTTAGAATAAGTAGACAGTAAATTTCCGTGATGTAATATAATGTAAATTTAAACAATATTTTGCTCTTTAAAATTAAACCATGTAAAATGTGTGCTTTGTACTCGTAGAAGCAGAATTCTATTTAAAAGTGAAAAGTTTCCTCATTAGGTACTCTACACTTCTGGTGTACAAAACGCTTGTCGTTCTCTGCTAATAAGCGTGTATGTATTTGAGCAGATACCACCATTCCCTTCGAGTTTGTTCATTTGTCTGTAAAGCTAAATATTGTAAAATAACTCCTTTCGGGTTCTACCATCAGCGAACGTCAATTTTCTATTAACATTCAAACTTTCTGGGACAGAAAATCTACAGTGACATAATGCAAACACAAACCCTCAGCTCTCATTGTGTGACATGGCAGAAATAATATTCAACGACAAGTCTAACGGTTTTTAACTTGAGACCGAGTGTGTGTTTGGAAGCCAAAATAATTTGGTGTGAAAACAGTTTTCCTCCATGCTTTAGAGAAAGGTTTTATCCTCTGTTTTCAAATGCAAAGGAAGGGATGATAACAGAAAGCTATAACAGAAAAACCCAGTCGTATGCCGTAGAAACGGAGGCAGCTGTACTGAAGCATGGGGTTAAATCAATAGAAAACTCTCAGAAAATAAAGTGTTATTCTATTTTCCTGATCAGGAAACAGCGTGTCTGTAGTTATTTAGTGAACAAAGCAGCGCAGCGTTCACTCTTTATATACATGGAAAACAGACTTTCAGGTAGCTTTCTCCTTTGCTACTCGATTCCATTATTTGTATAAAACACCACAATGAAGAAATGAATTTCTGGACCCTTATTGAATTTTTTGACTCTTAATTGGGTGTTATCAAGAACGTACAAATTTTCTTTATTGACATACTTATCCATTTATCACCACATTCTAATCCATTGCACATATGTCCATTTAATATAGTTAACATGAACAACTGATGAGCTTCTTAGGGGTGCATATTAGGTTAAACATGCATTAATTTTTCACATTTGCAGGGCATTGCGTAAGTCACATTTGATAACGGTTATAAAAGACATAAACTGTAATTCTGCAGACATTTTAAATACTGAACAGTAAATATTTCTTCTGAGTTTCATTATTGTGAGTAAATTGTGTTATATTTTATAAATAAATTTATGTTCTATAAATGATAAATAAACACGTCATTCCGTTCTTGAAGAATTGTACTTTGTATATACAAAGGAAGTTCATCAAATTTATACGTGATATATAGAGGTTACTATCAACATACTATAGTAAACTTGTTTTACTTTCTCTACACGTACTATGTGCACAGTGTATAGAGAAGGTATTGTATTACCAGTCTCAGACTAAACTCTGAGCCACCTGGCTCAGTAACTATTTACAGTACAAATCGGCCTTCTGAGGAAGGGTTGTAGATTTATGTGCATGTGTGATTACAGTGGACCACAGGTACGACACTTTCATATTTGAGAGCTTTCATCAGCGAAATGGCGCCAGCTATCGCCGTTATCTAATCGGAATGACCGAACCGATGTTAAGAAAACAGAAGAGTTGCATAAAAAGAAAATAGTCAAGTGGTTATGTTAACCTTCGTCAATTCAGCCATAGCCAATTCAATGGCTATAATTATGCTCGGAGAAAAAGAGGTGGCCACGTTTGAGGAGGGTGGGACGAGGTTCACCAGCTCCATTCTATTATGTGTCACATTTGATGCACATGAGTATACTTGGGTTTAAATTTCCCAGAGGAAAAACTTTGAGATACACTGTTACCAACGTTTTAATGAACCTCTTCATTAAAGCCTTGGTTTTTAAGACTTCAGAAATGCATTTCTTTGTCAGTTTTAGAGCACGGCATTGCAAGGCTGCTTCAAGAAAGTCCTCAAAATGTAGAAACAGACCTGTGTATTTTTGAAACTAAAACCGATAATTACATGCAATTTATAGAGAAGGGGACTATTGTTTTACAAGTCAATGTTTAAATACCTTTTTTCATTGGTTGTGCATTGATTTATTACACTGCACAACAAATTTGAACTTTGTTTCTGTCCTTTAGACGAAACTGCGTGATTCTGAGTAAACAAAAGGTGCTCATCTGGAAACCAAATTGTATCATTTTTGTAGGAGATCCACTTTTGATATTTATACAAATTGACTATAGAGAAATGAAACACGAGGCTTGAGTACAGAAAACACATACACTTAAATGAGTTTTTTGACCATTTCCTCTTGTAAGCATTTGTTGGTGTGTCCCTGACAATAGATCAACAATACTCAGCTTGCATACTTCCATTCCATCGTCCACTGAAACGTTTTTCAAACATTGAAATGTCTTGGTGGATGGAATCTTTCCCCATGCTGATCTTGCTTATTACGCCAAGTTCTGAGGAAAGAAGTCCAGATGTGAGTCCACAAAGTGTAGTTTTAATGACATATTCCAACATATAGCACAAAAGCAGTCTACCATGTCACTGACACGATCTTCATAGTTTTCAGCTTTCTCATTTCCAAGGAAACGTGAGCACACTGATTTAAATGCCAACCAGGCTATTTTTTCTCCCTCTGACAGTTTATTTTCAAACTCATTCATGAATGATTGCTTTAATTAGGGGACCAATGAAAACCCCTTCTTTTACCTCTTCCTCACTTAATTTGTTGAATTTGTTAATGATATGCAAGAAAGCCAATATTTCTCTGTCCACAGCTTTCAAAAAAAAAGGTTCATTAAACCAAGTTTAACGTGCAGTGGTGGAAGAAAGACACATTGTGGATTCACAAGTGGTTCATGTGCTATATTTTTGGTGCCAGGAATAAAGCTTTGTCTTGGAGGCCACTGTTTACGGGTGTGGTGATTTTTTCCGTCACGGCTATCCCATTCGCATAGGAAGCAGCAGAATTTAGTATATCATTGTTGCATGCCTGTTAATATCCCAATGACATTCAAATCACCACAAATGTGCCATTTGAATGTAGTATTCAATTAAATTCAGTATAGTACGCATAACCTCATATGTCTCCTTTCTATTTGTAGAATATACTACAGGAACAGACGGACAAACATTGCCTGTATGGAGGAGCACTGCTTTAAGACTACGTTTTGATGAGTAAATAAACAAGTCTGCCTGATTAGGTTTATGTCCTAATGCCTGAAATAGGTATTTCACATCACAGCAATATACAATGTCTTCTTTCTCTGCAAAATAGTCTGCAAAATGGCTTTGTCGTCTTCTGAATGAACCTATTTTCACATCCTTATCTAATAGTAAAGCCAGTAGTTCTGAGTCTGTTTGAGAGAGTTTCAAGTCCCGTACAAGATCGTTAAGCTCTCTCTGTGTGATTTCATGATGTGCACAAGTCATAGGTGTAGATGGTGGAAAGTCAGGATCTGGATGGTTTGTGTCGTCTGTGATGTCTTCCTCTGAATCAACGGTATATGAACCTGGAGCTGTAGGTATAGGAAGATTGTCAGAATGAGGATCTGGTCGAATAGCAGAGGGTAAGTTTGGATACTGAATACAATGTTTAGACTTGGAAGAGAATCCCTTGATATCTGTCAAACAAGAGTAACAATCCGTTATGAGATCTCTCAGCTCTCGCCAAACCATAGGTACTGCAAATTTCATTGTACTACATTTTCCTTTTAGCCAGTTTCTCAGATTCCTGGAGCATGAATTGCAGCAGATATGTGGAGCCCAGTACTTATCCTGGTCCCCAACTCTACATCCAAAGTACAGTTCATAAGCCTTTTTTACCAATGACGATAAGCTGCATTGCTGTGTCTTCAATGGAAATTCTCACGCGCATAATAAAATACGTCCGGCTTATTTTAACAGTGACGAGACATTATAATGCACTGAGTGTAATACAATGTTAAAACTGATCGTCACTAAAATATTCCTGCCAGCAACACTTCAGAGAGGAAACATCTGAAAATAAACATTCCATAGTTAAAATGCTGACATAGTCGAAAGATCAAGTTGGCAGTGAATGTTTGATACAGATATGCATTGTTTAATATGTGTACATATATACCTGCAGTGTAAATGTTGAATAGAATAAGCAGGCTATTAAAATTTTTATTTAAATTAATTAAGACGCAAATTTATCGCGAAAATATTAAAAAACTAAATGTGGATTTTAGGGACAAAGGTGCGTGATAAACAAAAACTAATTACAGGTTCGTTATTTTCAGCCATACTTGTACAAGAAACACATATTTTCATCTAAAGGACATTTTTCATGTTGTATAGTGTTATTATTCTCTCTAGCACGCACGTAAAATGTATCTAGATAGAGAAGGTATTATATTCCACTCAAAAATTCTATAATGAGATTTCACTAGAAATACCTGTTTTGCAGACATTTGAATAAAAAATGAGCAGTTTTAGAATAAGGTTAGTGTGTTCTGTGGACAACATAATTGAAAAACGAAAAGTCAGTTAAATACCAAATTTTGTATTCAAGTTTAGGATCTTCTAAGGATGCGACACGAAGATTTTCAGAAAAATCCCCTCACCTCAAACTATCCTTATATGGTATATTTTTACATAATTTCTATTTTCTAAAACAAATGGCCATAGCAATTTTATTAAAATACCGTATATTAAATAAGTTTACATGGCAAATAAAATATATATCGTAAATATCTTGGAAATAACTCCTGAAGTTCTCTTCATTCAGACTGACTTTTGCATAAAAGGTAAATCGTAAGAAATAGACAACGCTTATTACATAAAAGTTTAGATATCGTTAAAACACACAATTTAGGTCATATACACTGTTTTAGAGATAGTGCTGTTATTCTGTTTCAATTTTAAAATATTTAAAATATCTTTTGTTTTACTCCTGGCCATGGAAGGAGAACGAATTTCGGTAACAATCTCATAGCGACAGCTTTTAAAGGATTTCACTATCATTTTATCTATGAAATTCTATTACTTCTCACCTACTTATAAGGAACAAAGTAATAAGAACGTTTCTGGTTATGTCTATCTTGATTAGCATGATGTAAATGAAATAATATTTTTTGTAAGAATAGTTTATTTGCAAAACAAATAGAAGAAGTCATCTGAGTGAAGCACATCGGTTTTTTACCATGCATTTTGTCAGGTGCTCGTTGCTCAGAAACTGTTTGGCATATCAATGTAGAATTTGTATGTTCTTGTAGAACTCGTACTTTTTAAAATATTGCTTCAATTTGTCACAAATTATTTAAAAAAAACTGCAATAAAGTTACATTCACTAAATTTTAACGCCTCCCCTAACACTTCGTGATTTTATTGCTTATCACATGTCAATCATATTCGCGGGTGCTACATAATTTATTGTTCTACTGAATATGTATATAATAATGTTGTAAAGACACAAACGTTTAAAAGGTCGTTGCAATGTTCTATAATGATTATTCAGTGAACTAAAAAACTGAAAAATTTACTCCGGCACAAAATCTACGATATAGTTTGCTCTTTCCGAATTCAAAAATTAAAATGTTTCTATTAATGTTCAGTTGGAGACAAATATTGTTAGTCATTGTATATCTGCTTCGATTTTGTTATCGAGGCGCAACTGGAAGGGAAAGAGAATAGCGTGACAAGGAAACGTGCTGTCAACTGTAAAATACCATGTATCTGAACATAATATACGAACTACTGCAGCTGGTGTATGTGGCAATTATGGTAATGCAACGGTGAAAATTGGTAAAAAAGTCACTAAAGTAACATATTTGGATTTTTTTCTGCTATAACACATTTCTGATCTTTTACTTCAGTGCTATGAATTATTTTCTGGTCTGTCTAGCGAATCTAGCACCGCAACAAAAGGGGGACATGACGAATGTGGCGTTCTAAAAATAAATACCTAATTCGCATAATAGTAGCATTTCTCTGATATTATTGTATTTTCTAATCCAGTTATGTAAACGAATGCATATATTTAATATAGCAATTCAGGATGATATTTCACATCTAGTTAATTTTAGCTGGAAGACAGGTCAAATGATATGCTCACTGTTTTTCAAATATTTAAACTTAATTTTCTCGGTTTCCGAATTTTTCACATATTTCTGACTTCAAAGTATTCTATACGATGCGATTTTAAACTAGTAAGACTAAACATTTAATTACAATTTTAAGAATGACCATTGTATACATGTATTTATTTAGATTTCTTTCAATTTTGTTCAGTGTTCCATCCCTAATAATATATTTTAAAAGATATGAAAATGCCTTAATTAAGCATTATTATTTTTTTCTTCCTCAATAATAGAGAAACAAAACCTATAAACGGGAACAAGTAAGTAGTGAAATAACACGAGTGTAGGATCCATATCCCATGAGTTAATTTTTTAAAGATCATCTTGTGAGATATTTTCAAAATGGTTGAATGTGGGAGATTCAAATAATACTGAGAAAAGTGTAAAAACTAAAATGTTGAAACCTGATATTTTTTCTTTTATTTTAACAACTAGGAGGTAAAAAGTAAAGCAGATTTAATGAAGCATTTAGAGTTTTTGTTTTTCAGAGATGCTTTCCTTCAATGTTTCAAATATTTACTATATCTTCTCTCTCATCCAGTATAATGCCTAAGATGAATATTTTAGCTACATATTGCATCGATAAATGTGCGAGTGTCTTATATTTGCTATTAATTCAGGCTCTCTATTAGGGAATGTTGCTAATAAAAAAAACACATACACTCTGTCATTCATTTGCTCTGTTTTTTTATTTTACAAGAACACCTTTTTCAATATTTTATGTCTGGCTTTTGTTTTGCATCATACAAAAGATTCCTTGACTTTTCAAGCGTTAGACTGGTAACATAATATCGAACTCCATAATGAAGCTTTTCTTTATCCTTGTTTAGTGTGAAAAACTTCTGAAAGCGGCCAAGCGTGTAGGTAAAGAACCGTGCCTCAGTTTCTAAGGAAGTTGCTGGGGAAAGAGAAAGGAAATCTGAAACCCACTCCGAAGATAAATGGGTATCCACTTCAGTATTGAGTAAATCCCTGCAGACGAAAAAAGAAAAGCAACAAGTAAAGAAACTGGGGATTTCGGAGTTATTCTTCAGACTAGGAAAATGCTCTGAATACAAAAATCATTTTGATTAAAGTAAACATTCACTAAAAGGAAAACAAAGTACTTCTGTCTTGGAAGAACACGTATAACAGTTAGGTTAATGCTCAAGAAATATGTTTCCCAGAATGTAGAAACGTTTAACTAGAACCAAAAGACGCACTAGGAATACAAATGTGTTGCAGTAAAGTCAGAACTCGCATCTAAAAACATTCCTCGTCCCTCTTGGCAGTGTTTTTTCTTCAGGATGTTGCTTGCTGTACATTTCACGATAATTTAAGGAGGTACAATGATCTAAGGAACAGCTAAGTGATTTTCAGGTGTAGTAAATCAGCATTCCTGCTAGGGCAGATACGGCACCGACCACATAATTTCCCCGTGTCGGTTGATCGCCAACCTCTGCCTAGCGCATGTGGGCATAAAGGGAATGGCAATTAGGTTGGTAGGTCATCAAGGACTGTCAATACCAGCGACCGCGTGGTGCTGATTTGGTCGCTCACACCTTACTCGCCCTATGCCGTATGCTTCCCACGCGAACTGATACCATATGCTTATATTGCTTGTGTTGTATGCCTTTATCGATGGTCTCATCGCCTACAACATCAATTGTCTCTGAAACAAACACATAAAATTAAAAAACAACATGGAAATAGAGAAGGGACTCATTAAGGTGGATGATATAGGTCATTGGAAAAGGCAAGCATATGACTTTCACCTTTAACTTGTGTTTTTTAAACATAAATCCTACATTTTGACACAATGGATAACATTCAAGATAACAGTAAGAATGGCAATGTTGCCACCCGAGAAATTGCTAAGTGAAGCTTGCTCAAAGTATAACGAAACACACACCAGTTTAACATTCTGAGATTCAAACGTGTCATTGATTCTCCAGTTAATCGGAAGGTGATTAGCGTATCATAAAACTACAAAAGCTGCCCTTAATATAGATTTTTCTGCTAATACTTGCGTTGGAAAATATTTATGATAAGCCTGATTAACAGTCTGACTTGAAGGCATATCCAACCAAGGTCAATAACCCTCGGTTATGAATGTTGATTTTTTTATCTGCACCTTCTTCTTCCTGGGATACTGATTGCCCTTCCATGCATGGATTAGCTTTTATTCTCTAGAGCACATTGTAAAATCCAAGTTTTCTCGAACGCAATTTCGCTTTTTAAGAAATAGAATTATTTTTAATATTTTAAAAAACGGCAACACAACCATTCTCATTATGTTCCTTTGCGCGGACGTCAGGATTTTTGGCATAATTTCAGCACACATACGAGTGTTTTTCATAGCTATATCTTCGTGCAAACTAGTTAAACTACTCAAATGCTCAATCGGCGGATTTCTCTAGTAATTTTAGCGACTTTCCCCACGTTCTTTTCTGTTTTCATAGTAAAATGACACAGAGATTTCGGATCACATTTCAAGTCTTTGCTGCTGTGCTTAAACTTCTTAAGCCACTAGAAAACTTATGTGCTAGATAGTAAAAGGTGGCCCATCTGCCCCATGTTTTGTGTGTACAGATATCCATTCTTGCGTTAAATGAGCTGCAGAACTCAACAGGGCTATCTGAAGTTAAAAACCACCACTGGAGAACTGACGAGGGCGACCATCGTTTTACTCTTCTCAATGAGCGCGATCCACTCACTGTCTCCACTGATAAACAAGAGGGGTAAACCGAATATCGCACAGCCAGCACCCTGCTTACCGTTTTTAACTTGAAAGCGCATCGTCGAGTTGTGCAACTCTTTTATGGCACGAAGGGGATATTTGCATACGTCAAATGCGGGGCAGTTGGGCCACCTGGTAGATATATGATGATCTATGTTTTTCAAAGAAAATATGCACGTGCATATAAACACGCAATGATTGTATCAAATTAAAATGATGTACGTTTACAGGCTGGTATTTATTTATTATTTTATACTTTATTTGCTTATTTAGTGTTAATGTGGGTTTAACACTTTCATCAATTAAATAAAGAATTCGGATTGATGGTAGTGCAATAAAAATTAAAACTTAAATACTCCTTTAAAAATAACATGTTAACAGTTTTTGTTCAAATCATGGTTTTCCTGCTTTAGAATCGCTGCAACACAGCCGTCTGCACATACAGGGCTAAACAATCAGCTCATGTGCGCTGCAGTGAATTGTATACAGTAAACACGGAGTAAACCATCCAAGATTACATTTTGATGAACAGCACAACAGCATTATAGAGTGTACCTATTGGTCGTTTATCTTTGCCATCCAATACTTCCTGCCAATGGAGAAAATAAGTAAACCTAGCCACGTAATTGTCAGCACCGTTGTTCTATATCTCGTCCACCGTTTGAACTCAATGTTTTATTCGAGAACAACATTAGTGAGGACTGGGAACACCACTAGAGTGACGGTAACGTAGCATCCGTGAATTTCCACACGAATACAGGTTGACTTCGAACAGTTTCTATTCTTAAAAATATTTGAAAAACAGTATTCGATTCTTGAAAACATTCTATTGGGCCTATCCCTACTAGCCGCTGAATGCGAGTGAAACTTCGTGTAAGGATAGAGGGATTATAGGTCAATACCCTAGCTCACTTTTTGTTCTCGAAGCTGCTGAAAGTGAGTAAAAAGTTAGCTGATTATTTATTGCCAACATCGTATCTCAAGCATCATATTCATATTAAATTTATTGGGTTGTAATTAATTTATTCCGATGCAACAAACATTATTAACGTTATTTTTCATATTAACCAGTGCACAACAATTATGCAGGATTTTCATTTAAGACCACAAATATATTCTGAAAATATGTGTTTTCTTTTTAACGGTCTAAGACATCATTTTTATGATCCCTCTCCTACCTGAGCCTGTGAAAGTCGTTTTTCAATATTTAATTTTGTTTCAGAAATATTTGTGCTAGAAGTTCTCTGTCAGGCTGTTCCAACTATAGTCCTCTAAGTCAGAATACTCACGTGTACTCAACCACAAACCTCGGAAGTGGCTGGAGGAGTAACATAGCCCATACGTCACTGGATGAAGGTCATACCACAGTGCTTGCTCCGCCCGCCTCTCATCTAGACGGCCCGGGTTCGATCCCAAACGTCTGCATGTGAGATTTGTAGTGGACAAAGCGGTGCAGGGGCGAGTACTCTCCGAGTTCTTTGGTTTCCCCGCCATCGCATTCCACCGGTGCTTTATTTTCATTCCGCGCATCAACAGTGTCATCGCCTGCGGTGCCGCAAGTAGTAAAAGCGGGCGTTAAACTCTACCAAAAAAAATGATTGCACTTCCGGCCAGTTCATTCGAGCAGATGGTTCAGCCTGGTGATTCCTTGCCCTCAATTCTCACGTGTATTGCATATGGTAGACACACCGCTGCCATTTTGGCGCGCACCCAAGTTGAAACAGCTAACGTTAGGTGATTCAACCATGCATGCCTAACTGCTACCATAGCAGAATAGGCGTTATATCTCTAGAAAGCCAATAGAAGTGACGTTAACATTGAGCAGAGCTAGCAGACCTATCGGAAAAGTAAAGGAAGAATTTAAAGCACACAAAGGCAGAAAATGATTGCGCAAATAGCTAAGTTCGAAAGGATATTTGTATCAAACATAACGGCAAAAGGTTACGACCAAATTTATAAAAGCATATCTTTCTGAGAAAAAAGAATACATATTACAGCACAGGTGACACGATTAATCCTCCTCTCCTCTTTGACCTGCCCGTCTATAGGTGGAGTGATGTGTGTAAACGCTGCAGAGATGTAGATCAGTGCTGTGCAAAACACATTAGACTGAAAAAGTGTGCTGCATTTATGAAAATGCTGTTAGTAAGTAGAAAAGTCATGCACTATTGTCAACTAAATATAAAGTTATTTGCACTTGTTCACCTACCACCCTGTTTTATTTATATATATATATATATATATATATATATATATATATATATATATATATATATATATATAACATAAGTGAAAACTGTCGCCTAACAAATTATCTTCAGATATCTTAATGCATGCTGGATTAGGATTACACCTAGATGGGATATCAGACACTGGGGCGCCGCACTAGTACCACCCTGGGGATCTTTGAGTCTTACCACACCTCAGAGAGGGAGGGAGGGATGAGGGGAGACTAGAGAGGGAGCTGCTCTATTGAGCATCAGTACCAAGTTATACAACGAAATTTTCTCTAAAAATTAGCTAAATTTTAACACTTTACCGGAAAGAGTATAGGAGTTATGACATATTCTGTGAAATACCGCGTACAAGATGACAGATGTAGACTCATTGAATGTATTTAAAATATAAATAATATGCCTACAACTATAATTTACATATAAACTTTTTTTTTTCGTAGTCTTCTTACCCTTCCCGTATTTAGGAACGACACCCCCCATAGGACTTACAAGCGGATGTCTAGGGGCCAGAAGCCTGTCGAAAAGCCAACGGCACGTACCCACAGATTGGAGAACCTGGAACGAGTGGTCGGCCCGTAGCCAGGTATGAGCGTAAGGAAGTAGGTGATATGAAATGCAAGAAAAACGGATGATAGGAATGGTGAAGATGAAGCAATTGGTGGAGGATCCGGAGAAAACCCATCCAGACGTCTCTTCATCCACCAAGCAGGCGCTTAGGATCGAACCCGGGCCGCCTAGGTGGGAGGAGAGCGGTCTAATCACTCGGCCACGGCATAAACTTAGAGAGGAGATTAATTTCAAGTTCATAAACTGCAGCAAAGTTAAAAAAGTAATGTTATAGTCTCCACTTAGTTCCGAAACCTGAAAGGAAGCACTTTTCTGATCTTCTCCTATACCTCTATTTTACAATCAACTACAAGTTTCAAATAGCTGAAGAAGATATTCAGCAGGCTGATCCTCAAGTGTAACAGGGCGGGAGAAAAAGGTCCTAAAATACCTCTACACTGCTTAATGTCCTCTGCTAGCAATACGTACAGGAGCTGTTGCCGTATTCCCGCTTAGTAATTGCTAGTGCTATCGCTGTACTTCATTTACATGCTGCAGAATATACAGCATCCGGAACGCATTTACCAAAGCAACAACGCAAGTTTATGTTTGTATTCCTTTTCTTAATCACCGCCAACTTAAGTTATTGGACATTCGTGTTCAACACCACACCTAACAGAGATAAGTATTGTGTTTCCAAGTCTTTTTAGCTCCTTTCCGGTCTCTTCTGCTAGCTAATTTCAAAACGCTACTATGTAAAGATATCAGTCTAGTTTATTGGAATCATCATTCTCTTATAAAATACTAAACTGGTTTATTGTCTTGTTAGTTATAGTGTTCTTACTAATATTCCACAATTATTTTGGAGTGTACTAATTTATTATTTAAATCTTGACTGTCTTGGTAAGTTAAACTACATGATAATGAATGATTTAAAAATTAACTATTAGGGTTAAACTCGGTCGTAGTAATAAAAAATATACAGGATGTTAATGAACTATACCGAAATATTTTCACAGAATATGTAGATTACTTAAATAAGTAATTTGATATAGGAGACTTATGGCCTGTTTATTGAAATTTCGAAGTAACGGCTATAAGTTTCTGAAGTGCCAGTACGCCACGTATCGCAGCTCTTCGTCTAGAATGAAAAGAATAAGAAGAAACATTTACTCTATGACAGGAATCGAACTCATGACTTTTGAGATAGCAGCTTCCAGTTTTACGCATTAAGCCACCATAGCAGTTGAAAAAACGCCTCCGGAGTAGGGTACATAACTCAAGAACGTAGTTAACGAATGCTCAGTGTCGTACTGTCAAGTGATTAGTTCGAGATTTTTACGAAATTAAATCTTGAGAACGCTAGTAATGAGCTGCTAGAAATTGATATTTCTATACTCGGGCATATTTCTCTAAGCCATTTTTCAACCTGCTTTGCTTTAACACCGACTTATCAGCACCTGATACCCACACGTTTAATGCTATGTAGTTGCGGTATGTTTATCCAGGGACCATGCATCGCCGATTTCAAATTACTTATATCAGTCATGTGCAAAATTTCGCAAATTAATTCGGTGTAGCTCATTAATACCTGAATATTAAAGAGTGGTTTGAATAAAATATCAGTTTTAAGAAATAATTATAAGAGTTTATTCCCTTTGAAGCTTTAAGGACATGAATGATGAAAGTTTGAAATTATAAAACATATAAATCTAACTTTTTATCTTTTTTACCACAGATGTAATACAATGCCAATACATTACAGTGCATATTTCCACCATTTTGCTCTAATGGTTTGGAGGTTATGGTCAAATTTGTTTACTTTAACGTTTTTCTGTAATATTTTAACTTTTGGTTCACAATGCGTCTACATTTTAATATTGTCCTGGGTTCCTCTGTCTCCTTTAGTTTAGGCTACAATAATTTTTAAAGTTAAAAATGTGTTTTTCTGTCCTAAAAAATATAATTTTTTGTTGAAAATATATGCTTAAATATATCTAACCGTAAACTCAGGGCAATTCTTATACATTGCATCTCTGTGAACATGTGCAACAAGTTTTAGTTTTGTAACAAAAAAAAACTGCTCCGCAAGGAGTATTTTACAGGAAGAAAAACAATAGCCAGAAAACAAGGAAAGATTTGAATGCATGCCTTACATTAAAATCCATCAGGTTGGTAGGTTTGACCCTCAGATTTCCTTTTCCTTTCCTCTGTTGCTGCCTTTTTTGTCCTTTTCTTCTTGCATTGCTGCGTTTCTTCTGCACAACTTTGTTTTTTACTTTACATGATGCGAATGAGATCTCGTCGAACTGAAGTTTTTCTTGCCGAGTCCAGTACAGTTTCGGCTCTTATGCTTTGCTGTAGCTCCATTTAAGGCATTTAAAAATTGTGCCAGGTGGCCATTTATCCTTTTTATATTCAGGAATGCTTAAATTATTTTAAGGGATTAAAATAAAAATGTATAGTTTTTGTAGCTTTTCATGAAGTTTCTGTCCTTAAAAGTATAACGTACTTTTTGTTTAATATACATATATTTTATTTTACATATTTATTTATTTTATTACTAGTTTTAATCTAGGAAGGTGCTTTCATTGGAAGTTTTTTGTTAATTGACATCTGAAGTCCATATTTCGTTTGCACGTGACACTCTATAAGTTACCATGCACGAAATTCAAGTCTTTAACACAAGAGGAGGAGATCAAAAGCAAAAATTGCTGCCAAGAGAGAATGATTCATTCCTGTATATTTTTGGGCATCAACCTAAGGAATCTATAAATTAAGTATTTTTTCAGTAATTATTTTGTCTGTTAAAATACATACTTGATATATTTTATAATAAACTTCCAAATTCTCAGATTAATTGCTTCAGCAGATACTGAGGGGTGCGGGGAGGAATATATGTTCCTATATTGATTATATTGGATGATTTGCAGTTGGGACACAGTTATCAAAATTTGGCACAAAACTTCATTGCTATATTCCAAACATATATTTCTTACAAACTTGATATATGATTGCCAAATAAAGCCATAATTAGAAGCTATGTACGCTTTTCAAATGAGCAAGTTATTTCTAAAGACGTGTGCTTCGTTATGTAAACTTTCCTGAAATGTTTTAAGATACATTTGAAACTTTCTTTGTGAAACTTTCTAAAGTAATTAACACACGCGTGCACCCTGTGGAAAAATTGCATACCACAAAATAATGAAGAAAACAAATTATGTTTATTGTGTTTGGTACTTTAGTACTTTTAGTGTCCTTATAAGTATTAAATTGACCCTTGCACAAAATCTCTGTATTCTGCAAAATTTTCGACAATTTTCATATATTAATCCATATCGATGGTGCAGAATCCAAACCTTCTATGTCAACAGCATCAACTTACAAGAGGTGGGTAAAAACTATTTATAAGTATTCTTACTGGGGAAATGTATTCCAAAATCAATTAGATTAATTTAAATCATTCGGAAATATAAAGGTTCCATATTTGGGGAGAAAATTCTCATGGATTGTATTTGTACACACAAAATGCAAACAAAATTGTCATGGGGAGTTTGAATTCTGCACTATTAATATTTTAATTTGTTTGGCAAATTTTCATGTTAATTATTTCACTAACACGTTTAAAACTTTATTCATTTTGTATCATCAGTGAAACAGATAGAATTGCATTTTACTTACACTACGCTACCCAAAAACCGCTACACTCCCCACGGTACTCCATCGGACGGAAAATGTTTGCACCATTGCATTATTTATTGCTATAAGGGCTACTTCTGCCCCAGGAACAGAAATAATTGAGCTACTCATGAATTAAGCACCTGCTTTTAGAGGTTAGCGTACAGCATAACGCGAACCAAGATGCGTAGGACCACAAACATTTGTTAGCAGCCACAAAATTCTTTTAAATTTCCTGTGTTGATGGAGCAGCACTTTTACTACTTTGAAAACCGAGCGAGGTGGCAACACAGTAACTCACATTCGGGAGGTACAGGGTTCCATCCCCGATGACCTCCCAATGTCACACAAGGATTTTCCGTGGTTTGCTCTGGTCGCCAGGCGAATTCTAGAGTGACTTCTCATTACAACGACTTCCATTCCATAATTTTCCCTTAATACTTTTTCCTTTTCATCTTACAGATGTGCTTCCAGGTTTATTGAGTATGGCAGTGCGGGAAGATTGCACAAATACATGCTAAATGAAAAGATTACTCTTGGACACTTCGTGGGTGCCAAGTTGTCGGGATATTACGCTTGGAAAAGTTAGCGACTTCCAGGCGTTTCTGGTGGCCTATTAGTTGCGGCCTGTAGCCTCCTGTGGTTTCTTCACCTCAGCCTATCCTCTTCTGTTGTCTAACCTTTACCGTTACCGTTTTACTTCTATAGCAAACAACATCCAGGAAGTATTGAAAATGTGAATAGCATTACATACTCACAATTAGATGGACAATGTGCTACGTCTCAATATTTACTTTACCTCATCCTGTTATAATGTAAAGAGGGTATTGTCAGGAAGAGTTTCTGCTGGCAACGCAGATGATCTTTGCATCGTCTATAGGAAAAGGAATGTATTGTAATAGAACATATGACATTATCCGGTGAGCGGAGGGCAATTTAACCTTCTCGACAATCCCTATTCTTTACGAGTAATTAAACCCAATCAATCACGTCTAGATACAAACAATTCGTTATCCTTCTGGTGCAGCGTCCTATGTATAATCCATGTTACTTTATTCTGCCGCATTAGCAAAGCAGCAGCTCGTGCTTTAAAGTGATAAATTAACTTTAACACAAATAAAATATATCGCCGTTTAAAAACGGATAGTGTAACAAAAAGTAAAAATGGTGGAGCTTCTTTTAAAACCCAGCAGAAGTTACTTACAGAACATAAAGTAGTTGTTCATAGTTTCAAAAATAATATACATGATTATGGGTTCGTAGGCATATATTTAGTGTCCTACCGTTCAATTTGAGTATTATTTTAGCCAACCTGAGGAGTTTCGTAGAATAAAGCAAGATATTTATGCACATGCACCAGCCATTCCACATAGTAAACAAAAAAGTATCTTAAAGACATGGTTATCATTGGACGGAGGCTCACCAAAAAATTCTTACATTGAATAGGTATAGTTAGACTGAAAAATGCAATGCCTTAGCCGGGATTTGAACCACGGATCTCCAGGTCTCTAGCCTGTTGCTCTACCACTGAGTATTAATGACTCACATGCTTCCCGGTAGTGGTAGAGCAACCGGCTAGACTGGGAGATCTGTGGTGCAAATTCTGGTTATGTCATTGAATTTTTCAGTCTGATTCTAAGTATCCAACTCCTGTCCTATACACGCCTTGATGAAAAAAAAAACAACAATTAAATCAATTCTTATATTTTTCGTTAGGATGAAAAGTTCTGGTGTATCGGCAAACACTATACGAGGAATAGTCGTGGATTGTTGATAATTTTAAAACTTCAAATATATGCCAAATGAAATGTATTTACCTAATACCGATACCAAAGATACACTCACACTATATTAGTCTTTCGGTTGCTTGTATATACGGTATGTTTCTTTAATTCTTTTAAACAAATAAAACCAGCTAACAAGTGCTTCTTGATACTTTCAGTTTGGATTTGGTATATTCTGGCACCAAATTTGATGTGCAACATATTGGCATGAAATAATTCAATATCATGAACGAGGAAACAAAAAACTAATAATTATCGCTGTAAAATTGCAATACATTGTTACGTATTACTAACTTAAAAACATGTCTCAATGCTAAGAGAGCATTTCTTTGTTTAAGTTTATTGGAGCACTAAGAAATACATATATTATACAATACATATCTTGAGTTTCCCCACTAGAATTTGGCCCAGGTCACTTTTTCAGTTTAAGTTATACAAAAAAGAACATATAACTGAAACTGCTACTACCACTACTACTAGATTCCCATGCACTATAGTTTTCCCCTGTTAACAGTCCATTTTCATTTATTTTTAATTTTTCTAAATATTTTCCCGATGCCTTACAGTTTTTATCTATTATTTTATTTATATGAGATTTCCTATTCGTTTTTGACCATACACTTCCTTTTCTCCACCCTTTCTTTGTCAGCCTCTCACCACATAGTTTACAAGAAGCTTTCTCAATGGAAACTACAACATTGGATGTGGTATAAACATTAAATAATATATTGGAATGGGACTACACAAAAACCATTTACTTCGTGTAAAACTACACACATTGTTAAACGCCCAGGGGCCCAACTGCCCCGCATTTTACGTGTGCAGATATCCCTCTGTGCGTTAAAGGAGCTGCAGATCCGAACGGGGTTATTTCAAGTTAAAACTGGTAATTGGGGAACTGGCTGAGCGATCTTCGATTTAGCCCTCTTGCTTATCTGCGGAGACTGTCAGCAGAATGCGCTCAATGAGATGAGCAAAACGAAGGTCGGGCTTGCCAGTTTCTCACCGGCCAGTTCTAAATTGGAACCCGTTTTGACGCATATGTTTTCTGCAAACGTCAAATATAGGCCGATTGGGCCACCTGGTATTACCAGTTTCAAATATATAGCTTATGTTTTCTCTTCTAATCATAATAATGAGTGTAGATATCGTCCTTATCAGAATCGAGAACGAATAGGGTATCGATTCAAATTTGTATTACTTTAGCATCAATCTAAGCATGGATATGGAATTTTCAACCTCAAAATGTACTATTGGGTTATTTTCCAAGAGACAGGATTTGGTACTTGTTTAAGAAAAATTGTGAGGCTTTACATTCTAGAGGCGGCTAAGAATGTGCTGCCATTTTTAATTTATGGATTTGGTTCTGTTTAGAAACAAGCTGCACAAATGCGGCGGGCTCTCCCATCAGCTACCACTTATATTATAAAAGGACACGCTTAGTGTGGTTAACTTAACCCACATATCAAATAGTAACACGAAACATATATTTCAGAGAGATCATTTTCATGTATGGCCAAATATTTACAAAGAGTTGAACCCCTTTACATTGTAATTTTGTTGATGTCACTTGCCTCGCACAATTATCTTCCCTGTTGTTTTTTTCTAGTTGATTCATATAACATTTAATTTCACGGTGATCACAGACCAGGATTACTGCCCCATATTACTGTTTAAATAACGTCGCACTACATATTATATAAAACTGAGCTCAAGGCTCAATTCCTGTAAGTTAGTGTATTTACATACCTAAAATTGCACGTAGATAAGTCATTTCTACTAATTAGCAAAGTTAAATAATACATGGAACTGAGAAGTAAAAGGAAATGAAAAGATGTCTCAGATGCCAATATGAAGTGTAAAATTTGGCAAGGTAGAACATAGCAACTATAGTGGGGTAGTCCATGTGTGCGGGGCTTAGGTTAATAAGAGCATGCATCACTAAAATGTATTTACCCTGACTGGCGTTTCCTGAGCCTCGAGAGCTTCTCACGCTTCAAGTTACTCTTACTACAATGATCGTAGCGCAGACCTAGGTTCACCACCCATTTAAGCAATGACTGCAAAGGGATTCGCCTATTGCATTTATTGATTCTAGGTAATTTAAACCCTTTGCTTTATAACCGAAATAAATTGTGCGTTCAAAGTTATGCTCTTAATACTCTGGAAATCAGCAGATTTATTATGGCACAGTTATAATTCCTGGTGCTTAGATTCGAGACCAGCTGATTATTTATTTTATAATAATCGACATCCCATTCCATACAGAGTAGTCATTAGCCACCATTAAATATTTCCAGGAAAGTTAATTTGTGTTGTCCATTCTATCAACTACCCACACGTACCCCGGGGAAAAGATTTCGCAACATCCCTATGAAGCAGCTAGCATGCCTCGGAAAATACTCCCTTGTCCTGGAACTGCTGTTCGGTTCATTTTGGCCGTTAACTACCACTTCTAGAACTCCACCGAAAATATGGCTGCAACATCTTCCATTCTTGATATCTGTGATGTAGCAAGCTGTTGCAGTGTACACGCATCTTGAGGTGCGTTACTCTTACTTTGTTGATTTTGCATACATTATTTGCAACATTATACAAAGAGAATTATGCATTCAGTTATTATGTAAGAGGGCTTTAATGAAGTTTACAGACCTGGAACTATTGACGAGAGTTGGTCACTTCCACCAAAAATAAAACGAGATAACGTTATCTAATAATGAAGTGTAAGGATAAAAAGCAAATGTTTAGGAGTTTGTTTGCATAAAATGCATGGTAAAGTAATGCAAGGTAATTTTTAAGGAACATTCAAATTCCTCAGAATAGGAAATAAATGGTAATCATCAGTCAAATGTGATATCTTACTTTAGTATGACGTTTCCTATCCTGTATCATTTATCATTTGGGTATACAAACAATGCTTACGGAAGCCTGTTTTTCATCTACTTCATTTTAATTTTAATTAAAATAAAATTTGCAGAAACAGCTCTATTGCGTGTGTCGTTATAGATACAAACGGAATAGCGATAAGTAAATGTTTAAGAACTGGATGTCATATGCTGGCCTTAAAATCCATACAATTTCCAAGAAATTGCGAGAAGCAACTGAAAATAGACAGGACATTAAAAAAATGATAATCTGTTGAACAATTCAAACTATTAATAACAGATATCTTGAATATGGCTTATAACATACAAAGATTGTTTGGAAAAAAGTTTGCCTTTTAGAGAGTCCACAACATTTGTTCTACAGTTCGTTTTCGTCTATCACGAGCAACTACCAGTTATGCAAGAGTGTACAAAATTCCTTCCAAATGTATTGGAGTATACGGTCTACCTCCATTATAAAAAGTAATTAGGAGTTCCTCGAAAATCATTGTGCCGCATCTTTGGAACATATTGAACTTCAATACCAAGTTTAGCATTTATCCGACTTTACGTTTTCGAGCTACGCTCTTCACAGATACAGTCATATTCCTTTTTTCAACGGTCATCGAAATCTCAATATTGAATTTTTTGGTATTATGCAACACCTTCTGTGTACATATCAATGAAACTAAACTGGTGGTTATATTAGCATCAAGAAAAAATCATTATGACAGGTGACCAATGAACCTAAATATTCACATCTACCAACTTATTTATATTTTACATTATTTATCACTATTTTCTTGTCTATATTCTTGGATTTACTTTAGATGTGCTTATATGCGCAGTTTCTCCAACTTTAACTTCTAAACCTTTTGCTGCATTACCTCTTTGTTTATTAACCTTCTTAAGCGCCGATAAAGATCTACTATCATTACTAAGACATCTGAAAGCTAAGTAATGTAATTCGTATAGTTCCTCCTGAGTTAATTTTTATTCTTTTTACAATATTTTTCAAGGCCAACTTGAACAGCAAAGCCGACAAAACAGCTCCTTGCATCAAACCACTCTTAGTTTCAAAGTTTTCTGATATTCTTCCATTAATTTCTATTTGATAAGAGGATTTCTGTTAATATTACCTCATTAGTACCCCCAAAACATGAACAACATGCAGCAGTACCGGTTATGTCGCCGCTTTTGCAAATGCCACATAATATATATTTAAACTCTGCTTCAGATTCCACAGCGTCAAGGAGGATGTCCTCATTAGCTGTTATATGGATTTGGTATATGGGATAGACAACGGAGGACAGCTCACATTTTGCAGCCTACATAGACCTATTGTCCTACTTGAGGAAGGATTGAATTCAAAATCTACAGGAAGTCACATGCTACAGGCAGACAGGCCACTGAAGCGCTCGAAGGCCAGTCCCACTATTGGAGCTGCCCAAAGAGTGATTAATGATCCGTGGACCAGACAGCACTCTAGTGTCTTGGGGGTTAGATAGGTTGGGTTCGTTAGTTGGTTATTGATACATACCGGAAGGGGTCCCTATCTGCAGCCACCATAGGTTTTTTGTGCGTCAGACCCTAAGAGGATAGAATGACAGAGTATCCGACAGGCGGTCGAATTCGCGAGCAAAGAGCCCATGATGGGTCCCTAAGATAGTTCAAGCAGTTCTTTTATCTCAATGCGGGGAGCGCTAGGAGCCTGCACCCTGGGTCTGGTATTAAATAATAGTTTTCAAAGAGAGTTGAATGTTTTTTGAGTAATTGTTCCTAATTTCATCATAATTTTTTTTGATTTTTGCTTTTTATATCCCTATGCTTTCTAAAAAGAGGGGAAAGATACAAAGGGTCACAAGATCCGGAAGACAACGAGTGCAAACATGGACGAGATCTCTAACAGGTACAGATGAAATGCATCCGAACCGCCCGGTCCCACTCGTAAGACTTGAGCGTCCGGTATTTCCCGGCCTGATTCCGAAAGTCCCGAAGGCGGGTTCCGGTCGGGCGATACCGAAGATGGAGCCAGGCTAAATCCTTACAGCACTCAAGCTACCATTCAGCTTCAAAGCGTTGAACACCATCGCCTGGTTCTTCAACCTGTAACAGATGACAAGGAAAGTATGGACAGATAAAGTAGAAATATGTGTAGGAACTACCCAGCATTCGCCTGGTGACCCGGGGAAATTCTCTCTCTCTCTCTCTCTCTCTCTCTCTCTCTCTCTCTCTCTCTCTCTCTCTCTCTCACTCTCTCTCTCTCTCTCGCTCTCTCTCTCTCAAAAAAAAAAAAAAAACGGACACGGAAATCGTACCCGCGAACTCCCAAATGTGAGTTTCAGACGTTACCGCGGTGCCACCTAACTTGGTACTGAAATCCTTGACTAGGCTAACACCTGAACTTAAAACCAGAATCTCTCAAATACGAGCCATAGCCGTTAACGTCAACCCATACAGGAGCTATTTTTCCAAGCTCACTGTTTAATTTTGTAATTAATGTGGTAGTGCGGCGGAGAGACGCTTTGGTTTCTGTTAATCTATTTTTAAACGTGTCAAGTTCAGGCTGCTGACGTGTGCTGGTGGTTGGCTGAACTTGACATTCCAGCTATACCCACATTTGCTCCGTAGTTCGTTACTTCAACGCCGCAAATCTGTGGCGGTTCTGTCAGTTGCCAATTAAACTATCTTTTCCATGTAAGTTGGCCACGGAGCTTAGTTTTAAACAACATGGCATGTACTTAGCGTGTTGGGCACAGCGAAGCTGCAACTGACCTGTCGGGTTGTTACACTTTCAATATTGTTCTAGCGACTTTCCATTAACCAGGTCGATAGATATACACAAGGTTGATAGCTTTGTGCTCCATTTCTTCCTTAAACTTACCTTACAAAACCCGAGGCAAATGGCCTAGGCGTTTCATCTGGGACTGGCATTCAGGAGGTCATGGGTTCGATTCCGGCGACCAACCTCTCCGACTTATATTTGTTATTTTTTTTTCGCTCAGCAGGTGAATGTTGGGGAGGTTTCTTCATTCCCCGAATTACATCTCCTTTCATTTCATCTCTATTTCATTCCAACCGATTTCTTTCAGGGTTATAAGTGTCGGAGAGACTGCAGGATGGTGCCTCTCCGTAATGGTGAATGCAGATTAGATATACATTCCTCGGTGGCGGGGTGGCGCTGTTTCAACTTGAAGGATTTTCAAGTTTTATGACGGGAAAAATGTAGTTTTGACGGTTGAAGGAGTTTTTGAAGGATATAATTAGAAACCATTAATGCTATACTGACTTGCTTTCGAAAAACTCGCGGATGCAAATCTTTGTGTACCTGCAAGACATGTCATGAATAAATAAATAAATAAATAAATAAATAAATATGTATATATACATGACATTTTAGAAAGGACTGGTTAAATAATGAATAATTAGAGCATTGGTTGTTAGACGTGCTTCGCGGTGCAAGTATTACCAATTCAACGTGAATGTGTGCTTGTCAGGTTTACTTTTTCATGGAAAAAGAAGGAAACCTTTAAAAACCGCTGAACCCTCTTCAACTTCACAGTCAACATTGCCTATCAAACACACGTATGAATGTGTAGCTGCAAACGTTGCTCTTACATTGTTTGTACTTACTCACTGTGCTATTAGATCCCTTGATAATATTTCGGATCTAATCTAGAAATTTTTCAAAAGCGCTGACCTTGAGTTTTAATTTAATTTTTATTTTGAAAGAAAATAAGGAAAATTCTAATTTTTACGGGCTTTTGGGTGTTGCTCTGACGGAAAAAAGAACCATGTGTGGCCACACTGCTCTGGTGTTGTAAGCAGGACTTGGAGAGTTAAGTCAGGCCCAGGGCATGGGCTCCTACTGTTTGGACTATGTCAGGGACTCACCATGGTGGCTCTTTCACCGCGGTCAGTTTAGGCCTCTCATATCATCCTATCCTCCTGAAATCTAACGCACAATAAGCCCATGGCAACTGCAGTTTAGATGAACTCCGATAAGTTTGCAATGAAGGAAAGCATCTTAGAATATAAATTATAAATGTTATCATATTCTGAGTTTATTTTGTGTACCCTCTGTCAGTACTTTGGGTGATTTCACCCGACAACTCACATTTATGAAAAATGGAGAACAGGCCAAATTTGCAATAAAAGATCAAGACGGTACCAGCAGACATAAATTATATATGTGTTGTCCCTCTAACTATAATGAACAAAATGGGATCCAGTATAACTTTTATAACAATAATTTATTTCATTAATAAACTATGAAAACTTTAACAGTAACAACACATAATAAAATAATAATGTGCGTAATATAGTTACATTCCTATTCAACTCGAAATGAGACTGCTGAGTTCCCCATAATTTAACAAAGATGAAAATCAATGAAATGCACTATAGAACGTCGTAATGTGGCATATTATTTCACGTAACTGTCAACAAAATAACTAGATGAGAAATCATGACAGTTAACCTTTTCAAAAAACCCAAATGAATTGGAACATTTCGTTTCACCAAGCAATCATGTTCACGTAACACAAAGAAAATCAATTTAGCCCTTACGATAAAGAATTCACGGCGAATCACGCCATATGAGAAACACTTACCGTTCCACTCTGAGAAGGCCTGTGCGTGTAAAGAACTCCGACCTGAGACTAACAGACTGACGCCTTTCACCTCTTTAGCCCCCCCCCAAAAATGCAACTCACGCGGCAAAAGGCCGAACTACTTAACAAATGCCTCTATATGTAGCATGGAGCGTAAGAACACATGCCACATTATACTGTACCAGTATGGTATATATAAATGTTTAAAAAAAAAATGTTTACTTCTAAATAATCACGATTTTGATTTTCTAATCATTTCTACCATATGAGGTTGTAAATTTAAAAATATACTTTTAATCCGTCACTTGTTTTTCACACTATAAAAGTAAATGTTCTATCTTGCCCCTTTTCCGGGGACTTTCTTTGGTAATAATACTATTCTATTAAGATTACAAAACCATCAGTAAACCATATTAATAGTTGCGAAATAAGCTTTCATTTGGATGCCTCTTTTCACAGGTTTGATTCTGATTATATTTTTAGCTGAAATATTCGCTGTTTACATTTTGCACACTATACCATAGTTTTTCAAATTTCTAGAAAATTTTGGCAAAAATGAACAGCAAATTACATACCCTTTGAGCGTTATGTATCTGGTTTTATTATGAAGAAGTTCAAAGCAATAGTGTAATTATAATACAAAATTAATGCATTGAGATCTATGCTACATGTGGTATAATTTTCTGTAACACGTCACACCTTATGCTCCAGGTAACGCTAACATTATGTGTTTCCATGGAACAAAGTGTATTTTAAGTTTTTTATTTTAATATTTTGCTTACCTATTGATACATTGCCATGTAGATATTTTGTTATTCTACTACTTACTCGATGTTGCAATTGATTATTAACCATTTTTTCATTTTCTGAATTATTAATGTAATGTTTTAGTTTTAATGTTTGTTATGCTGATTTTCTACTCTTTGTACTTGGTAAACTAGTAGAAATATTTCAAAATAAATTAATAAAAAACTCCGATGTGTTCCATTCACACGGTTTTCTCCATCTATTCTGTAATAAACATCTATTCCTACAAAAACTTATTTCACTATCTCGTCATGCTAGTCAGGTTAAACAACCGCAGAAATGTTCTTATTACTTAGTTCCTTATAAGTCGATGGGAATTCAGGGAAAGCACTAGGACAAAGCTTAGTAAAACCCTTTGAAAGATGATCGCTATGTAACACAAGTGAAATTCGATTCTCTTTGCCTGACCAGCAGTAAAACAAAAGAGATATGAAACAGGAGTATAAAATTACCGTATTTTAAAATTGAAACCAATAACAAGGAATTACTCGAAAATGTCTAACTCCACATAAAATGTATAAATATATATAACAAATTGTGATTTGATGAGATCTAAATGTTTTGTATATTAAATTTTTTTGTATTTCTTACGTTTATCAGATGCAAATGCATCCAGAATGAAAAGGTCTTCAGAGGTCATTCACAGAAAATATATTTGCCATTTGAATATTTTAATACACGGCATTTTAAACAAAATCGTAATAGAGCTATGTTTGAGAAAAACAAAATTTTCAAAATTGTTCCATGTAAAGAGTAGTTTCGGGTGGGAGTTGTCTTGAAAATCTTCGTGTCGCATCCTTGGAAGACACTAAACTTAAGTACAAAGTTTGGTATTTAACGTACTTTCGTTTTTGAGTTATGCTATCTTTCTATAAATTCTTTTTCTGGTTTCAGGGGCACTCAAAACACTTATTGCCATTGAAATCTCTGTATCGGATTTTTCGCTGGAACACAATACCTTCTGTACCTACTATGTTAACTGTGCAGTCGAACACAGGAAAAATAGGGCTGGCGCTGTGATTTTGTTGAAAATGTGAACGTTTGACGGGGACTCGGGTCTTTGAACGACTTTCATTGGTGCCGTTTTGATACAACATACCACGTGACTAAGAAAATTCAAAAGCAGTTGGGTAATCCACCCCTTCATATTTCAACCTCACTACACGCTCCACCAGAACAGGGTTTCTTATATAAGCAGTGTATTAATTTAGTCCACCGCATGTGCATTACTTGGCATTAGAACTTTAGTATGTAGCGCAGAGAAAAGATCAAAATATCAATGTCATTTTGAAGCACTCGGTGAGAAGGGTGGATTATTCCAACCAAAAAGTTTAGGGATCATCAGTTCGCAACTCAGAACTACATTTGTCGCAGGTTACGTTTTACCCTTAGATAACGTGGCGTGTTCAATATGTTTTTAAGATCATCGCAAACAGGTGAAAAGTCAGCTGAAAAGTGGATGGAGTCAGTGAAAAGACCCCGTCTACGATAATATTTCCAGACGTATTTTTAATGTATTTGAGTGTACAACAAATAAACCGATAAAGGGAAAGTATATCACAACTGGTAATTACAAATTTCGAATTTTCACACAGTTCAAATACCTTGGAACCATTGTAACAAATGCAAATAAAATGGCAATGGAAATAAATACAAGAATAAAAATCTGATGTGTTCCATTCACAAGACTTTCTTTACATCTCTGCAACAAATGATTGCTAAAAAGCTTATGCTTCTATTTATTTCATGCTAATCGAAAAACAATTAGCAGAAATAGTCTTATTACTTGCTTCCTTGTAAGTAGAAGCGAAATAAGGGAGTACAATAGGTTAAAGTGATAGTCAAAAGCTGGTTGCTATGTGACTGAAGTTCCTTTGTTTGTATGGACAGGAGTTGACAAATTCCTGTATGAGAAAAGTATAAGTTTTTCAAAGCTGAAACCAAAAACAAGGAATCTCTAAAAAAAACTATCAATTCCACGAAGAAATGTATGTTACATAAATTGTGTGTTTTAACGTGCTGTACGGCCACGCCGTAGCCGAGTGGTCAGACCACTCGCTTCTCACCTAGACGGCCGGGGTGCGATCTCAAGCGACCGCATGTGAGATTTGTGGTGGACAAAGCGGTGCTGGGGCGGGTTTTCTCCGGGTACTCCGGTATCGCATTCCACCGGTGCTCCATCATCATTCTTGTATCTTCAGTGTCACCGCCTACGATGCCATAAGTAGTTAGAAACAAAACAAAATGTGCTGCACATTTTTGTGTGGTAAGTTTTTGTCTATCTCTTACGGTTTAGTAGTTATGCAAAATTCCGTAAAAGTGTACCAGAATAAAGTAGTCTTCAGAGACTATTCCCAGAAAATTCAAGATGTACATTTTATTTGTCAAGTAAATATCTTAGATATAAGAGATGTTAATCAAAATCGTTAGAGCCATTTTTGAGAAAATCAAAATTTTCGAAAAAAGTCCCATGTAAAGGGTAGTTTGGGGTGGGGGATTTTATTGAAAAGCTTCGTGTCACATCCTTGGAAGATACCAAACTTGAATACCAAGTTTGGTTTTAACGGTCTTTTCGTTTTTGAGCTATGCTGCCCACAGACACACACAAACACACACACACATACACACAGACAGACACACACGGACATTTTTCTAAAACTGATTTTTTTTTGGATTCAGGTGGTCTCAAAACATATATTTCCGGTAAAATCTCGGTATCGAATTTTGGGTGCAATACAATACATTCTCTATACACTATGTACATAGTACGTGTAGAGAAAGTAAAATGACTAACACATGTTACTTTATAACTTCATGGCTCGACAGCTCACGGGGAACCTTGGCCTACCACCCGGCCGCTGCGTCCTCCATCTCGGTCCACTACAGACGTCATGGATGGGGTGCAGTATTGGAAGGTGAGACGTGGTCAGCGCCTCGAGTCCCCCCGGCCGGTTACTGCGTTGCTCAGAACCTGGAGCCGCTACTTCTCCATCAATTAGCTCCTCAATTGACCCCCAGGGACCTTACGAGGCTGAGTGCACCCCGGGCCAGGTCTCCCAGCGGGGGAAAAATCCCCACGCCGGTATACTGGGGATCGAACCCAGGTCTCCCGCTTGGTAAGCAGCTGCGCTACCACCGCGCTAAGGAGACGACCAAATGTTACTTTGGAATTTTAAAAAAAAAAAAAAAAAAAAAAAAAAAAAAAAAAAAAAAAAAAAAAAAAAAAAAAAGAAAGAAAGAAAAGTTCAACCCCGTGTTCTTTGCACAAAAGTAAAATGTAAGCCCTATAAAACCTTATTAAGACTGGTCTTAATTTATGGATCGGAAAGTTGGACTCTAAATAAAGAAAGTATAGAAAGGATAATGCTATTTCAAAAAAAAAAAAAAAGTACTAAGGAAGATATATGCACCGGTGAATGAAGGAGGCACATGGCGAATCAAATATAATGCTAAATTATACAACTTATATTAAGAGCCAAACATAATCAAATAATAAAGGCCAATAGGTGGAAATGGCTGTGACATCTTTATAGATCTGAAGACAATAACATAAGTAAAAGGTGACCTTTACCGATCCACTCTACATGACAAGAAGGGTGGGGAGATCCGCAACAAGGTGGCTAGAAAATGATCTTAATTTCCATAAAGTAAGCCATTGAAAAAGGGAGGCACAGGACAGAAACAAATGGAAAAAAATCATTGGGGGCGGTCTTGTACTAATAAGGCTGTTGCACCTACAAAAAAGAAGAAGAGTGTTCACAGAGCACAAATAGTAATGGACATCGAATTTATGATTGTCTGTAGGAGCATTTATAGGGCGTGTCTTCTGATATCCGCTGGCCACTCCGTCACTCCAATTGGGGGAGGAGGAGGGGTTGTAGCTTACTGTTGGTACACGTTACCTAATCTCACTTCCAATTGAGTAAGGTGGCTATACCTATTAGCGAATGAGTTGACAAACCCAGCATAGGTATGCTCTATTGGTTCGATATAGAACACGCACCTGCAAGGTGACAGTATCAGCCAATAAAATAAAAACATGACGTAATAAAGTACCCTACAAACGGTAAGGAATGCGGTGTACGGAACAAGACAGTGCCGATTTCTTTTTGTGCCTTTTGTACATAGTACTTGGTAGAGAGGATAATAACTAATTAAACGTTAAATGTAGATTGTACTAACTAATTTTGAACCTAAGAGCATTCGGGTCAATAAATTTAAAGCAAGGTAATAAGTAGGCACATTAAGTGAACATGTGCACTATGACAGGTGGGGAGAGTAAATAGTGCTACATATTCTTTCACAAAAGCCTGAGGTAGCTACTCAATACCTTGGGGGTTGTCAGCAAGGCAAGCGAGCACAACAGGAAGCAATGTGTGTTAGTAGAGCTGCCATTTCAATGTTATATTAAAGGCTTCCCATTTTAATGCGTAAGATCGCGTTTTGTTAAGGCCTACAAAGACCCATACGGAGGAACCCTGAATGGAGGCTTACACTCCGCTTGATTAAACTAGGGGAAATATCAACATATAGCAAGTCAGTAATGCTATACGAGTGCTAAAGATATTGATGTAGCTGAAAGAGCAGCAGGGTGGTGTGTAGAACCTCCAACAATATAGAAATGGAAGTGGATTGAGAAAAAGTCCGGAGCTGGACAACTCCAAAAGTAATACCAAATATGTTTAAGAGATGAGAACATTTCAGTATTGAATTTTTGCAGAATTGAATCACTAAATGCACAAGGGCATTGCAGGGATCCATCCCTTCCCCTAAAACTCCATCAAATAATTACAAAAATTGAAATGGAAATGGCGTGTTATTTATGGACGCTCTTTAACTGCTGTGGTCCTCAGCGTCCCATTCTAAATTGGGCGTGAAAGACCGCTTAATTTTGCTCAGAGGCCTCTCCTATCAGACTTAAGGTTCTTTTACGTGCCGTAAATCTACGACACGGGACCCACGGCTTTACTTCGCTTCAGATGGAAGCCATGCTCAGGATTTTTACACCCGAAAAAATCCATCGTCCTCCGCCGGGTTTGAACCCGCGACCTTTGGTATATGAAGTTAGCATGGTAACCATTACACCACGAAGGGCGACATCAAATAATTACACTGATCAAGTAACTTATATTCAGCTGTTTAAGTACCCCTATTTTCTGTCCTGAAGAACTACAGACAATCGAATGGTTTACTATAAAACGATTTATTACTTTCTCTAACACGTATGCCCAATGCACATAGTAGGTAGAGAAGGTATTGTATTCCACCAAAAATTTGATGAAGAGAATTCACCAGAAATACGTGTTTTGAGACCCCCTTAATAAAACGGGTTTTTAGAAAAAGGTCCGTGTATGTCTGTAGACAGCATAGCTCAAAAACAGAAAGCCGGTTAAATACCAAATTTGATATTTAAGCTCAGTATCCTTTAAGAATGCGACACAAAGCTTTTAAGGAAAATCCCCAACCCCAACTTCTCTCTACATGGAAAATTTTTCAAACATTTTAATTTTCACAAAAATGGCTCTAAGGACCTTTATTAAAATACTCTACATTGAAGATATTGTCATGATAAACGACGTGTATATATATTGAATTTTCTTGGAATATCCTCTGAAGATCTATTTATTCTGCGTGAGTTTTGTACAAGTAAACCGTAAGAGACTGACAAAAAGACATACTGCACAAAAGTATAGATCTCGTTGAAAAACAATGTATTCACATGCCTTTTTTGTAGAGATAACAATTTCCGAAATATTCCTTGTTATTGGTTTCATTTTTAAACTGCTTAATCCTTCCTCAAACGAGAAGTCATCCTTTACTTCATATCTGTTTTGTTTTGCTTCTGGATATATGAAGAGAACCTAAGCTACCAGCTTTTAAAAGATCTGACTATATCTGTAGCCTGTGTCTCTTCTACTTACAAGGAAACAGGTAATAGGACAGTTGTCTTGATTAGCATGATGTTGATAAAAGCATAATCTTTTGAAAGAATAGTTTGGTTACAGAAAAGGAAGAGAACGTCATGTGAATAGAATACATCACTTTTTACGTCTTCTCTTCCATATTCTATTGCATATACACTCGGTGTATTCAAGTAAGTGGTATTCTACATGAAATGTTGACTTTTAATTTATTTTCTCTCATAGAGAAGCAGGATGGCAAATTAAAATACGCTCATAAAATACCAGTTTTATTTTACACTCACATTGTTATTACAGACCAAGCTGGGACATTAGTGACATTAAATCGAAAATAATAATACCAGTGTCTCGCCGTTCTCCCCAGTAAACCCAAGTTTGACAAGAAAACAAATTTTTTGCAAATTAAAATAATATACTAATACCTAATTCCTTACCTGTATTGATATTTAAAATTATTAAACGAAAGAACTTGTAAAAATGTGCAATTTTTATCCCTTCAGTTTCTTTCTTTCTTAGAGGCAGCCATCACTGGGAAAAAGGAAACGTAATTATAGTCGAGGTTGTTTTCGCGGCGTGAAATATTGTCTGTAGTGTCTGACTCACAAATACCTGTAGCCTGTATGAACGAAGTTGATATCAGGGCCTAGTATAGTATCAGGCAGATGATCGTTGAATGAAAGACAGACCTAAATAAGTCGTTGCTATTTCAAACTTTACAATGCTTTTCGTCGATTAAGGTGCCTGTGGGAGAGAAAGCATAAATAGGGTAATTTTTTGTTTTCGATGTATTTTCACTGCTGAAATAGCAGCTCAATCTATTACATCAATGCAATAATGACCCTTTTTAAAGCCAAAATATTTGGCCACTCGTCCTAGTTTTTGTAAGGTTCTGTAACGTTAAAGAGGACTGTTTTCATTAAAATATATTAGTGACAGTTTATTAATTTGAGAAAATATTATAGAAATTAAAGTAATATTTCGTTGTTTTCTTCGTGAACACCGCTAAGATGGAAACTGAGCTACTGAAATAAGGGTTCTAGAGTGTATGTTGATTAAATATACAAGCTTTTGAGTAAAATCATATGAAGAACAGTTGAAAAAAATATGCTGCTTGTAATACTTCATTATTTTGACTATAAAATATTACATAGGTTAGTCTTTTAAAGTTGAAGTAACTATTCGGCGAATATTCAAACGAATCTGCTAATAATGGAAGTATCTTTATAAGAGGAATTTATTCTGTATACCGTTTGATTCACACCATCTGAAGCAAACCATCTGTTGCAGGAGAAATGGAGTTTTTTCATTTGACCTACTTGGCTGTTTATTTCAGGACGAAGCGCCAGGTGGTTGGAATCTTTAATGGGTCTGAATTTATCTCAAACAGGGTAAACCTTAGACAGTAATGAAGTATATGGCAGCCTACATCTTCTGTGCCTTAGTTTATGAACTGTCGTGTACCCAACCTTCAATCAGTGGTCAGTGTATTAACTCTCCCGCTTGGGATTTGAAGTTTCCATAAGCTAAATGGGAGTCTTCCCCTTCTGCAACATAGAGTGGTTGTCTGCCTCAGAGATTCACGCGCATCCGACGATACCCATATTTTGGGGTAGTAAGACAAGAAGTGGGTAGCTGCGCCCTATTGGACATTACTTCTTTTGTGTTGTTAAGACAAGGGATAATTAGCGATTGTAATGTGCGGTGTGAATGCAGGATTGCTTAAGTATCGTGTATCCAAGTTATGTAGATTATCCCTGGGAAAGGCACAGAAAGTTCTGGCATCTTCGTAAAAGAAAACCTGTTTCAACTGGCCCCGTAGCTCAGTCGGAAGGGCACTTGCCTGCTGTGCAAGGGGTCCCGGGTTTGATTCCCGGCTGCGGGTCAGACGTTTACTCTAGCTAAGATTATTCCTCACTCTCCCCAGGGTCTGGAGGTATGTATGCGAAAGTGAATAAATAATTACATACATAATTCACTACAGATAAACACGAACAGTAAACAAGTGAACACCATTGCCACGAGCAATTGTTCCAAAGGAAAAAAAACCGTTGATATGGCCTAGATATTAAATGCACCATATAAATGGAACAGGGAAAAAAAGTTACTCACATTTTATTCACTGTCCTTTCTGAATCTAAACAAAATGGTGCTTCTTACCTTAACGACTGAAGTTAATAATTTATCTGGCAACCAAGATCCGGCTAAGGCTGTTTCATGAACAAACTACCTGAAATACTACTACAATCATATCAAAGGCTCTTGTTTTGGCATCGTTTCTGTATATAATGGAACAGCGAAGGCAATCCTACACGAACACGTGAACCTAGCTGCAACGTATCCAACAAACAGGAAATATAACACAAAACACGGGTTCTGAACTTTCTAGCTGTAAAAGACCATTGTCGATATTTATTGAACAATTTGCGTCATTTTCCCTAACGCCTTTATATGGTCACTCTGTTTCATCCCGACTGATCTGAGGACAAACGTCAATAGCAATCGTTACTAGAAAATCTGAAACAAACGGATAAGGAGATGCAAGTATCTCTGTTCTAAAGGCAGCCATAGTTTCCCAAAAACGTATGTATTTCTGTATATTTTCAACTATTTGCTACTGTTTTATAATACTTGTATTGCATGCTCATTAGTTGCACTTAGTTTCTATAATTTCTT
The DNA here is from genome assembly GCA_030762935.1 of Hymenopus coronatus. Taxonomy (NCBI): domain Eukaryota; kingdom Metazoa; phylum Arthropoda; class Insecta; order Mantodea; family Hymenopodidae; genus Hymenopus; species Hymenopus coronatus. The sequence goes on from CM060900.1 coordinate 65,451,963, forward strand.
CAATGATTTATTATTCTTATTATAATATGTGTATTATTTCTACTGTTTGTTCATTAGTTTCACTTCTGTATATATTCGGTTAATTAATATTGTTGTAATATTTGTATTATTTCTATAACGTGTTCATTAGTTTGACATGATTGCTGTAATTACTATTCTTGTTCTAATGTGTGTGTTTGCTGATTAGTTACACTTCTGCATATTTTCAATTAAGTATTATTTTTGTAAAATTTATGTTATTTCTATAATGCATTATTTGTTTTACTTCGTTTCTTTATACCTCAATTAATTATTATAGGTTTTGTAATATTTCTGTATTATTTCTATTATTCACTCGTTTCACTTCTGCATATTTTTAACTAATTATTATTTTTATAATATTTCTGTTATTTCTATTGTGTATTATTGGTTTTACTTAATTTCTACATACTTTTAATTAATTATTATTTTAATAGTTGTGTTATTTATATTGTTTGTTCGTTACTTTCCTCAGTTTGTTTATGCTTTAAAGTAAATATTATTTTTGTTATACTTATGTTATTTCTATTGTTTGTTCATTAGTTTCACTTAGATTCTGTATATTTTCAAATCATTATTCTTGTTATAACATGTGTGTTATTTCTATCACTTGTTCGTTAGTTTCTCTTCTGAATATTTTCAATTAATTATTATTTGTGTAATATTTATGTTATTTGTATTGTGTTTTATTAGTTTTACTTACTTTCTGTATATTTATTATTATTATTATTATTATTATTATTGATTTTGTAATACTTTGTTAGTTCTATTGTGTATTTTATAGTTTCAGTCAGTTTCTGCAAATTCTTATTTAGTTGTACTTTTCTCTGTATATTTGCTTTATTTCTTCTCTACGTATTTTGGATGCAATTTATATGTACTATCACTGTGTACTGTCCTTATATTTAAAACTTTCTCCTTGGTTGAGTGGAAGAGAGAGGCACATAGCAAAAACTGTGCCAAAATAAATAAATAATACATAGCGCATAAACTCAGAGGTATGAAGAATTACGTATTCTTGTTTACGATCTCAACATCCAAAATCAAAACCATTACCATTATCGACAGAAAACTCCATAAACATTGAATAGCTTTAATTATGGAAAAAATAATTATAGATGTCCTAATACAAGTTCTTCTTCGAAAAATGAAAAAGAATAAGTTCTTGTATGAAAATAATTATATATTAAAAGTTTGGAATACACAGTGCTATGAGTTAGATGTGCCAAATATGAATTTGGCAAAAACTCGGACAAAAGCCAAGGTAGTTTATAAAAATCACTGCAATAGAATAATGACTTTGGACTTACCCATAAGTGTCCCTGGATCAATAAATTTAAAAGCACATTTAGTTTCATAATATTATTATTCCCGTGGTAAATTCTAGTTAAGGGGATTGGTGAAGGGGGGGGGGTACATACACAGTGTTAACGATATGAAGTAATGCTTCTGTAAAGTGGTTTTCACATTAAGGGTGCTTGGGGTCTAATTATTAATCCGGGCACGTTTTATACACACTAGAACTGAGTGCTATAGTCCAGGGACCATAGCCAAATTTCCCAGAATAATATACTCTGTGGTTCAGTGTATTATCGTTCCACTTCATTTACGATAGCCCAAAGCCACAGAAAACAACCTAGTAACCAGGTTTTAGTCAGAATGTGTGCTAAAATTCTAGCATATAGAACTATCAAACGTAAAATTCGTCTTTTTTACCTGGGGCACTTTTCGGAAAAGATTTTGGAGTAAGATACAATACAGGTCTAAAGAGATGTCGGGTATAAGTAACATGGCAGAAAATCACTATTTAATTACCAATAACATATTCTAAGTAGAAACGACTAGTTTTGGTAGAAGCAGCGTAGTGTATTGCTTTAAACTGTGATATTTTAGATGCACATATTTGTTCTGATGGAAACACTCCCTATTCATAATGAAAGATATATATATATATACTAAGAACCTAGATGACTGCTTCTGTAGTCGAGCGATCAGTAAACTGGCCAGAAGGTGAAAAAAATTAACAAGAATTGTTCTCTACGCACCATAGAAATTGAGGTTTACTTATGGATGCTTTTTAAGGGAACAAGGTAGTCTGAACATACGGAAAATACACCTCAAGTGAGTTAATGTACCACTATTCTTAAAGTTATCAATGGTTTTTTTCTGAAACTTTAATGAACTATTCTTTAAATTATGATAATTATTTTAAGTGGTTGTTTGCATTACTAGCTTATGTAGTTGAGTCTGTAAAAGGTATTTCATTCAGCAGAAAAATGATAAAATTTACTCTTAAAACATCTGAATTCATGTAGCCTTTCCTCTGATACTACTTGCAATATATAGTCAAACCTTTTCATACTCGCTCTTAGTATAATCAGCTATAGTGTGAACCTTAACTACCTAGTTATGTAAATAAATTCATTAAAATGGACAAAATAAGTCATTTGCAAAATAAAAAATGTGGACATTTTCATTTTTTGTTACTGTTTAATATCATTAATAATGATTGTGGTTCAGAGAGCTAAACTATGTGTTGTATACACGGACTGAAAATGTCAGCTCTCATACTTTCTGAGAAAAAGATACATAAGTATAAAAGCGGTTTGAGAAAACTGAATTTAGCTACACAAATGTTCTAAAAAGGAAGATTATATGACAGCTTTAAAGCCCTACTTATAGAATAGCATTTAAGTGCCTTAAAATCCCCTTAACCCCGAAAAAGTATATATTTTCTGAAACTGCAAATAATAGAGATTTTATTAGTGCCTGAAACAAAAAATATTATTTTTGACCATTTCAGAGTACCTACCTTGTCCACTTTTAGCTACTGTGGTTCTCAGCCACCCATTCCATGTTGGGCGTGAAATACCGCTTAATTTTGTTCAGATGCCTCTTTATCAGGCTTGAGATTCTTTAACGTGTCGTAAATCTACGGCACAGGACCAACAGCTTTACTTTTCTTCCGATGGAGTCCATGCTATGGATTTTACGCCCGAAGATTTACATCGTCCTCCACAGGGTGGAGGGGACTACCACGGAGGGTGACTAAGCTCCATTGAGTCTGGTAGTATGCAAGTGAGAGTAGACGACCTTTAAGTTGGTAGAGTAAACAACCAACGCTTCAGTAAAAGCCCCGGATACGACCATGGTAGTTAAAGGGGCTATAGAAATTAAAAAAATCTGATGTATTCCATCCATATGACTTTCTGTACATTTCTGTAACAAATTATTGTTAATAAGCTTATTCTTCCATCCACTCCATGCTAATCGAGATAAATACTAGCAGAAACGGTCTAATTACTTAGTTCCTTATAAGTAGAAGGGAAATAAGGGAATACACAAGCCTAAACCGACAGTCATATGTTTTAAAATGTGGTTGCTAAGGGACTGAAATTCATTTCTTTGCCTGGCTGGGAGTTGAAAAGTTGAGAAAGTTTTAAGTATTTTAAAACTGAAACCAATAACAAGTAATATCTCGAAAACGGCCACCTCCACGAAAAAAATGTATATGACAGAAGTTGTGTGACCTACATATTTTGTGCAATAAGTGTTTGTCTATTTCTTATGGTTTACTACTTATTTAAAATTAAAATCCAGATTGAAGAGGTCTTTAGAGGTATTCCCAGAAAATCCAAGATACACATTTTATTTATCATGTAAATGTCTTAAATATAAGACTTTATAGTCAAAATCATTAGTCATTTTTGATAAACATTTCTTTTTTAATTTTTTCCATGTAAAAGATAGTTGGAGGTGGGGGATTTTCTTTAAAATCTTCATGTCGCATTCTTGGGATATACTGAACTTAAATATCAAGTTTGGTATGTAACGGATTTTACGTTTTTGAGCTACGGTGACAACAGACACACGGACCTTTTACTAAAAATGTTTCTTTTAATTTAGGGGGTCCCAAAATATGTATTTCCGGTGAAATTTTGGTATCGAATTTTGGGTGCAATATAATACCTTATCTATACACTATGTGCGTAGTACGTATAGAGAAAGAACAAAGAAAAGAAAAACCTAGGTAAGAAGTTGGGTACCTTTCCTTAAACTGGAGCACCATCAGTTAGTGTGTGTGTGTGTGTCTGTGTAGAACTTGCACTCTTAACTTCCATATGCTTGTGATTATTAGTTCTCTTCTTGTGATTATTACTTGCATTTGCAAATCAGCAAAAATATAATTTTATAAGTATATTCATGCACTACTTTCATAAAACAAGCACTCGATGTATTTCTAAATACAGGTACATTAAGTAATCAAAATTATTCATAGTTTCAAAAGCAACCGTAGCCTGTATGGTTACCCTGGTAAATTAGCTGGCACAAAATGGTGAAATACAGGCTCTATTTGAATTAAGTTTAGCAGTTAATATATTTTCATACGCCTTTAAATAAACTGTCTACATCACATGATTCCGGGTCCAACAGCTGGCCGATATAAGACCTTCTGCGTTTAGCAATTGTCTCCAGCTTTGTTAACTTCCGTTAGGCTATACTATAAACAAGAATGCACAGAGTTCCAGATTGTTTACGCCACGCTTGACGCCTCCGACGCCCCGCGGTGCATGCTTGTTTGCATATTGACTCAACTCCAGGTGACAAGCTGCAGAAAATTGCTGTTCGCAGAACAACTTGCTCGTCCTACTAATCAAACTGATAACATGGGATTTTATTATTGCACCTCCACACTAAGGGCTAATGTTGTTGGGAAATGTGCTCATGGAAGTATAAAGGATATTCCGTATGTTGATTACAGCCTCTACCAGGTGGTCCAAGTGCCCCGTGTTTGGCGTGTACAGATATTCCTTCATGCGTTAAAAGAGTTACAGAACCCACGGAGCTATTTCAAGTTAAAACGGCTAGTAAAGAACTTGCTGAGGGACCTCATGCCCTCACCAAAAAGTTGACGTCTTTTTTTTTTTTATATATATATATATATATAGTTTAATGTTCTTTAACCTGGTTGGTTATTTCTGACGATGAATAATATCGGTGAAATGGTGCTCAAATGATTTCGGGATCCATAGCTCTTAAAATTACTCAACATTCGTCCTCTCAGAATAAGAGAACCCCCCCCCCAAAGCCTTATCCGGGTAACTCAAAACAAAAGGAAATTCGAACTCACGACTTCTTCAATGTGAGGCAGACATGCTACCCCCACGCTACAGAGGCGGGCCACATCATGTTTATATAGAGTTACCATGGAGTTACCAAACTTTTCAACGGAGACTGGCAAATCAAAACACTGAAGGAGACTACTCAGAAAATTGTGAAAGCAAAGCTGCCATTTAAAATAAGAACATAGCTTGTCATATCATACAAAAAGTCTTCTACAAACGTGTGTAATGTTTCTGTAACTGTCCAGAATACTTTCACTGCGTCACCTGTGGAGGTTTCTATTTTCAAATCTGGAATTAAAACATGCCACAAAGAATTGCTGAGGTCCTCATGTGTACAGAACATGAACATGGTATCCAGTGAGAAGAAGAAAGTTGTAAAAAAACTCATAATTTTTTGAAATTCCAGAAGAAGCAGAAGGATTTTATGAAGATGTTCTGAGAGACTGTTAACATATCAAAATAAATGTACACATTATTACTTACTAGTTTAATAATTTTGTATTCTTAAATTTCTGAATTTATTAATTTAATAATGTTGTAATATTTTAAAAATGCCTAAAAAATAAAGTATGAAGAAATTAAAATAAAATCAAAACATTAATAGAAACAATAAAACCAGTAGCAAATTCAGGTCCAGTTAAATTCACTTGTTTCATAATCCATGTCCCCTATCGAATTTTGAAAAAACAATCATTTTTAACTGGCCAATACTATTCAAAATATGTTTATTCTCTAAGAGTTTCACTGCTGTCTAAAATTGTCCCATGATAATGTCTAGTATTGCCAAAAATAAAGTTAGTGTAATGAAATGTTATGTACTAGAATAAAAGAATGTAATGTCTTTAAAAATATATTTTTGTCCTCTATCGAGATTTGAAAAAACGCTCCTCATATGTTTTCGTCATGGCTGCTGTTTTTCTAGTTGCAATTTACTTGTTTGTGCCGATATTCGGCTTATACATAGTTCAGTACCATTTAAAATATTCGTTGTTGCTGCTACTTGTGCACGTTATCATTGTCAACGTTATTTCGTTGATTAAGCTGTCTGAATGTGAAACGTGAAAGCCAGACAAAAGCTGTTCCAACTCGTAAATCGTCAACTGTCAATCAAACATGACTGAGGTATAAATTCCACATTAAAGCAGGGAGCACAATACCTCCGTTCGGCTCAGTGCGGCCGACCTGATGTTTTGTATGGATACGTGCGCGCGCGCGCACACACACACACACACACACACACACACACACACACACACACGCACACACACAGAGAAACATAAATGTATGTATTTATTCTCAGCAATTGGGTGCTACCCGGTTGCAGAGTTGACTCCTCCGTGGCACAGCTCACTAAAAGCCTTGGCCTACCGCCCGGCCGCTGCATCCCCCATCTCGGTCCATGACAGACGTCATGGATGGGGTGCAGTATTGGAGGATGAGACGTGGTTAGCGCTTCGAACCCCCCTCCTCCGGCCAGTTAATGCTGTTTTCACGACCTGAAGCCGCTACTTCTCCATCAAAAAGCTCCCCAATTGGGACCTCACGAGGCTGAGAGCACCCTGGCTAGGTCTCCCAGCGGGGGAAAAATCCCCACGCCGGTACTGGGAATCGAACTCAGGTCTCCCGCTTGGCAAGCAGCAACGCTACCGCCGCATAATAAGACGACCGGTTGCAGGCTTAAATGTACAAAATTCATTTACAATAATAATCTTACAGTTAATAATAATAATAATAATAATAATAATACAAATTAATAACAGTAAATACAAATTACATACTATATACACATGGTTTTTGAAATACCTAACTACTTATTATTCAGTATAACACTACTTATATCAGTTTACAGCATATTTATAATCAGTTACTATAAAGTCTCAATATTAATAGTTACAGTGCCTTGATAACTTCACAA